>JAVYIG010000339.1:0-70000 GCA_035222895.1 Strongylocentrotus droebachiensis | reverse complement strand
ATACAGACCATATACATGAATATAGATAAAGATTATGACAAACCTTTTCTTTGACATTTTCAAATGAAGATGGCGCTACAACTGAGAAACAGACGAGGAAGACATCCGTCTGAGGGTAGCTGAGAGGTCGAAGTCTGTCGTAATCTTCTTGTCCTGTGGATAACAGTCAAACAAAATAAAAATGACTTAAATAAAGGACTGATGTAGCCAGATTTTATCCTACATGAATATACATGTACATATGTTCAGACTCAGAGCAAGAAGAGCGTTCACTCTGTGTTACAGTATGAGTTAACGCCCCCTTCTGGTCCAAAAAGACATACATTTATCGGTATGCAAACCACAAAACAGTAACTATATTCTCATATTGCTTCACATCAATGAACACAACAACGAGCAACAAAGTTTTACAAGTGGAATCCACTCCCTACATACTTTTATTTGTATGAAGTAAAGTATGATTAAAAAAGAAAACTCCTTTACTTCCCCAAAATACCAAACTAATTTTAACCATCAGATACTGCACAACTGTAATTATCGCTGTAATGTGATGATGGTGATAGTTTCCCCATCATATAAACTACATACATGTACATGTACCACTCATTATGAATATCATATTAACTGTACATTATTATTTCAAGTGTCTTTTAATACGCAAGAAAAAAAGCAATACCATTTGATACAGTGGTTTTTCAAGGAAACTGAAAGCGAAACTGACAATCTAATCAATAGTATTTCCTGCTCACCATCGCATGATATTCTTTCGGACTACCATCGATACACAGTAATTATTGCTCACTTGAGAGTACATGTAGTTTGACATTAATGCAGTACTTTAAAGAAGAAAAGAAAGCTAAACTTCCTTCTTCTTGGAGACAGAAGAGATAACTGTCTTAGTTATATGCATTGTTTAGCTCAATGGCCTGTACTCATCAGCCCGAGTTTGCCCAATAACCTGCTATTATAACTATCCCGATCTCAAATTAGCCAATTAATTAGCGTCTTCATTAGCCCGTAGTTGCAATTAGCGGGATATTTGGTCGAGAAAATATCCAGAGAAATCTTGGTCTCGTTTCCAAAATATCCTGCTATTTAGGATATAGCGGGCTAATTTGTCCGAGCTACATGTAGTTTGTGATGAGAGTATCGGTCTGGTGAAGCGCAATTTCGAGCTTCGGGATAATATCCCGAGTCTGAAAATAGGGGATTATTTGGCAAACTCTAGCTGATACTCTGTACTGTGCATGTACATGACACATACACATATATCCAATCCAATCCAATCCAGGTATTTATAAAGCGCCAATATCTACATGTATGTAGTTGCCTAATCAAAGGCGCTTCCAGATGAGACTGAAAAACTACCAAAAATGTCTGTTCATGATTTTAACTGGGAAAAACAAAAAGGCAGTGACTAATTGTAAGCAATCTGAAATAGGCATGTCTTTAGTTGGGTTCTGAAAGTGGATAACAAATTAATGTATACAATGTCATACATGTACTGGTATATGTATGTACAAAGAACAATGTCCATGTCTCGATGTTCACTGTACATGCACTACATTGTATGAGTACTAACCTGCTGTATCAAATAGACCCAATGTGTACGGCTCTCCACCGATCATAACAGTTACTGCATAATTATCAAAAACCTGTGAAATCAAATATAAAAGAATGAAACAAAAGATAAAAGCATAGTTGTAAAAATAAAATAATGCAAAATTGATAATAGAATGTGCTTCTTGTATACCATTTATAGGAATCCAAAAGGTAAACAGACTTTGTTAAAAAAATAAATCTCCATAAAAAAGTTCTGCAATTTAAGTTTGAGCATCAACATTTTTCTTATTGTCGTTGATACATGTATCAATGTACATTTTGAAAATAAAGTTGACTAGAAATATGACGAAAAAAATAAATGCTGAAAAGCACATAGAAAACATGGAACTTGGGATTCAACTTTCAATGGATTTGACATTTCAGTTCTTCAAATCCTAATTAAGACCAATTTCTAGGTGATCTCTACATGTACAGTGTACATGTAGATAATTGAAGGGAACACGGCTTTGTGGATTCATAGAAGTACTGGTATGTGTATTTCAAACAACAACTCCTTTTTTATGCTGTTCGGTGGTCTAGCGAGAAATGACTGTTCAAGAACAGCAAAGATAAATGCACGACGTAATCGATACTATTCCCCTTTATTACATGAAGTAAAACTAATACCAGGAACTACAATGTACGTGTAGTAAAACCTGAAAGGATCAAATGTGCAACTTCCTTGACATGCAAGTGGCTAAATTGACAATATAAAGGGCAAATGTCAGCATTTGTTAAAACAATCAAAACTAGATGGGAGACTTTCATGAAAGTCCCAACTTAATTTCTTTTGAAGTATAATATACGTTTTCAAAACTGAGTTTACTTTGACGTTTCCTGGTAGGTGTCAATAAACTCAATATACATTGTATGTTGAATGAAATCATATACTGGTACTGTACCTAAATAAAATGAATGGAGTTGCTAAGATCTACATGTATCACTGACATGTACAGTACATATGAGCTGTACACGCCTACATTACATGTACATGTAGGCTAATCTAAACTTGCATGGTGGATATATGCGCCAAACAAATATCTTTTGTAACTAATTTGATTTCTTTGTGGTATATGGAGTATTAATCAGAATCAAATTTAATCAATACGACGATTGGCCGAAAAGCAAACCTGACTCAAAAGTCTGTTTTGGAATACAAAATGTAGGTGATTCAAACAAGTTTTAAGAAATGGGTGTGAATACATGTATGTACATGTACATGTACAGTGTAGACTTCGCATGTACATGTATACATTTATTTAAAATGGATGAGTCTGTATCTTTAGTACCTGACTACCTGTACAAATGTACTTTGAGTGCAAGACTACTCCATGCAGATTGCAAATGGAAGGGCCGGTATGGGTCTTAACTCTTATACTTTTTTACATGTACATGTACATGTATGTAGATTTTATTAAAGAATGGTCCAATGAAGGTCTGAAATTCTGAATCTCCATATGGCACAAAGACTAATCTACATGTACATTTCATACGGCATAGTCCAACAGGGATATGTCTGCATGTCTAAAGGTCTGCACTTCTGGCAAGCGCAAGACTACCGCATGCAGATTTCAAGAGGAATGGCCTGATATGGGTCAAACAACGAACAATAACAGCATTGTAGCAGGAACAGGAAGAGATCTTTAAACGTAAGCGCAGGCTAGGGTAGGCTTGAACAGGATATCCCATCTGTAGTAGTGACAGTATGATAGGTCTGTTCTAATCTAACCCAAGATTACATACATGTACAATTGATATGTATATCACTTTCATTATGTACGTCATTGTGCAGACCTGAGTACCAGCACATAAATCAGCAAATGAACCCATAATAAATGTATTCAAAATATAATAGATGGTAGATATATAAAAGGACAATGTCTACATGTTTGTCACTTTCTTGAAATTGTATGGATATGGTGTTTGCATGGGTGAACTGTGAACATTATGTGATTATGGCACATTACAATGAATGTTTCTAGATTTTCATTCATGTACAGTTAACGGCTACATGCACATGCAGCATTTTTATCTTTTATTAAAGATTTAAGTGCACATTTGTTCTTTGTCAATTTTTTGCTAGTTTAATTGTCATTTTCTTTTATGTAAATTGTAATCTCTTAAATTGACAAACATGTGAACTTTGTACAGCAGTCTTTGTGCATGTGTTAATGAAATGTAATCAATAAACCTAATTGAACAGTGAATTTAATGAATAAATAAATGAATGAATGAAAGAATGAGTAAACAAGTGAAAGTTGTAGGACATTTTCTCTCATCTGGTAAATGAATGATGTAAAAGAAACTGCAAACAATAACATGATAAATAAAAAATACTACTTACCGTTGGTACATATTCTGAAGGGAATTTATTTGTTGTATATGAGATGAGTAGACAGGTCTTTCCCACAGCTCCATCCCCTACTACTACACATTTTATCGTCTGCATTTTGATTTAGCTTTGGTAACCTGCTGCTACGTGATTGGTTGGTTTTATCCACCAAAGATGACCTTTTCCTGCAGAAAAATAAAAAATATTGTAAAGAGAGAAAGATTAATATCAACAGCATTTTATTTCAAGTGAATTCAATTAAAATAATTATGAACAAAAAAAAAATTACAACAGCAACAAAAAACTATAAGTATAACTACATATTGTCGTACAGTATACTATTTTTCATCCCACTTATTTACAAATATAAACTAGTCAATCAAACCATATTTACACATGCATGTACATTTACGGTACATGTACATGTAGGCCTACATGTACATACACACACATGTACATACAGGTGTATGTACATGTCTACATGTACATGTACATGTAGGCCTAAATGTAAGAAGTATTCAAGTTAAAGCTACTTACTATGTGAAAACTAACCAGAAAAGTTAAACAAAATGCAAGTAAATAACTGGAACCTAGTCACATGATGGTCAGTGCATGATGTAGTTCTGGCAGTCCTACTCCTAAATGGTTTGTTTGAATAATCGACATGTAGATCCTTCATTTTCATTTAAGTACTAAAAACAAAATCTTAACTTCCTCTGCTAAAAATAGCGCAGAGAGGCACAACCCTACAGTAACATGTACATTACATAGCCATTGCTTGTCAGTGGTATATTGCATGCAATGCCACATGACATCATATCTAAATATAACCCAAGTCCCCTTACACTGTCCTTCCAACTATAGAGGGCTATATAAACGACCTCTAACACTGAAGTCTCAGTCAGTACAGTGTGTGCTACGCTCCGGTGTGCTGCCCTCCACCACACTCTCTATGACTGCAGACAGACAATGCAGCACCAACACGCTCTTCCCATTGACTATGTACCGCACACAATACATGTACATTGTTATTGCAGGGCTGTTATAGTCGATCTTGACTACTCCCATAGAAGACTCAATGGAGGCGTGACTCAGAATGTATGACACTCATACTCACCTCAAATATGTGTAGGTGGGTAACGTGGGTCTCCTATTAGTTGTGGGTGACTTTAATCTGACATTAACATCATTGTTAGCAAACTGAAGGAATGTAAGAGTTCTACTTCGATTACACAAGTCACAGAAAGTCATGCATACAGTACATGTACATGTAGGCCTGCTACATATATATTTCCATTATGTGTACGCTCATAGCCACATAATCTACATTACATTTAGGCCTAAAATGTTAGTTTACATGGCATTGAATACTTGAATCTCTAAAGGGCCTATCTCACTGAGCAGCGAATGCTTGCGAACGTTGCGAATTTGGATTCGCCAACTTTTCTGACGAATGTTGGCGAAAATCAGCGACATTAAGTGACGTTTAGCGACAATTAGCAACATTTGAGCGAATGTCTCCGAAAGTGTTTGCGAAAGGCAGTTGGCGACTATTAGCGACTGTAAACAAATGTTAGCGACAACTTTTGCGAAGATTAGCAACTATTTGCCAATCCTTTGCCACTATTTGTGAACGTTTGAGACCTTTTGCTAACTACTGGTACTCAATGGGTCGATTTTATAAAGGAACCATATGGTAACGTGGTCGCTAGCTTTGGCGAAACACAGAGAACTGACGAAAACAAAGAGCAAAACCGTTTGCAAAGGCTTACGATTGTTTTGCAAACGCTAACGACTGTTTTGCAAACGCCTGCAACTGTTTGCGGAAAAATAAATTCGCAAAGAAATTTTGAACATGTTCAAAATTTCTTTGCGACAAGAAAAACTGTTTACAACAGAGAAAACTGTTTGTGATCTTTCTTGCAACCTTTTACAACATTTTACAAACTCTGGCGAAACCCCAAATTCGCTACGTTCGCAAGCATTCGCTGCTCAGTGAGATAGGCCCTTTAGACAGCAGCTCTGCTGTTTGTATATTTAAGGAATGTAAGAATTCTATTTCATTTCACACAGCAAAAAAGTTACTAAAATTCAATCACGACTGTACATTTGTAGGCCTGTACATGTATGTAGAATTACAGTTGGCCCTATTGTACATACTGTACGGTACATTAAGTCATGTACAGTTGTATACATGTACACTGACTGTACATATAGGTGGACACGTAATGTACAACGTACAGAAACTACATTGTACATGTCCACTCATGTGTACACATGCAGACTACCTGTACATGTAAGACTGAAATGTTTATGTCAGGGTTGGCATGTTTACAAATATGAAGTTTTGTCAGGTTTTACAACCATCTCTTCCTTCTGACAAATTAGGTAAATACATTTTCTATCAGGTAGGAAAAAAAAGGTGCCCTTTATCAATTCCCCCCCCCCCCTTCCTAAAGATCTACATAAATGAGTGTAGTAGTCTTAACTCTCCTACTTCAATAACTCAGAAGTGTTTTATTCATTTCAGTACATTATAAATTTCTGATGCCGTAATTTGGTGTCAAAGAGATATTGTGAGAAATTAACTGCTTTCTCAAAACTCAAAAGAACCCCTAGGCCATAACTATTGTCGGGTTTAGGTAAACAGTAAACACCCATGGACCATCTTAATCTGTCTGACTTGACGTACAGATTACAGAAGTAACCGTTCTTGTGTAAAATACACAGATACAGTACTTTGCATGCTCTCTATATGTACAACTGTACATGTACATCCCAGTAGATCGACAACCCACAAGACCAAAGGCCAATGAGAATGACAGCTCATGTTAAAGCCCCACTGTCCTACTTGTAGTTACTTGCTCCCTCTATAAAGAAAACTTCCCCAATCGGTGCCTGTTGGTCCCCCATGATCCTCTTTTTCTTGAGAGCTGAGTTAATGAGATAGTCACCTGTCCGTGACCTCGCTGTGTGGTCTAGACGGTCTTTAATACAATTTTGGTCAGTTGAACCCTCAGAAAAGTTGTTGAATGGTAAAGGCCTATGAGACAGGTACAATGTACATTTGTCAGTCATGTGGGCTGTCCGTAAGACTTGGTATCATGTTTATTTGTAGGCATCTACTGTACAGTGTACATGTACATGTACGTTTATATTAGCCATTACATTTGGGGGACCCATACGCAACAGGCACCTGTAAGTTAGGAACCTTTTAATGACAGGAGCTCTTTTTTAATACAAATTTCCATTGAATAATGGAAATCGAGACTCTAAGTTCGAACAGTTGCCTCGACGCCAACAGGTTTCCTTTTACTAATTTTAGCTTTCGGTTGATTTACTGGCTGGTCGAGGTTCATTATTTGCGATCGCCTCTAGCTCCAGCAGATATGGCGCGACAGCGTGCACACCGTTACCACCGCTGCTGACAGCCGCACTGCTCAGCGAGTTTCCGTTGTTTGTATCGGTAATACTTGTAAGATGTGAAGATGCCATGGGCGATATACATGCAGGGCCATCTTGCAACGAATAAGCGTATAATAATACAATATGGCTTCCTCTAGACACCGATAGATTCAAGCGACAAATCCTACACGCTAATCTTACTTCCATTATTCTTTTTTCATTGATTTAAGGTTTGAAAATCAATATTGTGTGAAAGTTATAAAAGAAAAGATAATTTCTTTTTTTTTATAAACTACCGGTAGTGATTTTCGGCGGAGAGCGGTGAAAAACTTTCTTTTAAGTTTTTCTTCATTTACGTCTACCGGTTATTGTCTGATTCATAAATCAGACGTAGTAAGAAAGTATAGGTATTTCTTTCGTATGATATTGTAAATCTCTGTGTACAAGTATAAGACACACTTTTTCCTTCCCGGAAAAATTGGGGCTGCGTCGTATATACACAGGTACAGAATATTTTGAGTCCTCAAAATGCTACTTTTTAGTGGTTTTCAAAAATCTCTGTGTCTCGACATAAATTAAATAATGCTAATAGGATCTATTATAAAATAGCTCTAGTATTTTAAGAATCCTGATTGGTCAAAACGTGTCACATGACATGCACTTTTTTGTGCATGCACGATTGTACCCCAAAAGCACAGTCAAAACAGGGAAAAAATTAATATTTATTTTTCGGGGGCTACTTTTCAAGCTTGCCTGCATGAAAATAACATTCTAAAATTGGTTTTGCATTGAACTCAATGCAAATTTATGGGGCTCTTTTCTGATTTTCGGGGGCTCTTTTGGGCATTTCGGGGGCTAAATCGCCCCGAGCCCCCGTGTATTTTTTTCACTGAGTCAAAAGTATCATTGCACGCTCCAAGATCGATATCCAGCGCATTGAACACGTAGAGCAAGTACTAGTAGCAAAGTCTTATCTTTTTCTAGAAATGACATAACTCTCCTAGACTCTAACGTTAGATCTAGACTTTCGTTTGTTTTGATATTCATGTGTCGCTATTTTATAAAACAAATAACGCACTTGACCCTGTTGTGCGTAATGTAAATGACGCTCGGTATCTTTAGAACGTGCGCACTGTAAACTTGCCGCAAGCGGCTCTTGCACAGAGCAGGACCAATCTAAAGAAACCTTGCGTGCACTGCATTTACTACTAACGCACGATAGACTGTGCGTTATTTGTATACTATTTAAAGTTAACCTACGTTCCTAATTTGAAGAGGAGAGAGTTTTTTTTTTCAGTCTCAGTTAATAATGCCCCTTCACATAGCACTCTGCCAGCCGAAGCTTACCTGTGTCTTCAGCTCACTCACCCGTATCTTGCAGCTCACTCACATGGGAGATATCGACTCACCACTCGAAAACTAGCCTGTCCAACTTTCTGTTTGGACTCAGAGGAAAATTTGTCTGGGCTTAATTCTGCAGTTGTTTCTTTGTCTGTCATCTTTAGTTTTAAAAACGACCTTGTTAATGTTATTTGTGACAAGTTCACAAGTACAAATCGGCGCCATTAACCTTACCTCGTAGCAAAATGAAGGTCTAACGTACTACATGTACGTTGTCTGCTAAAAAGCAAAAAAATATAGGGGTGCGTCTTATACACAGAGATTTACAGTAATGTCAACGTCAAAATTTAAGGGCTTTCTTTTAACGGATCTGTCTAATTCCATCTCAAAACCCACGAGCTGTTTAGTGTTCAATGTAATCAAACTGTAAGCTATGACATGACCTGGCCAATATATTTCTGGGTCAACGAACCCAAACAAAGCTGATGGCCAATCAGATCATCCATTTGAGATTGGGTTTATGAATATAAAAATATCAATGGGTCAGCTGGGCTGCACTTGTACCTCTCCCCAAACTCAACAGCCAGGCTCTTTGCTGAAGATTGTATGCTACATGTACATGCAGACCTGCCAACCTCTGGAGTTCAAAAACTGTATTCTTTAATCCCAAAAGTTGTATTCTTAAAAATAAACACGGACTGTTACGCGGATCAATGCCTCTTACAGTTCCTACATACAGGAAGAATTTTTTTTATGGATCATTGGTTGAATATATGCATGATTTCGTCACGACTGGTGTGCCAATGTGAGATGCTTTTTAGGACAGAATGGGCATTTTGCCATTGAAAATGGCACACACACACACACAAAATACCAACAACAACAAAAATGATTTAAAAAAAAAAAAAAAAAAAAAAAAAAAAAATCGTATTTTATTGAGGAAAATCGTACTTTCGTATTTGCTTCTAAAAATCCTACTAAATACGACTAAATCGTACTGGTTGGCAGGTCTGTACATGTACACTGTACACTAAAGCAACTAGTGCTGTAGTCAAACGTTTAACCGTCCGGTATCCGACCGCCCATGGCGGATTCCGTTTTCAATTGGACGGTTTCGTTTACCCGTTTTTTTTTATTTTTTTTTTTTTTTTTTTTTTTAATTTTTTATTTTTGTTTAATATTTTTTTTTTTTAAGTTTCGATTTATGCCCCTACACCTGGCACTATGCCTGGCAATGTCTCCCAGCTCAGTAATCTGTGTGTTGACTCACCACTCTGAAACTAGAACAACACTCCAATTTGTCTGTCATCTTGGTTTGAAAGTAATCTTTGTAATAGATCTCAATATGTAATTTATAATAATAATTCATCCAACTTGAACACATGGCCTACCACAAGGTTCTATCCTAGGTCCTCTACTGTTTTTACTTTACATTAATGATCTTACACATTCCTCTAAAATCGACATTGTTACTATTATTTATGACAAGTTCACAAGCACAAATGAAATTCCTTCCCGCTTTTTCACACGGACCTGGCTTGCTACCGACAGAGTCGGTGAAGAAAACAAAAAGTTTTAAAAAATTAAAAAAAAAAAAAAAAAAAAAAAAAAAAAAAAATGTTTATTTTTTATTTTTATTTTTTTTATAAATAAATCGTTTAACCGAAAACCGTCCGGTTTTGACTGGCGGTTAAACGGAATTGGAGATATCCGTGATGTTACAGCACTAAAAGCAACACCAAGACAGAGGAAGATGTCATACATTTCCAAGAGGATCTTTACTTGCTCCAACGCTGAGAGGGTGATTTGCTGATGGAATTCAACCCACAGAAATGTCAGGTTCTCCATGTCACCAATAAACGCAAACCCATCATAGAATCCTACGCCATCGACTGACAGACCCTATATGTGTAGATGACAACAATTCAACAAAGTATCATTACGGTAGGTGTTGGGTTGCAGAATAACCTCAGATGGAATAAGCACATCCAAGCAACACTGTCACCAAAAAGGCCAACTCCACCCGTGCCTTTCTAGTTTCTTCAACGGAATATCCAAACATGTCCTAGAAAGGTTAAAGAACTGTGCTACAATATTCTCCTTCAACCAATCATGGAGTATGCCAGCATCATATGGGACCCTTACACGTGAGCATACATCAAGAAGCTTGAGATGGTTCAACGGCGCTACTGTCAATGACCACCGCAGGACAAGCAGCGTAGCAGCCATGCTGAACCAGCTTTAGTGGCCAACGAAGGGAACAGGCCAAGGTGGTGATGATCTATCGCATCACCAACTCGCTGATAGAAAACCCACTCACTTTCCTCTATCTGTATCCCTGCACAGAAGGCATTCCAAGAAGATCCTTTTGCCCAAAGTTCCTTTTGCCTGAATGCTGGTCTTCCAGAAGAGCTTCTTCACAGATGCAATAAGACTATAGAACTCCCTTCCTCAAAGACCCAGCTTCGCTAAAACGGTAGTTATTTTAATGTTTTTTTCTCGCACTCTATTAACTGTACCTCTTATCAGACATTGTACACACATCTGCACTGCAACTCAACAGTATGATAATACACCTGACGGTGGCCTGCACTGCAACTGAATAAGAAAACACCTAAATGAATATTCATTATACATGTACTCAAATTGAGATGGCTGCAAAGAAATCTTCTTCTTCTTCTTCTTTCATTTTGAGTACTCTTTACAGAGTATTATCGTACTATACTGGGGTGTGTGCAGGTGGACCACTACACCAGGGTCTCTCCCTAATCTTATACGAATAGTGCAGTGGGTTCTTAATAGCGTGCAAAGGTAGTGACTCTTCTCTCCACAGGCCTCCATTTAACGTGTCCAATCCGAGGGACGGAGTGTTTTCCACTTACATGTAACATAGCCTGCGTCTATGAGCAAGGGGAGAGGCATGTTAACACACATCGCAGGCTTCAGTCATCCACCTGGATGGGATTTGAACCCAGGACCTTTGGTTCGACAGGCAGATGCTTTACCGACTGAGCCAACTCTGCAATATTCATAGCAATTTGGTCAGAATCGATGAAAAAGACATACACGCAGAGTTACACTGTATGTTGTTTTGCTAAATTTAGCCAAACAGCTGTATCGCGTAATATGCAAGCATATGCATAGCGTACGCATGTTATGCGCAACTTGCAGCTTGAGCCACGTTGTCTCCGCAATATTTGCCATTGACTAGTATGGCTAGCCGTTCGCACAATAAAACCCGGAAGTGAATACACATTATCGTCAATGGCAATATCCCGGAGACAACGTGCACATTGTCTACGCGATATTGCCATTGACTATAACGTGTATTCACTTCCGAGTTTTATTGTGCGATCGGCTATCCATACTTTCATTCACTATACGCGCAGATGTTACGCGATGTAACCATGTTTTGGACTGAGCGGAGCTCACGCCTCCCTTATTACATGTAGCTGATTCAAAAAATGTGGGAAGGGTATTTTTAAACTGTTGCGGCGAATGATCCCTTGGTGCTAGCGAAAAAAAAAGCACCTGGACATTATCCTTACGTCTAGCCCTACTTAGGCCGCGGCTCAGGAAAGTGAGTTGTCTCGGAGCTACATTGTAGGATGCAAACAATTTTATTTTATAGGATGCAATTTGTCCGCGTTTACGAAAACGAGGAGATCCGTCATGTCCGTGTTTATGTGGACATCCATTATGCAGACGATCCTCATTCTCATTCTGTTACATGTACATGTAGACTCCACATGTACATCATACATGTGGTTACAAATTACATGTAGACAAGTGCCTCGACTCAAGTCTTGTCTCTTTATTATATTTTCAATTCAAGGCTTGACTTGTCTCATATATCATTATCAATCATGCATTTTTGTGTGGTTTCTTCTTTCACAATGAAGTTTATGAAGAAGACCGAGTCTAGTCTGGAATGCTTTTCATTTGCTCATTCAATGCATTCTTATTCATATGTTCATAATGATATCAAGGCTATATAATTTTAAGATTATAGTAGATTATAGATCTAGGTCTAGTCTGTGCAAGTTAACCAACATTAACATGATTAAGAAGTGCTGAGCTGAGGAGACCACCGGCACTAATCGAAATGACATGCATTCCAATGGGAGTGTCCCACAATACGCATTCACTTCCTCTTATTCACTGCACAATTCTGCACAACTCACGAGCTAATGCGTTGTAAATCTCGAATTTACAGTCAAACAGAAATCATAACACAATATTTTACAAACTCTAATAAAGTGCGTAATATTACTTACGATGTAAATCGACGCCCCTTCGAATCTAGACTTCTAATATATCCGTATTTTCGGTGTTATTTTGAAGAATATTTTTCATATCAACGTTCAAAATACACGAAAATTGTACGCCCAATGTGTAATACCTAATATACGTGCGCGCGGACATTACATTCACAGCGTACGTTATATGCATGCAGATATTCATTGACGGGGTTACGCGCGCGTCGAAACTACCGGAAATAAGTTATAGTCGTAGATGGCGACAGAACACGAATCTTCACGGCCTAAATTCAGTACTTTACACAAAATACTTGTATATAAATTGGCGTTTGTGTGTCCGGACGCCCAACATTAAACCCGTCACTTTTGCCTAACCAGTTTTTATCGGAAAATATGCATCAAATACCAACCGGCGAATTTGTCTTTTTTTATAATGTTGTCTAGCATGATAATAACATTGGACGTCTGGATACACAACCTGTCTGGACACACAACGTCTGGATATACATCCAAGATTCAAGATTATTTTATTGGTGCATGCAAAATTACATATAAATTTTGCTTCCAATGGCTTGACGGTGAAAATACAAAATTACAATACACAATTTAACAATAGCAAACGATGTACATAAATATGGATAATTATTTATGATGTGCATGTGCCCCTCAATTTCACATTGTCTACAATTACCCGTGCGTCATAATATTTCCCGTCAGCTTAGATGTAGAGTCTACAAGTACAACTGAGTAAAGGAGAGGGACAGAGAGAGAGAGAGGAAGGGAGGAAAGAGAGAAAGGAAGGGAGGGAAGGAGAGAGAGAGGGGAGAGAGAGAGAGAGAGAGAGAGAGGGAAAGAGAAAAAGGATAGAGAGAGAGAGAGAGAGAGACTGAGAGACTGAGAGAGGGGGGAGAGAGAGAGAGAAAGAAAGGGAAAGAGAGAGAAGGATAGAGATCGAGAGACTGAGAGAGAGAGAGAGAGAGAGAGAGAATATGACTGGACCATAATTATTTATACGCCACTGACCCTAAATGGTGCATTGTGAATCCTTAGAAAGTCCTACTCGTTTATCACACAAACAACACTAGTCGTTGTCAGGCTATCCCGCAAAGGGTGCGGGGGGGGGGGGGGGGGTTCATCCAAAACACACACATACAAAAAATCTAACGGGGGGGGGGGGGTTCAACCCTTAAACCCCCCTGCGTACGCTTCTGCAGTTCATATCCGTCTTGTTATTTCTCAAATGAAGAAGCCACGAGAACATAATTATACTCCTTTCTTTTATTTTGTTTCTCTCTTCCTTGACCTTGTCTCAAAAAGTATCCAATGTCATTTCTGTACTCCATTCTACACTGTAGTCAATATCAATTTACCCTGGACCCTAACAATTATTTTCAGTTTAGTCGTTTCAAGTACGGAGCTGCTGATGATATACTAAACTTGTAATAATCTGCTGGCAGTTGCAATTACTACAACCGATGATATAGAACCATGTAAAAGCCACCGTGGGGAAGGCAAACCTCGGATCTTGGTCCGTATTTCACTAAAATGTAAACCCAACGCGGGGCTTACCAATAAAATTGTTCAACCATCGGGTTTAACAAGGGAGAATAGTCCGTAGTGCAAGTTTTCCTTAAACAAAATAGGCGATTTAGACCACGGTCTAGTTAACCTGAATTAGTAAAAATACAGACCATTGTAGTTGAAGATCCAGAATACAGACCCATCCGATCGGAGTTTACGACAAAATATGCTCTGGCGACAAATGCTTTATCGACAAATGTTTCGGTCAGCATCGATTTCCTAACTTCAATCATGGATTAAACACTGTACCTAATCCTAACCCTAACCCTAAACCTAGCCCCAGCGTTAACCCTTACCTAAGTAGAATATTTGAAGGGGAACAAAGAAAAGAAAGAAAGATAACAGAAGAAGAAGAAGAAAAGAAAAAAAAGATGGAGAAAAAGAAGAAGAAGAGCAATATCGTTGCCGCAACAATATTGTTAGATCATCACTGTACCTAATCCTAACCTTAACCCTAAACCTAGCCCCAACGTTAACCCTAACCTAAGTAGAATATTTGGAGGGGAACAAAGAAAAGAAAGAAAGAAAACAGAAGAAGAAGAAGAAAAGAAAAAGAAAGATGGAGAAAAAGAAGAAGAAGAGCAATATCGTTGCCGCAACAATATTGTTAGATCATCACTGCGGTTGGAAAGTAGGTCACCCCTCCTTCCTTCCCTCCATGTGAAGGTGGAAACATGATGTAAATTACAGAAATATTTATTATGAATTATTATAAAAATGAAACTATTAATAAGGGAGCACTATTCTTTATATTTGTGGTTGTTTTGTTTTGAAGGTATTTCAATTGGGTTTCTAAAGAGGGGGTGCCCCTTCCCTAAATCAGCCACTGCGTATGAGGCGTGGAAAAATCAAAGTGCCCCTATTCGTTTATTGGGGTCCACGCCCCCAACGCATCTTCGACCTGGATGATACCTACCAGCAACAAAATAGCGCCCAGTATTAAGTGTGTCTCTTAATCGAACACTTCAAAAGACCTAACCTTCCCACTTTATCTAAAGCTTCTGTTGGAAGACCGACTCATGTTTTTGCCGTAGACGCAGATTTTGCCACATTGTGTTTCGAGATTCGAAAAGAAGGCAAGTATATATTTATTGGTATTTTTCAATAAGTATTCTTCCCAATCTGATACCTATAGTTTACCTAGATGCCTTAAAGCCATCACCAAACATTTGAAAATACTCGTTGAAAAAAAAGAAAAAAAAATACAGAAAGCAATAATAAAGTGATGTATGGCGACAACAAGGAATTCGTCTGTTAACATCGTAACCCCTTCTCTAGTAATATATTATCAGCGTGTATTTTGTTCAGCCTACTCATCATCTTAAACTGTCTTGTTACAAAATGTGTCAACAAAATTGATTTGAAAATTTCCACATTGTATTCCTTTTCAGATTTATATCTCCGTCATGAAGTTTTTCTATGGCTACCTGATCCTGCTAGGCGTGGCGTCGCTGACATGCACCACCGCACAGGATAGTATGAATTCTACATCTTATTTTTTTTATGGTGATACTCCAGTGACAAAACCACGTTGAATTGGTATATTGGGGGGGGGGGGGGAGACGGGACAGAACAAATACATAGCAGTTCCCCCCAAAAGGGGATGTGGGAGACACATCATATATAAATCGTTAGGGGGGGGGGGGGTCTTTGCTTGATTAAGCGTCCAGACACAACCTCTATCCTATGAAAGTTGCAATATTTTGTCTTTTGTTCTTTTTTTACTTCTTTTTCTTTTAAATTCCTATTCTGAATCAGCATGGTTAGATCACGGTCTCCTAAGAGCAAAACTCCTCTCATCCTATGCCGGTAAAGAAACTCTTCCATACTATGATCAGGCTAACCGAGTAACTATGGGAATGTCACTGATGAAGCTTCGAGGACTGGTTAGTGCACTTACTAATAGAATAATAGTAATAATAATAATAATAATATTATTAATAATAATTATGACAAGACAATAATACTTCTAATGATAATAGTTATAATGATTAAATTAGTACAGATAACACTAATAATAATAATAATAATAATAATAGTACTATTACTACTAATAATGAAAACAATAATAATAATTATAACAACAAGCGCCGGGAGTGTAAAGTCTGACAGATGATGAGCGCTATACACGAACCCACTATTATTATTATTATTATTATTATTATTATTATTATTAACAATCACAATAACACTTATAACAATAATAATGACAAAAAGATATTATCAAATAATAATGATAATTATAGCAATTTTTTTTTTTTTTTTGGGGGGGGGGGAGGGGGATGAGGGGTTGAAATTGCAAATCACTCCCCTCTGTAATTCATAACCACTGTTCAGACTGGTCAGATAGTAAAATAATTGGGAATTTAGAATGCTAGGAATTTATCAATATCAAATTTATCAATATCAATATTAAACATATTGCATATACAAGTAGATAACTGAAATATACAACTGGTCCAAATTTTGCCAATCTTCTTTTTTTTACAAAGCTAGTGATATATCAGAGAGAAATTCTTATCGAATATGAAATGACTACTAAGAAGAATAAAAAAAAAAAATAGATACGATTGTCACACAAAGCATACTATCAATGTGTAACTTATATTGTGTTAAGTCTAAGCACTCGATTTGACCTTCATGACATAAAACGAAGAGGTCATTTTAATGGACGCCATTGTCTGTTTTTAAAATTTAATCTATTGTTACTTCTTTTCTTGAAGGATTTATTCAAAGGAACCATTCAGATGAACGTACGGATGTATTTAGTAAGTGATATCATATAAAATAAAAGTAAAATAAAAGTGCTTCTTTTATACCGCGATAGTTGTGTTATATTGTCATTATTTAGGCCTATTATTTGTTTACTATCTCCCCCGTCATTCAATATTCAGAATCCGACAGTTTGTATATGCCAAGGTTCGGCATTTTTGAGAATCGTTCGTATATGGCACGGTATACCTCGACACAAAAAAGCCGCTTCCGATTTTTTAAGTGTAAACGAATGGTAACTTTGCTCAATAAAATTCCTGCGAGTATTCAGTTAACTCTGTGTTATACGATAAGAAATGTGAATAGTAACTTAACGTCATGATAACAATAAAATAAAAAGAAAGTGAGTCAATTCATAAATCATCATTATCATTCCAAAGTTATTATCAGAATACTCAAGGTAGAATTTCTATGTCAACTCTTCATTCTTTATCATGTCATCTCTTCTTTCATTCGAATCATTATCACCATCGTCCTCATCATCCTCATCATCATCATCATCATCTTCATCATCATCATCATCCTCATCTGCATCACCATCATCGACATTTGTATTTTCAATTACCTATCCGTTTCTGCTTAATAAATGTGTTAATAGATTTCATGAGTTTTTGTCTGGGGCTGTCGTAATATCAAGCAATCTGCTTACAATGACAGTCCTTCTTCCGCAAATAATTTTATAATGTGTTATAATGTTTGAGGAAATTAAGTATTTGTGACAGTTTATCATTTCATTTTTGAAAATAACAGTTTATATATATATATATATATGTATTTGCTAATTTATCATTCATTATCAGTAAAATACTTATTGTACATTATATTTTTGTTATCGAAAAACTGTAAACTTACATAAATGCAGAAGAAAATCAAATCAAATCAAATCAAATCAAAGGTGCGCTTATCCAACCATTCGTTAATTTGAAACTTCGAGAATAACCTTCGATCAGGGGCGGTATTTTTGTCTCGGTTAGGTATGGGGGACGATTTAGCCTGATATTTTTCAAACATACCCCCTCCCACCTCCCCCCCCCCCACACACACACATAAAAAGGAGAGCATTGGAAGTGGAGCATTTTAATTAAACAAGGTAGGAGAATAAAAAAGCAGTAGGTCTACATGGGCCCGGTGCATAAAACTAAGCGTTGATGGTAACTTCCATGAAAACCTTGATTTGATTGGCTGTTGAGTGATGTTGCCATTATATTTAATATTGATGGCAAAGTTACCATAAATGCTAAGCTGTATATGCAACGCGGCCCTGATCAGGTTAATTGATATACACATCTAAGGGAGAGGGAGATGAGTGTTATGGACTCAGGTAGAATTTCATAAAAATATACAAATGGAATTTATCACTTTATATCAATATAATTATTTTGCTTTCACCCATTGTCCTTTTTTTTTCCTTTTTGAAAGGGTTGGAGTGACCCGAGGTTGGAATGGGATCCAGCCGCATGCGGAAACATCACAAAACTTCACTTTCTTCCCTCAGAAATCTGGGTGCCTGATATAACACTCTTCAACAGGTATTATCATAGGGATACTGGGGGCTGTTTCACATAGATCCTTCACTTATCTCTAAGTTGGCATAAAATGTTGATTCGAATCATTCATTTTTTCTATTATCAAGGAGATTTCATGTTCTTGATGTAGAATTTATAAAATGTCTAAAATAATTCAAATTTTGCTTTTGAATATATTTTATTAAAAGGCTACAAATGGCTCTCCATAGTTTTTAAGTCCAACTTAGAGTTAAGTTCGACTAAGGATCTTTGTGAAACATCTCCAGGGGGGTATACGGTACCTCGTATTCGGGTAGCGAAGTGGTTTGTAAACAAATTTACGTTGTAACTTTAATAATGGAATGAAATGTACTTTTAGTAACTCTGTCTCTTTCTCGCCAGAATTAGAAGTGGGAAATTTGAATGTCCGGTAAGCGACATAAAAAAGAGCACATTTTGTGTGTGTGTGTGTGTCCAGGATTTGATAAAAATTTTCGCAACGACTCAGCCAGCCGCTGAATACGAAGGGGGGGGGGGAGAGGTAAGGTCACCTTTTTTGGGTCACCCATTACTATAATTAAAATTTAACAAAATTATATATATATATATTTAAAAAAATTATATATATATATTTTTGTATTTAATAAAAAAAAATTGAAGGGGGGGGGGGGGGGGTTGACCCCCAAATCTCCCCCCCCCCCCTGCGTACGCGCCTGGTGTTAGGTAAGGAGTTGGGTCCAGGATTTTAAGCTAGCTATTCTGTTACTCTTACTGTTAAAAATGTAGCGTATTGTCTCCGAAGAAGGTGTCGTAAATATGTTTACGGTTGAGTTTGCACGTTACTATTATTTGCCGTTTCAAAAATGTGATCAGGTGATGAATAATTCTAATACCATTTCAATTGTCGTTCAGAATGTCATTGTCTGTCATTCAAGATCTTGTTTTCTTCCCATTCTAGTAACTCACCGAGTGAAAGCCTGATGAGTGGAGTTTCCGCTATTGTGAACGCTGATGGTAGTGTCCTCTATATCCCACCCATGCATCTTGAAGCAACATGTACGATGGATCTGACAGACTATCCCTACGATCAACACGTAAGACTACAATCTTGATTTTACTCTTGGTTGTGATTTTTTAGATGTAATAATGGCTTCTTCGTGTTATAAACGCTGGTCAGACCAGTGGAATCCGTCTATACTATTAACTTGAAGGAATTCATCCCGGGGCCCTGTCCAAAACCAAGTGGCAGCGACCTCTCAAGAACAGCCTGGGTCAACCTCAATCGGATCAGGACTGGAGTCGGCCATACACAATATTTCCTGCATAAACTTGGAGCTGATCCATCGCCAAACTGTGCCTGTGGAAAGATCCAAACTATGGATCACGTCATCGATGCTTGTCCTATCTACAAGTCCCCTCACGGTGTTTCTGGACAGTTGGTTAAATAAGGATCTTCCTATTTAGATGATGTACGCCCAATAAACAAAACACTAAAAAGTAACCTCTTTTGGAAGTGTATTTTAAGTGATTTTAAAGTATGGTGCCTTTTGAACTAGATTTAAACGTTATCGAAACGTGCCTTCATTTAAACAAAAAAGGTACTCCTGTTCACGTTTTCATCTAACCTAAAAACCACCAATTTATCACGCGACTGGAGTAACGTGATTCCACTTACCTCTGTAAATCAAGTGTTTATGACCAAATAACCACTTGACCAAGCAACGAGTTTTTTGTCCGTTAACCCGATGGTGGTGATAAATACGTAATTATTTGGTCTTGTAAGCACCTTTATCGATTGGTTTCACAGGTTATCCAAGGTTGATGGTAATAATCACGTTACTTACACCGGCTAATCGTCTTATTGTTCTGTCCGTGAATCTCTGGTTATATTAAATTAGTAATTCTGAGGTGTCTTTAACCTTTTTAAATGGTTTCAAAGTTACCATAAATGTCTTGGTTATGATCACGTGGCTCACGCTGATTACTAATCTAAGCTGTGAATACGTGATATTTAGGTGTGAAAATAAGTAATTATTAGGTGTCTTAAAACACCTTTTTTAAATGGTAGTCAAAGTTGCCGTAAGTTCCGCGGTGATGATCTCGTGACTCAAACGGATTATTAATCTAAGCTGGGCATACGTGACTTTTAGGTGTGAAAAATTAGTAATTATTAGGTGTCTTAAAACACCTTTTTAAATGGTTTCAAAGTTACCATAACTTTCTTGGTGATGATCACGTAGTTAAAACTGATTACTAATCTAAGCTGTGAATCCGTTATATTTAGGTGTGACAATTAGTAATTATTAGGTGTCTTAAAACACCTATTTAAATGGGAGTCAAAGTTGCCAGCAGTTCCGCGGTGATGATCTCGTGACTTAAACGGATTATTAATCTAAGCTGGGCATACGTGACTTTTAGGTGTGAAAAATTAGTAATTATTAGGTGTCTTAAAAAACCTTTTTAAATGGTTTCAAAGTTACCATAACTTTGTTGATAAACCAGTTGATAAATTACTGTTGGCATATTTTTATTGCACCAGTTGATAACTGGAGTGTGCATATTTCCAGTTGCACCAGTCGATGACTGACCGTTGGCATATTTCCAGTTGAACCAGCTGACACCAATTAATTTGCATATTGAATATGGGGTGCGTGCAGATCTATGTTTTTTAAACAAAGATCTGAATTTACAGCATATTTATTAATTTCTGATGATTTAGTTATGTGCAATTCATTTCGAAAATACTACATATATAAATTACCAGTTATTAGGACATTTCGCTATTTCGTATAAATTACATTTAGTTAAACATGAATAAGGGAAACATTAACTATGCACTAAATAATTTCAATAAAATACAAGTATATGAAAAAAATTACGATTAATTAAATTATGTAAGTCTACTTATTACCAATGCCTTTACATTGGAAATACAGACGTACCAGTATTGAAGTGTTGTTGCTGTTTAACTGGTTGGAAGTTTTACCAAATGGTTCTAATGGCTCAGCTAGACCAGATGAATTCTAACTGGCCTGGATCAACTGGATTATTTAGCCCATTTCAATTTCCAGGGTTACCAGTTGGCATTAACTGGTTCATCAAATGGACCAGTTGCAACTAGCTTTCTTTTCTGGCATGTTTGCAGCCCGCCCCCCCCCCAATCCCCTCTAATCCCAAACTGCTTCCGGCGCGCCTGGACGTAATTATGGAAGATCCAAGACACGATGTTCAGAAACGGGATGAGAACGTCATTATTTTGGTTCATATATTTTGCCCTTATGTCCCTGTGGACCTTCGTCTCATTGGCGCTATATCTCAATGGTCCTACACCATATTGTCCTTATGTCCCCGTGGACCTTCGTCTCATTGGTGCTATATCTCAATGGTCCTACACCACATTGTCCTTATGTCCCCGTGGACCTTCGTCTCATTGGCGCTATATCTCAATGGTCCTACACCACATTGTCCTTATGTCCCGTGGACCTTCGTCTCATTGGTGCTATGTCTCAATGGTCCTACACCACATTGTCATTATTTCCCCGTGGACCTTCGTCTCATTGGCGCTATGTCTCATTGGTCCTACACCACACTGTCCTTATGTCCCTGTGGACCTTCGTCTCATTGGCGCTATGTCTCAATGGTCCTTCACCACACTTTCATTATATGTCCCTGTGGACCTTAGACCACTGTGAATTAATAATACACAGGTACTCACAGCCATTGTCTTGACGCCCCGCAAAGTAGCGAGACTGTTCGAAATTCTCTTATGATAAAGGTAGGTTACAACAAACATTAAATAATAATTAGTGACTACTACGTCATTTTCTACTTACTATCTTTCAGAACTGCAGCCTGAAATGGGGATCATGGGCGTATGACGCATCTGTGATAACCATAGACTCGTCATCAGACACCATTGATTTGTCAGAGACATTCGATCATCCGATTTGGGATATCATCAACCAAAAGGCTACAAAGCATACTGACTTTTACAGCTGCTGCCCTGGGGAAACCTTCGAGGATGTTACATTCTCTTTGGTTGTCCGTCGAAGAGAGACCCACGGCCGTATCGCCTCCTCCGTGGTCACGGCATGGCTTATCCTGATCGTCTTCCTGATCAGTCCGTCGTCGGCCGGAGTACGGATCGTCTTCGCGGGTTCCATCCTCATCGCCTTGGTGGTATTGTCGGCAGCGCTCAGTGCAGAGGTCCCCGCCTACTCGACGACCAGACTTGGTCGGTTCCTCATCGTTGGGATGCTCATCCTCGCTTTCGTCAGCGTCGTCAATGGCCTCATCTATCGCTTTTCCCCCAAGGAGAAGCCAGGACAGCTCATTGTAAGGAAAACTTGTATACAAAACAATCGCACCTACTTTCGAAAAAATCAACCTATAGTAATTTCAGTGGCCTTTTACGTCACCCATTGAAATGTGCAAGCACTACGTTGACATATTCACGTAGTCCGTACATAATATATGTAGGACCTACAACGGGGAATTGAGTTTATTTTTCGAAGTAGTTGCGATCGTCTTGTATTCAACTTGGACCTAAAAACACTTTTGGTATCCAATCATAAACAACGATTGAATACACAATAAGAGCAGCAAAAAAAAAAAAAAACCCAACAAAGACGAAACAAAGAAACAAACAAAAACAAATTAACTTAAATGATAATGATTATGATGATGATGTTGATCAAAATAATAACAATAATTATGATACTACTATAATAATGATAATAGCAATAATAATGATAATAATAATGATTATAATATATAATAGTAATGATAATCATAATAATCATAATAATAATATGTGTTGTTTACCCAGGGTAGCCTCTTCAGTATCATCAATAACATTCTTTCAGAGGGCCGCCTGCAATCATAGTAATACCAATGCGTTCAGTTAGCCGAGCTACTATGATAAGGTGCTAGAGCATTTAAGGAATTTCTTCCTACCGGGTGCTCATATACTACCATAGGCAGAGAGTGGAACATTTAGATTAATGCTTTGTGAAAGGACATTATTGTTGTGACAGGGATTCAAACCCCGTACCTTGTGATTCATATTGTTATTATGGACTTATCCACTACACCACAACAGCTCCACAGGGATCACCTCCTTTCCACCAAACACCAATAATCATTCACTCTCTTTTCCTCTCTTTCTCCTCTGTATCCAGGAAGGAGGCGGTTCTCCACCACGGATTCTGCTCATCATCGACATCGGGGCTTTCCTGAGTACTGCCATCATCCTGGGGATATCAACAGGCGCCCTCTTTGTCTAAAGTGATTAACAACTTCAGCGTTTTGGCGTTGGCTAGCTGTACCATGTGTACAGTGAAACCCTGTGGCATATCGTGGGTGCAGCGATTGAGGGGACATTGACGTCATTTTCTTTTCGGGGGAGGGAGGATGAGGGGAGGGGGAGGGGAGGGGAAGGAGAGGGGGAGGGGAGGCATGTAAATGTGAGAGTGCCATAAAGTGAGGGCATAATTTGGAAGAGGTCGAATCATCTTCATTTCACGTTGCCATTTCAATTTCTATCTTCCCTCTCTCTCTCACTTTTTTCTTCTCCTTTTTGTCATTTGATTGGGGGTGGGACATGAACGCTCCCAACGTTCATGTAATTACGTTCCTGGTGCCGGTATCTCAAAAAAAAAAGTAGATTACGTTTGATTTTCTAATATCATCTTTCAAATTATACTAGTTATTCTCCTTCGCCTCTTTGTCCTCTTACTTTGGTTGGTGTTCCTCATTTGGTGTCATGAAGTAAGAGTATAAATACCTGAAGATTAGTTATAAGAAGAAGTCTTTAAAAAAACGTTGCCATTTCCATTTCCCTTTTTCCTTCCTTCTCTCTCTCTCTCTCTCTCTCTCTCTCTTTTTTTCCTCTTTTATTTTCCTTTGTTTTCGTCATTTGATTGGGAGGGGGAGAAGCATGAGTCACTGTTAAACTTTAGCTACGTTATTGCGGATACAGTATCTCGTATATTAGGAGATTATATTTGTCTAATCTTTCAAATTGTAATCTTTCTCCTTCTCCTCTTTATCTTCATATATTGCGATGGGTGTTCCTCAGTTGTTGTAAAGTATTAGTATCTGAAGATTAATTATTTAAGGAGAAGTCTTACAATTGATTGTCATTACCTGAGAAGGCCAAACAACCTGTCTTATGATGGTTTGTCCAACGTACATTGTTAGAATCTTTAGCATTACATTTAGAGTATGTTTCTTTTCATATCATAAACATCATAATTATTTCAGAATACATGTCAAACAAATAGAATCTTTACACATTTTCCGAAGTGAACTTTCCCCAAACCAGATTAGAAATTTGTTGGAAATATTATATGATAGATCAAAGTTTTACCAATTTCATTGTTTTCTGAAGGAATTCCATTTTCAATGGAATGTGCAATTTGTATTTAGAACTCCATGCTTGTCGTCCATAATTCATGTTTAAGTTTTCTTTTATTCATTAATCAACTTTACAGTTTGAGGCATGATTCATGTTTTTCAGTTTCAGTTTCTAATAATATGGATCAAATGAATAAAAACAACGCTTTTGCCCACAACAATGAGAATAAAGTGTGAAAATGTTCATGTTTATTAAAGACAGTGTACCCACAAAATGTAATGAATTTAAAAATGTTCCTGGAAACGGACAACAAACAAAGGATTCATGGAATTCTTACAATACAACTGCTAATTATATAGATGCAGTATTATGAACCTCAAAGACCATAAGATCCGTATTCTACTATTTGAAATCAACCAGAAGTTGGAGAAAGAGGAAAAGAAAAGAAAATAGACCTACAATGGTTCAGAAACTTTAGACCAAGCGTATCCCCAGCAATAGCTATCGAAACAAGCAATAACAATTTTAAATCGGTAGGATATATATGATTATAAAGATAGCCTTATTTATATAGTTATCGCGTCACATGACATGTATGGAATCGGGGATGAATAAATTTGAACGTGAAAGGCGAGTACGGGAGGACACAGTCTTATTCCAGAACATAGGCTACTACTTGTACATAGGCCTACTACTAGTTTAAGGGCATTGTATTTCGATACAGGCATATTATGGACATTGTATAGATGATGATGATGATAATAATAATAATGGTGATAATGATACTACTACTACTACTACTACTACTACTACTACTACTACTACTACTACTACTACTAGTACTATTAATACTACTACTGCTACTACTACTAATACTACTACTACTACTACTAGTCTACTACTACTACTACTACTGTTACTACTAATACTACTACTGCTACTACTACTACTACTACTACTACTTAAGCACTACTACTACTACTACTACTACTACTACTAGTGTACTAATACTACTACTACTACTACTACTACTACTACTACTAGTAGTAGTACTACTAATACTACTACTGCTACTACTACTACTACTACTACTACTTAAGCACTACTACTACTACTAGTGTACTAATACTACTACTACTACTACTACTAATAATAATAATAATAGTACTAATGATAATGATAATGATGATGATAATAATAATGATAACAATTAAAATTAATAATAATTATAATTATAATTACATTACAATTAATTTTGATAATAACGAAAATATAATAATAATGATTTAAACAATAATAATAATTATTTTTAAAAAAATAGGCCTATATGTATATTTGTCAATATCATTGCAATAAACAGATGACGATATAGACGGATAGAAATACGCATAAAAATTACACTGTGAAATGATTTCGTCATAAACAGTAGAGAGATGAATCGTAGTTGGAGGGGGGAGGGGGCACTTCATCCACCCCTTCACTCCTGAGAAGGGGGAAAAGGTCGAGGTGGATCTTGTGGTAGAGAACCCTTTTGCCAAACAAATATTTTCCAGTACAAGTCTACTAGTCTATTACAACTGAGAAAGAGAGAGAGAGACTAGGAGGGAGGAAGGAAAGAGAGGAAGGAAGGGAGGGAGGGAGAGAGAATCAGAGAGAGAGAGAGAGAGAGAGAGAGAGATACAGGTGGAGATAAAAGAAACAGATGGACAGTGGAGAGAGAGAGAGTGAGAGAGAGGGGTGTAATTGTTTAATTTAGTTAAATCGATGATCTAAACAGATTGCATAGATATTTCTTCAAATAGAGCTACCAGCAGGTTTCACGCTTATGTCAAGTTGATTTTTACAATCATTAGCTTTGTACTTGAAACAACAATTAAGAAGTAATTTGATATTGCCTTTGGCACTAAATAGAAATCAGAGATGACACAGAGAATAGAGAATGAGAGAAGAGAGAAGATGGGTAGAGAATAGAAAGAGACAGACAGACAAACATACGGAGACAGACAGAGACGGACAGACTAATACGAGACACGCAAATACGCATACACACACACACACACACACGCATACACATACACACATAGAGTGAGAGAGAAAGAATGAGAGAGAGAGAGAGAGAGAGAGAGAGAGAGAGAGAGAGAGAGATATGACTACAATGTTTGCGTGATGTAAAAAGGGCTCTACCTGTAGTACCGGGCAGGCACGTAGCCACGGGCGGGGTGGGGGCGCGTGCCCCCCAAACAAATTCCAAGATCAGTTGAACTTTTTTAGACCCCTCCCCAGGACGTCGATCGATTACATGTATGTGCCCCCCCCCCAAACATCAAACTCTGGCTACGGCCCTGGTACCAGGGAAAAAGAAAGCATAAATGCTTGTCAGTAAGCAACCAGAAGACCGACGGCTTTAGGTCCTCTCCGAGAGACCTGGTAATGAGGATTGATGCCTTACCAGGGTCGCCGGGTCGCCGGATTACGAGACCACTGCTCTACCAATTGTCTCTGTATATATCAACATGTAAAGTTAAAGAACACAAGAGACTATGGTGGTAGTCTCATGCACCACCAGGAGGATCATCAGTTGTTCTTCCATCAGGAGTTTCGGCCCATTAGGCCTTTTAAAAAAAATGTTGTTTTGTCCTTTGCGACCGACCCAAAGATCTTGAAATGTACGATCGGCTTTTTTAAACAGTTTTTTACCGTTTTTTTTAGAGAAAAAAAATATATTAAAGCATTGAAAACTGAGAAATAACAGCCCAAAGAGGGAGTAAAAAAAAAAAAAATTCCGACCGACCGACCCATGTTTTGGCACCTTATTAAGGGCAATACAACATTCTTTTTAAGGCCTTAAGAACAAAAGTCCCTCTTTGTGGCGAGCCAGAAGGGCAAGATAAAAATGTCTGTCGCTTTCTGTTTAATTTGGACATACTTGGTTCGAACCCATGCAGAACCTGGCAGCAGAGATAAGTTCTGCGTGGGTGTGATTATCAATGATAGAACAAAATTGTAGAAAGTAACGAACCACGTAACCGTATTTTTTAACATCAGCTATTTTGCTCATAGGCCAGTATTTTTAAACTGGATGCAGGGGTTAGGCTTGGTCTAAAGTTTCTAAACCGTTGTAAGGTCTATTCTATTTTTCTTTTCCTCTTTCTCCAACTTAAACTTCTCCAATACGGGTCTTTGAACGGTTCATAATACTGCATATATATAAGTTGTATTGGAAGAATTCCATGAATCCTTTGTTTGTTACCCGTTACTAGAACATTTATAAACTCATCACACTCTGTAGTGACACTGTCTTCAATAAACATGAACATTTTCACACTTCATTCTCATTATTTTGGGCAAAAGGGGTGTTTTTATTCATTTGATCCATATTACTAGAAACTGAAAAGGAAAAACATGAATCATGCCTCAAACAGTAAAGTTAATTAATGAATTTAACAAAAAAAAAAACATAAATCATGGACGACAAGCATGGAGTCCTAAATAAAACAAACAAACAATGAAATTGGTAAAACTTTGATCTATCATCCCCATTGACAAAATGTAATATTATTTTATCCAACAAATTTTTCATCTGGTTTGGAGAAAGTTCACTTCGGAAAATATGTAAAAATCTATTTGTTTGACATGTATACTGAAATAATTATAATGTTTATGATATGAAAAGAAACATACTCTAAATGTAATGCTAAAGATTTTAACAATGTACGAAGGACCAACCATCATAAAAGGGGTCATGTTGTTTGGCCTTCTCAGGTAATGACAATCAATTGTCTTTTTGTAAGACTTCTTCTAAAATAATAATCTCCAGATACTAATACTGTACAACAACTGAGGAACATCCACCGCAATATATGAAGACAAAGAGGAGAAGGAGAAAGATTACAATTTGAAAGATTAGACAAATATAATCTCCTTATATACGAGATACTGTACCCCCTAGAACGTAGCTAAAGTTTAACAGTGACTCATGCTTCTCCCCCTCCCAATTAAATGACGAAAACAAAGGAAATGAAAAGAGAAAGAGAGAGAGAGAGAGAAGGAAAAATGGAAATGGCAACGTTTTTGTGAGACTTCTTCTTATAACTAATCTCCAAGTATTTATACTCTTAGTTCATGAAACCAAATGAGGAACACCCACCAAAGTAAGAGGACAACGAGGCGAAGGAGAATAATTATTATAATTTGAAAGATGATATTAGAAAATCATACATAATCTACTTGTATGCAAGATACCGGCACCAGGAACGTAACTACATGAACGGGGGGAGCGCTCATGTCCCACCCCCAATCAAATGACAAAAAAGGAGAAGAAAAAAAGTGAGAGAAAGGGAAGATAGAACTTGAAATGGCAACGTGAAATGAAGATGATTCGACCTCTTCCAAATAATCCCCCCACTTTATGGCCCTCTCACATTGACCTGCCTCCCCTCCCCCGAAAAGAAAATGACGTCAATGTCCACTCAATCGCTGCAACCACGATATGCCACATGGTTCCATTGTACACATACTGTAGACATGGTACAGCTAGCCAACGCCAAAACGCTAATGTTTAGACAAAGAGGGCGCCTGTTGATATCCCCAGGATGATGGCAGTACTCACGAAAGCCCCGATGTCGATAATGATCAGAACTCGTGGTGGAGATGAACCGTCTCCTTCCTGAATCCAGAGAATAAAGAGAGGAAAACAGAGTGAATGATTCTTGGTGTTTGGTGGAAAAGTGGTGATCCCTGTGGAGCTGTTGTGGTGTAGTGGATAAGTACATGATTCCAATATGTTATCACAAGGTACGGGGTTCGAATCCCTGTCGCAACAATAATGTCCTTTCGCAAATAATTAATCTACATTTGCCACTCTCCGCCCAGGGAAGTAAATGGGCACGCGATAGGAAGAAATTCCTTAAATGCTTTAGCGCCTTATCATGGTAGCTCGGCAAACGCAGGGGTAGTAATATGATTGCAGGCGGCCCTCTGAAAGAATATAGTATTGATACTGAAGAGGCTACCCTAATACACTTTTTATTATCATTATTATCATCATTATTAATATTATCATTACTATTATACAATCATTATTATCATCATTGTTACTATTATCATTACTATTGCTATTATCATTATCATAGTAGTATCATAATTATTTTTATTTTCATCATCATCATCATCATAATCATTATCATTTAAGTTAATTTAATTTTGTTTGTTTCTTTGTTTTCGTCTTTTTTTGTTTTTTGGTTGCTGCTCTTGTTGTGTATTCCATCGTTTTTTATGATGTGATCCAAAAAGTGTTTTAAAGTCGAATTTGAATATAAGACGATCGTTACTACTTCGAAAAATCAATTAAAGGGCAATTTCGATTCCCCGCTGTAGGTCCTATAGATATTATGTTCGGACTACATGTACGTGAATATGTCAACGTAGTGCTGGCACATTTCAATGTATGACGTAAAAGGCAACTGAAATTGCTATAGGTTGATTTTTCGAAAGTAGTTGCGATCGTTTTAAATACAAATTTTCCTCACAATGAGCTGTCCTGGCTTCTCCTTGGGGTAGAAGCGATAGATGAGGCCATTGACGACGCTGACGAAAGCGAGGATGAGCATCCCAACGATGAGGAACCGACCAAGTCTGGTCGTCGAGTAGGCGGGGACCTCTGCACTGAGCGCTGCCGACAGTACCACCAAGGCGATGAGGACGGAACCCGCAAAGACGATCCGTACTCCGGCCGACGACGGACTGATCAGGAAGACGATCAGGATAAGCCATGCCGTGACCATCGAGGAGGCGATACGGCCGTGGGTCTCTCTTCGACGGACAACCAACGAGAATGTAACATCCTCGAAGGTTTCCCCCGGACAGCAGCTGTAGAAGTCAGTGTGCTTTGTAGCCTTTGTGTTGATGATATCCCAAATCGGATGATCGAATGTCTCTGACAAATCAATGGAGTCTGATAACGAGTCTATGGTTATCACAGATGCGTCATATGCCCATGATCCCCATTTCAGGCTGCAGTTCTGAAAGATAGTTAGTAGAAAATGACGTAGTACTCACTAATTATTAATTAATGTTTCACGTAGAATCACTGGCTGATTTTATTTTTGTAACTTTTATCATAAGAGAATTTCGAACTGTGGCTACTTTGCGGGGCGTCAAGACAATGGCTGTGAGTACCTGTGTATTATTAATCCACAGTGGTCTTAGGTCCACAGGGACATAAGGACAATGTGGTGTAGGACCAATGAGACATAGCACCAATGAGACGAAGGTCCACAGGGACATAAGGACAATGTGGTGTAGGACCATTGGGACATAGCACCAATGAGACGAAGGTCCACAGGGACATATTGACAATGTGATGTAGGACCAATGAGACATAGCACCAATGAGACGCAGGTCCACATGGACATAGGACCAATAAGACATAGCACAAATGAGACGTAGGTCTAAAGGACATAAGGACAATGTGGTGTAGGACCATTGAGCCATATCACCAATGAGACGAAGGTCCACAGGGACATAAGGACAATGTGGTGTAGGACCATTGAGACATAGCACCATTGAGACGAAGGTCCACAGGGACATAAGGACAATGTGGTGTAGGACCATTGAGACATAGCACCAATGAGACGAAGGTCCACAGGGACATAAGGACAATGTGGTGTAGGACCATTGAGATATAGCACCAATGAGACGAAGGTCCACATGGACATAGCACCAATGTGGTGTAGGACCAATGAGACACAGCACCAATGAGACGTAGGTCCACATGGACATAGGACCAATGAGACATAGCACAAATGAGACGTAGGTCTAAAGGACATAAGGACTATGTGATATAGGACCAATGAGACGTAGGTCCACAGGGACATAAGGACAATGTGGTGTAGGACCATTGGGACATAGCACCAATGAGACGAAGGTCCACAGGGACATAATGACAATGTGATGTAGGACCAATGAGACATAGCACCAATGAGACGTAGGTCCACATGGACATAGGACCAATAAGACATAGCACAAATGAGACGTAGGTCTAAAGGACATAAGGACAATGTGATATAGGACCGATGAGACATAGCACCAATGAGACATAGGTCCACATGGACATAGGACCAATAAGACATAGCACAAATGAGACGTAGGTCTAAAGGACATAAGGACAATGTGATATAGGACCGATGAGACATAGCACCAATGAGACGTAGGTCCACATGGACATAAGGACAATGTGGTGACATGATTGTAAACGGGCATGAGACACACGGAAGATGTGACCAACAGCTCAGGTATGACCAAGGTCCAAGAGTAATACTAGGAGGCCTAATATATAAGCGCCACATGCGGCACGACATGACGTATAGATGAGCGTTTTTTAAAATATAATGTTCGTTCGTACGTACGAATCAAGAGTAAAATCAAGATTTTAGTCTTACGTGTTGATCGTAGGGATAGTCTGTCAGATCCATCGTACATGTTGCTTCAAGATGCATGGGTGGGATATAGAGGACACTACCATCAGCGTTCACAATAGCGGAAACTCCACTCATCAGGCTTTCACTCGGTGAGTTACTAGAATGGGAAGAAAACAAGATCTTGAATGACAGACAACGACGTTCTGAACGACAATTGAAATGGTATTAGAATTATTCATCACCTGATCACATTTTTCTAACGGCAAATAATAGTAACGTGCAAACTCAACCGTAAACATATTTACGACACCTTCTTCGGAGACAATACGCTACATTTTTAACATTTTGTTTAAAGCTAGCTTAAAATCCTGGACCCAACTCCTTACCTAACACCAGGCGCGTACGCAGGGGGGGGGGGGGGGGGGGGGGTCGACCCCCCTTCAATTTTTTTAATTAAATAAAACAAAATACATGTATAATTTTTTTTTAATTATAGTAATGGGTGACAATACGCTACATTTTTAACATTTTTTTTAAAGCTAGCTTAAAATCCTGGACCCAACTTCTTACCTAACACCAGGCGCGTACGCAGGGGGGGGGGGGGGGGGGGGTTTGGGGGTCGACCCCCCTTCAATTTGTTTTATTAAATAAAAACAAATATATATATATAATTTTTTTTTAATTATAGTAATGGGTTACCCTAAAAAGGTTACCTTACCCCCCCCCCTCTTATTCAGCGGCTGGCTGAGTCGTTGCGAAATTTGTCATCAAATCCTGGACACACACAAAAAAAGTGCTCTTTTTTATGTCGCTTGCCCGACATTCAAATTTCCGACTTCTAATTCTGGCGAGAAAGAGACAGAGTTATTAAAAGTACATTTCAGGTCTTTTCATTCCATTATTAAAGTTACAACGTAAATTTGTTTATAAACCACTTCGCTACCCGAATACGAAGTACCGTATATCCCCCCTGGGGGTGTTTCACAAAGATCCTGAGTCGAACTTAACTCTAACTTGGACTTAAACAATTATGGAGAGCCATTTGTAGCCTTAAAATAAAATATATTCAAAAGCAAAATTTGAATTATTTTAGACATTTTATAAATTCTACATCAAGAACATGAAATCTCCTTGATAATAGAAAACATGATTGATTCGAATCAATATTTTATGCCTTTTAAGTCCAACTTAGAGATAAGTTTAACTTAGGATCTTTGTGAAACAGCCCCCAGTATCCCAATGACAATACCTGTTGAAGAGTGTTATATCAGGCACCCAGATTTCTGAGGGAGGCAAGTGAAGTTTGGTGATGTTTCCGCATTCGGCTGCTTCCCATGCCAACCTCGGGTCACTCCAACCCTTTCAAAAAGGAATAAAAAGGACTATGGTAAAAGCAAAATAATTATATTGATATAAAGTGATAAATTCCATTTGTATATTTTCATAAAATTCTACCTCCATTACACTCCATTACTGATCAGGGCCGCGTTGCATGTACAGCTTAGCATTTATGGTAACTTTGCCATCAATATTAAATACCATGGCAACATCACTCAACAGCCAATCGAATCAAGGTTTTCATGGAAGTTACCATCAACGCTTTTATTGTTTTATTGTTTTATGCACCGGGCCCATGCAGACCTATTAACTAATTTTTTTATTCTCCTTCCTTTTTTAATCAAAATGCTCCATTACTTCAATGCTCTCCTTTTTATGTGTGTGGGGGGGGGGGGGGGGGGGGGAGGTGGGAGGGGGGGGGGTATATATGTTAAAAATATCAGGCTAAATCGTCCCCCATACCTAACCGAGAAAAAAATACCGCCCCTGATCGAAGGTTATTCTCGAAGTTTCAAATTAACGAATGGTTGGATAAGCGCACCTTTGATTTGATTTGATTTGATTTGATTTTCTTCTGCATTCATGTAAGTTTACAGTTTTTCGATAACAAAAATATAATGTACAATAAGTATTTTACTGCCAATGAATAATAAATTAGCAAATACATATATATATATATAAACTGTTATTTTCAAAAATGAAATGATAAACTGTCACAAATACTTAATTTCCTCAAACATTATAACACATTATAAAATTATTTGCGGAAGAAGGACTGTCATTGTAAGCAGATTGCTTGATATTACGACAGCCCCAGACAAAAACTCATGAAAATTACAACACATTTATTAAGCAGAAACGGATAGGTAATTGAAAATACAAATTTCGATGATGGTGATGCAGATGAGGATGCAGATGAGGATGATGATGATGATGAAGATGATGATTATGATGATGATGATGATGGCGATGGTGATAATGATTCGAATGAAAGAAGAGATGACATGATAAAGAATGAAGAGTTGACACAGAAATTCTACCTAGAGTATTCTGATAATAACTTTGGAATGATGATGATGATTTATAAATTGACTCATTTTCTTTTTATTTTATTTTTATCATGACGTTAAGTTACTATTCACATTTCTTATCGTATAACACAAAGTAAGCTGAATACTCGCATGAATTTTATTGAGCAAAGTTGACATTTAAAAATTCAGAAGCGGATTTTTTTTTGTGTGGAGGTATACCGTGTCATATACGGACGGTCAGATTCTGAACATTGAATTACGGGGGAGATAGTAAACAAATAATAGGCCTAAATAATGACAATATAACACAACTTTCGCGGTATAAAAGAAGTACTTTTATTTTATATGATATCACTTACTAAATTCATCCATACGTTCATCTGAATTGTTCCTTTGAATAAATCCTTTAAGAAAAAAGTAACAATAGATCAAATTAAAAAAACCGACAATGGCGCCATTAAAATGACCTCTTCATTGTATGTCATGAGGGTCAAAGTGAGTGCTTAGACTTCACACAATGTAAGTTACACATTGATATGCTTTGTGTGACAATTATATCTAATTTATAAAAAAAAAAAAAAAAAAAAAATTCTTAGTAGTCATTTCATATTCTATAAAAATTTCTCTCTGATATATCACTAACTTTGTAAAAAAAAGATTGGCAAAAATTTGGACCAGATGTATATTTCAGTTATTTACTTGTATATGCAATATGTTTAATATTGATATTGATAAATTTGATATTTATACATTCCTAGCATTCTAAATTCCCAATTATTTTACTATCTGACCAGTTTTGAACAGTGGTTATGAATTACAGAGGGGAGTGATTTGCAATTTCAACCCCTCATCCCCCCCAACAAAAAATATCATTATCATTATTATTTGATTATATTTTGTTGTCTTTATTTTTATTTTTATTTATTCATGTTTTCTTTATAAAAGCAGGGTAGTCCCATTCAAGCCGCAAGGCCTGCTTTACAAGGGAGCCCTGCTGTAACAAACAATAATTACATTTCAAATATCTTACAAATGAATACACATACAAATACACAAAATATACAATAAAAAACAAAACATAATATAAACAAACTATTAAACATTTCATACAAATATATAGGAAATTAGATGAAAATGGAAGAGGAGAGAGAGTAAACGAAAGAGAGAAAGAGAGAGAGGGTGGTAGGAATACTTCATGATCGCAAAATTAACTCACTTGAATTTCACGGAGATTTCGTTTAAAAATGGGTAGTGAGACGGAACATTTGGTAATTATGGGTAGTGAGTTGAATAGCTTTGCTGCTGTGTACGAAAAGGTCTGTTTTTTAAAATCGGTTCTGGGTTTGGCAAGGTACAATTGATGCATTGAAACTGATCTCGTGGGATACGGGTTAGCACTTTGAGGTAGAGCATGTTTTAGATAAACAGGAGCAAGATTATTCAGGATTTTATACATAAGTACTTGATAATTGTATTCCAATCTCTGTTTGACGGATTGCAACTTTAAAGAATTTAACATAGATTGTACAGGCGTATAATAATCTACATCTAATACTAAACGACAATATTTGTTTTGACATTTCTGTAGTCGCTTTAAATCTTTCATTTTCAGGGATCCCCAAACAGTTGAACAATAATCAATGTGAGGAAGAATTAAAAAATAATATAAATGAGTAAATACACGTTTTGTCAAACAGTGCTTAATCCTCCGCATACATATAAGCGAGTTCATAATCTTTTTAACAACATCATTGACATGGGGAGACCAATCTAAGTTCTGATTTACAATAACACCCAGATATTTAAATTTCGTTACATTTTCTATAAGTTTACCATTCATTTTTATCTGTAATTTGACTGGATTCTTCTTCCTTCGGCTTGAAAATAACATAACTTTAGTTTTGTCTGTGTTAACAACTAGTCCATTTTCATTCATCCATTCACATAAAACTAGTATGTCATTTTGTAACTGGGTTTGAACAGCTTGTACTCCATAACCAGAGGAGAAAATGGCAGTGTCATCTGCGTACAAAGAAATGTTAGTAGTTGAATGCAAGGATAGATCACATATGTCATTAATGTATATACAAAATAGTAGCGGGCCCAAAATTGAACCCTGCGGTACCCCAGAATGAACTGGGAGGAAATCACTTCTAATGCCCTTGTATGACACACATTGGTTTCTTCCCACTAGGTAAGACTCAAACCATGATAATTCTGTTTCACTGATGCCGAAATAACCGATCTTTTTAATAAGAAGATCATGGGGGATGATATCAAAAGCCTTTCTCAAGTCTAAGAAAACAGCACCGGTAAATCGCCCTTTGTCAAGGTTATCGTATAACAATTCACAAATCTCTGTTAAACATGTTAAGGTGGAATGTTTACTCCTAAAGCCGGACTGCCAATCGGACATCAATTCTTCATTATAAAGATATTCCATCAATTGAGAGTGGACTGCTCTTTCCAACACTTTGGAAACAGTGGACAAGAGGGAGATAGGACGAAAGTCACTTAGTTCGTGACTAGTCTTTGTTTTGGGAATAGGGACTATGTTAGCCATCTTAAAGTCGTTTGGGATACGCCCAGATTGTATTGACTGATTGAAAATACGAACAATAGGAATGGCAACCAATTGAGCACTAAGTTTCAACAATCTAGGGTGGAGGTCGTCAAGTCCCACAGATTTCGAACAATCAAGGTTATTTAGTTCTTTTTTTTTACAAATTCGGTGGTTATCTCTTTGAAAACGAATCGCGATTGTACTTTACTTAGTCTTTTAATAGCATTAACAACGTTATCTTTTATTTTATGAGAGTCTTCCTCTCCATGAATCGATTGAAATATATTGCTGAACATTGTATTAAACTCTGTTGCTATTTTTAAGGGATCGGATACAATTTCGCCTTCAATTACAATGTGTGAACATTGATTAGCCTTGTTATCAGGCAACAACTCTTTTACAATATTCCAGGATTCTTTCATATCTTTGCTACTCTCTATTTTACTTCGATAATAAGCCTTTTCAACTTTTTGTTAAGGATATTAGCTTTGTTTCTCAATGAAGTATATTTCTTCCATAGAGCGGTAGTTTTATTTTCATTTCTGAAGTTATTGCATTTAATTTTATGAAATTGACTTTTGCAATAGTCTCTATCTCTTGCTAATTCTTTATAAGCCGAGGTTATCCATGGAGACCCTTTAACTTTTTTACGCACTGATACATAGGGTGCATGTTTGTCAGAGAGTTTTATTGTTATAAGTGTTATTATTGTGATTGTTAATAATAATAATAATAATAATAGGTTCTTGCACAGTATATCGCTCATCATCTGTCAGACTTAACACTCCCGGCGCTTGTTGTTATAATTATTATTATTGTTATCATTATTAGTAGTAATAGTACCGTTATTATTATTATTATTATTATTAGTGTTATCAGTACTAATTTAATAATTATAACTATTATCATTAGAAGTATTATTGTCTTATTATTAATATTACTAGCATAATTATTGTTAATAATATTATTATTATTATTATTATTACTATTATTCTATTAGTAATTGTACTAACCAGTCCTCGAAGCTTCGTCAGTGACATTCCCAGAGTTACTTGGTTAGCCTTACCATAGTGTGGAAGAGTTCCGTTACAGGGATAGGTCCAGGATGAGAGGAGGTTTGCTGCTCTTAGGAGAGCGTGATCACATTCTGATTCAGAATCGGAATCTAAAAGAAAAAGAAGAAAAAAACGAACAAAAGACATCATATTGCAACTTTCATAGGATAGAGGTTGTGTCTGGACGCCTAATCAAGCAAAGACCCCCCTAACGATTTATATATGATGTGTCCCCCACATCCCCTTTTTGGGGGGAACTGCTATGTATTTTTGGACAGGTATTTGTTCTGTCCCCCCCTAATATACCCATTCTAAGAAACGTGGTTTCGTCACTGGATTATTACCATAAGAATAAGATGTAGAATTCATACTATCCTGGGCGGTGGTGCATGTCAGCGACGCCACGCCTAGCAGGATCAGGTAGCCATAGAAAAACTTCATGACGGAGATATTAATCTGAAGAGGAATACAATGTGGAAATTTTCAAATCAATTTTGTTGACACATTTTGTAACAAGACAGTTTAAGATGATGAGTAGGCTGAACAAAATACACGCCGATAACATATTACTAGAGAAGGGGTTACGATGTCAACAGACGAATTCCTTGTTGTCGCCATACATCACTTTATTATTGCTTTCTGTATTTTTGTTAATTTTCTTTCAACGAGTATCTTCAAATGTTTGGTGATGGCTTTAAGGCATTTAGGTTAACTATAGGTATCAGATTGGGAAGAATACTTATTGAAAAATACCAACAAATAAATACTTGCCTTCTTTTCGAATCTCGAAACACAAAGTGGCAAAATCTGCGTCTACAGCAAAAATATGAGTCGGTCTACCAACAGAAGATTTAGATAAAAATGGGAAGGTTAGGTCTTTGGAAGTGTATGATTAAGAGATAAACTTAATACTGGGCGCTATTTTGTTGCTGGTAGGTATAATCCAGGTCGAAGATGCGTTGGGGGCGTGGACCCCAATAAACGAATAGGGGCACTCTGATTTTTCCGCAGAGGAGGGGCGTCACCTATTTAGAAACCCAATTGAAATACCTTCAAAACAAAACAACCACAAATATAAAGAATAGTGCTCCCTTATTAATAGTTTCATTTTTTCATCATGTTTCCACCTTCACATTGAGGGGAGGGAGGAGGGCGGGGGACCTACTTTCCAACCGCAGGGATGATCCAACAATATTGTTGCGGCAACGATATTGCTCTTCTTCTTCTTTTCCATCTTTTTTCTCCTTCTTCTTCTTCTTCTTCTTCTTCTTCTTCTTTTTCTTTTCTTTTCTTTGTTCCCCTCCAAATATTATACTTAGGTTAGGGTTTATTACGCTGGGGCTAGGTTAAGGGTTATGGTTAGGATTAGGAACAGTGTTTAATCCATGATTGAAGTTAGGTAATCGATGCTGACCGAAGCATCTTGTCGATAAAGCATTTGTCGCCAGAGCATTTTGTCGTAAACTCCGATTGGATGGGTCTGTATTCTAGATCTTCAACTACAATGGTCTGTATTTTATACTAATTCAGGTTAACTCGACCGTGGTCTAAAATCGTCTATATTATTAAGGAAAACTTGCACTGCGGATTATTCTCTCTTGTTTAAACCCGATGGTCGAACAATTGGTAAGCCCCGCGTCAGTTTACATTTTAGTAAAATACGGACCAAGATCCGAGGTTTGCCTTCCCCGCGGTGGCTTTGACATGGTTCTATCATCGGTTGTAGTAATTGCAACTGCCAGCAGATTATTACAAGTTTAGTATATCATCAGCAGCTCAGTACTTGAAACGACTAAACTGAAAATATTTGTTAGGGCCTAGAGTAAATTGATATTGACTACAGTGGAGAATGGAGTACAGAAATGACATTGGATACTTTTTGAGACAAGGTCAAGGAAGAGAGAAACAACATAAAAGAAAGGAGTATATATTCTCATGGCTTTTTCGTTTGAGAAATAAAAAGGCAGATATAAACTGTCTACAATATTTAATATCGGAGAAATTATTGCAGTGCTTTTCAAATTTGTTTGTTTTATACGTGTTTTTTTTTTTTAAATAAAGGATTCAAAGTAAAGTTTGAAAAGCAGTCGCTTACTGACGTTTAAAGTATTTTTCTTCCTGATCTCATTTTCCATAGCAGTTTAAACGATAATATGTTTTCCTCTTCTCCTTCTTCTTCTTCTCCTTTTTCTCCTTTTTTTTCCCTTCTTCTTCTTTTTATCTTTGTCTTCCTCGTGTTCTTCTCCTAATTTTGTGCAATGACGTAGACTATAAAGGGCGGAGCCGCCAAACTTCCTTTTTTCCCCTTCCAGTCCCACCCTCCCAAACACAAACGAAAAATAATAAGAATCCCCTAATTATATAGAAATAGTTTTTTCCCTTATAGTCCACATTCATTGGGGAAGCATGGCAAAAGCGGGGGGGGGGGGGGGGGGGGGGTGGAGCATATGAACTCAAAACCTTTGTCTATCCTTAGGGAAAACAATTTACTTAGACTTGTCTCTCTCGACCCATGTGTGGTATATGTGATAAACGAGTAGGGATTCACAATGCACCATTTAGGGTCAGTGGCATATAATTATGGTCAAGCCATTGATGCATGGGAAGGCGTTAGCGTCTCCTCTCCATTTCTCTCTCTCTCTCTCTCTCTGTCTCTCTCTCTGTCTCTCTGTCTCTCTGTCTCTCTCTCTCTCTCTATCTCTCACTCTCTCTCTCTTCCTCCCTCCCTTCCTCTCTTTCTTCCCTTTCTCTCCTAGTCTCTCTCTTTCTCAGTTCTAGTAGACTAGTAGACTTTATACATCCTGGAAAATAATTGTTTGGCACAAGGGTTCTCTCCCACAAGATCCACCTCGACCTTTTCCCCCTTCTCAGGAGTGTAGGGGTTTGATGAAGTGCCCCCCTCCCCTCTAACTACGATTCATCTCTCTACTGTTTATGACGAAATCATTTCACTGTGTAACTTTTATTTAGAGTATGCGTATTTCTATCCGTCTCTATCGTCATCTGTTTATTACAATGATATTTACAAATATACATAAATAATAGTTATTAATTAAATCATTATTATTATATTTTCGTTATTAATGTCATTATCATAATTAATTGTAATGTAATTATAATTATTATTAATATTAATGTTAATTGTTATCATTATTATTATCATCATCATTATTATTATCATTATTACTATTATTATTATTAGTAGTAGTAGTAGTAGTAGTAGTAGTGATAGAAGTAGTAGTAGTAATAGTAGTAGACTAGTAGTAGTAGTAGTAGTAGTAGTAGTAGCAGTAGTAGGGGTGGTAAAAGTATTAGTATTAGTAGACTAGTAGTAGTACTTTAGTAGTACTAGTAGTGGTAGTAGTAGTAGTAGTAGTAGTATCATTATCACCATTATTATTATTATCATCATCATCTATACAATGTCCATAATATGCCTGTGTCTCCAACTTCTGGTTGATTTCAAATAGTAGAATACGGATCTTATGGTCTTTGAGGTTCATAATACTGTATCTATATAATTAGCAGTTGTATTGTAAGAATTCCATGAATCCTTTGTTTGTTGTCCGTTACCAGGAACGTTTTTAAATGCATCACATTCTGTGGGTACACTGTCTTTAATAAACATGAAAATATTCACACTTATTCTCATTGCTGTGGGCAAAAGCGTTGTTTTTATTCATTCGATCCATATTATTAAAAACTGAAAAAGAAAAACGTGAATCATGCCTCAAACTGTAAATTTGATTAATGAATAAAAGAAAACTTAAACATGAATTATGGACGACAAGCATGGAGTTCTACATACAAATTGCACATTACATAGAAAAATGGAATTCCTTCAGAAAACAATGAAATTGGTAAAACTTTGATCTATCATCCCCATTGACAAAATGTAATATAATATTTCCAACAAATTTCTCATCTGGTTTGGAGAAAGTTCACTTCGGACAATGAGAATAGCTTTTAAGATCCTACTACTGGTCTACAAGTCTCTCAACCACCGATGTCCCCCGTACATAGCTGACTGCTTGGTTCGTCGTCCTCGAGTCCGAAATACCCGCTCATCATCATCCATCTGGCTCACTCAGTGTCTCTCTAAGAAACGTGCTGGTGAATTGTCTTTTCCATCGGTTGCTGCAAAACTGTGGAACCAACTACCTACTGCTGTGCAGACGGCCTCATCTGTTGACCAGTTCAAGAAACTACTCAAGTCACATCTATTCTGCTAGAAATTACTTATTACCAGCCTATACTTTACTGATCTCTGAGAAGTGTCTAACTGTTGTTTTAAGTGGCCCAAACATTGTGGAGCGTGTGTGCAGCGCTTTGTAACTGCAAGGAAAAGGCGCTATATCAAATATCTTTTGGATTGGATTGGATTGTGTAAAGGTTTTATTATTTATTTGACATGTGTACCGAAATAATTATGATGTTTATGATATAAAAAGAAACAAAATGCAATGTTAAAGATTCTAACAATGTACTAAGGACCAACCACCATAAAAGGGGTAGTTTAGGCTTCTCAGGTAATGACAATCATATGTCTTTATGTAAGACTTCTTCTTAAATAATAATCTCCAGATACTAATACCTTACAACAACTGAGGAACACCCCCCGCAATATATGAAGACAAAGAGGAGAAGGAGAATGATTATAGTTTAAATGATGATATTAGAAAAACGAATATAATCTGCTTATAACGAGATACCACGAGGTATACTACAACGTAGCGACAGGGGCGTTAGGACTGATGCCCCTCCCCCAGTCCCAATCAAATGAGTAAGAATGAAAAGAGAAGTGAGAGAGATACTCCTCTCACATTATGGCCCTCTCACATTTACATGCCTCCCCTCCCCTCCCCTCTCCTCCGAAAAGTAAAATGATGTCAATGCCCGCTCAATCGCTGCACCCACGATATGCCACAGGGTTCCACTGTACACATGGTACAGCTAGCCAACGCCAAAACGCTGAAGTTTAGACAAAGAGGGCGCCTGTTGATATCCCCAGGATGATGGCAGTACTCAGGAAAGCCCCGATGTCGATGATGAGCAGAATCCGTGGTGGAGAACCGTCTCCTTCCTGAATACAGAGGCGAAACAGAGGAAAAGAGAGTGAATGATTATTGGTGTTTGGTGGAAAGGTGGTGATCCCTGTGGAGGTTTTGTGGTGTAGTGCATGATAAGTACATGATACCAATATGAGTTACAAGGTACGGAGTTCGAATCCCTGTCACAACAATAATGTCCTTTCGCAAAGCATTAATCTACATTTGCCACTCTCCGCCCAGGGAAGTAAATGGGCACCCAGTAGGAAGAAACTCCTTAAATACTCTAGCGCCTTATCATGCAGAAGCTCAGCTAACGCAGGGATAGTAATATGATTGCAGGCGGACCTCTGAAAGAATGTTATTGATACTGAAGAGGCTACCCTAATACACATATTATTATCATTATCATTAAAGGTAATACAAAGTTTTGGTATGGGGTCATGAATTTGGTTCAATTGAACATATTGGTAGCATATGCGATCCTACAATATTCAGTGATCGTTGTCGCGGTTGAAATCGAGTCTAAAGTGATGAAATTGTAAATAATAAACTCTTTATGTTGTATAGCGCCCTCTAAAGGTCAAGATAGTAATTAAGCTCTAAAACAATGTTTCTTGACTAAAATCGACCAATTTGCTATCACAATTTGGAATATATATATCACAACTGCATATTCTGAGATTTTCATGGTTGCAGCTGCCATCGTATGGCCGTAGGCGCTATTTAAAATTCATCAAAATTTACCGGGAGCACCGGTAAATGTTTATATTCAATTTTTCTCGAAAGCAGAAGTGTTTCAGGGGCAATTTTTGTTAGTGCTTATAATACATCCATAGGGGCATCAAAATATATCAACATTGTAAAGAATCACTATCCACCCAATTTTCAAAAATTACCAAAACTTTGTAATACCTTTAACATTCTTATCATTATCATTACTATTATATATTATTATCATTATTATCATTATCATTGATATTATTATCATTATCATTGATATTATTATCATTATCATTGATATTATTATCATTACTATTATGTTATTATCATTGTTATATCATTAGTAGTAGTAGTATTATTGGCATTATTTTCATCATCGTCATAATCGTTATCATGTATGTTAATTTGTTTTAAAATGTGTTTGTTTCTTTGTTTTTCGTCTTTGATGTTGTTTTTGTTGCTGCTCTTTTTGTGTATTTCATCGTTTTTTATGATGTGATACAAAAAGTGTTTTAAAGTCGAAGTTGAATATAAGACGATCGTAACTACTTCGAAAAATCAATTATAAAAAAGGGCAATTTCGATTCCCCGTTGTAGGTGCTACATATATTATGTTCGGACTACGTGAATATGTCAACGTAGTGCTTGCACATTTCAATGGGTGACGTAAAAGGCCACTAAAATTGCTATAGGTTGATTTTTTCGAAAGTAGTTGTGATTGTTTTATATACAAATTTTCCTCACAATGAGCTGTCCTGGCTTCTCCTTGGGGTAGAAGCGATAGATGAGGCCATTGACGACGCTGACGAAAGCGAGGATGAGCATCCCAACGATGAGGAACCGACCAAGTCTGGTCGTCGAGTAGGCGGGGACCTCTGCACTGAGCGCTGCCGACAATACCACCAAGGCGATGAGAACGGAACCCGCGATGACGATCCGTACTCCGGCCGACGACGGACTGATCAGGAAGACGATCAGGATAAGCCATGCCGTGATCACGGAGGAGGCGATACGGCCGTGGGTCTCTCTTCGACGGACAACCAACGAGAATGTTACATCCTCGAATGTTTCCCCCGGGCAGCAGCTGTATAATTCAGTATGCTTTGTAACCTTTGTGTCGATGATATCCCAAATCGGATGCTCCAATAGATCTGTCTCTGACATCTCAATCCGGTCTAATAAGGTTATCACAGATGCGTCATACGCCCATGATCCCCATTTCAGGCTGCAGTTCTGAAAGATAATAAGTAGAAAATGTCGTAGTAGTCACTAATTATTATAGAACGTTTCACGTAGAATCACTGGTTGATTGTATTGTTGTAACCTTACCTTTATCATAAGAGATACAGAATTTCGAACTCTGGCTACTTTGCGGGGCGTCAAGACAATGGCTGTGAGTACCTGTGTATTATTAATCCGATGTGACAGCAGTCTTAGGCCCACCACACACTAAAAAAAGTGTAGACGATCATATTTTCGAAGAAATCGCAGTGGGATTGGATTTGCAAACTCAACAAAGATCATCTTCCTGTTTACGGTTCTGAATAAAGATATTAATAATAACCATAACAAGTTTAGTGCATAAATGCCTTCTAGTCCGGTTAAGAGCTGAATCTGCTTTACAAGGACATATATAAGGGCAATGTGGCGTAGGACCAATGAGACATAGCACCAATGAGACGTAGGTCCACAGGGCCATAAGGAAAATGTGGTGTAGGACCATTGAGACATAGCACCAATGAGACGAAGTTCCACAGGGACATAAGGACAATGTGATGTAGGACCATTTAGACATAGCACCAATGAGACGAAGGTCCGCAGGGACATAGGACCAATTATGGTGTAGGACCAATGATACATAGCACCAATTATGGTGTAGGACCAATGAGACATGGCACCAATGAGACTTAGGTCCACAGGGACATAAGGACAATGTGGTGTAAAACCATTGAGACATAGCACCAATAAGACGAAGGTCCACATGGACATAGGACCAATTATGGTGCAGAACCAATGAGACATAGCACCAATTATGGTATAGGACATATGAGACATAGCACCAATGAGACGTAGATCCACAGGGACATAAGGACAATGTGGTGTAGGACCATTGAGACATAGCACCAATGAGACGAAGGTCCAGAGGGACCATAATGACAATGTGGTGTAGGACCATTGAGATATAGCACCAATGAGACGAAGGTCCACAGGGACATAAGGGCAATGTGATGTAGGATCATTGAGATATAGCACCAATGAGACGAAGGTCCAGAGGGACCATAATGACAATGTGGTGTAGGACCATTGAGATATAGCACCAATGAGACGAAGGTCCACAGGGACATAGGGACAATGTGGTGTGGGACTAATGAGACATAGCACCAATGAGACGTAGGTCCACATGCACATAGGACCAATTATGGTGTAGGACCAATGAGACATAGCACCAATGAGACGTAGGTCCACATGGACATAGGACGAATGTGGTGTGGGACCAGTGAGACATAGCACCAATGTGACGTAGGACCACATGGACATAGGACCAATGTGGTGTGGGACCAATGAGACATAGCACTAATGAGACGTAGGTCCACATGGACATAGGACAATGTGGTGACACGATTGTAAAGGGGCATTAAGACACACGGAAGATGGGACCAACAGCTCGGGTATGACCAAGGTCCAAGAGTTATACTAGTAGGTCTAATATAATAACGCCACATGCGCCACGACGTGACGTATTTAAGCGTTTTTAATATATATCGTTCGTTTGCTCGTACGAAGAATATCATCTAAATAGGAAGATCCTTATTTAACCAACTGTCCATAAACACCGTGAGGGGATTTGTAGATAGGACAAGAATCGATGACGTGATCCATAGTTTGGATCTTTCCACAGGCACAGTTTGGCAATGGATCAGCTAATATTGTGTAGGGCCGACTCCAGTCCTGATCCGATTGAGGTTGACCCAGGCTGTTCTTGAGGGGTCGCTGCCACTTGGTTTTGAACAGGGCACCGGGATGAACTCCTTCAAGTCGGTAGTAGAGACGGATTACACTGGTCTGACCAGCGTTTATATATATGAACATGAAGAAGCCATTATTATATCTAAAAACTCACAACCAAGAGTAAAATCAAGATTGTAGTCTTACGTGTTGATCGTAGGGATAGTCTGTCAGATCCATCGTACATGTTGCTTCAAGATGCATGGGTGGGATATAGAGGACACTACCATCAGCGTACACAATAGCGGAAACTCCACTCATTAGGCTTTCACTCGGTGAGTTACTAGAATGGGAAGAAACAAGATCTTGAATGACAGACAACGACATTCTGAACGACAAATGAAATGGTATTAGAATTATTCACCACCTGATCACATTTTTGAAACGGCAAATAATAGTAACGTGGAAACAAAACCGTAAACATATTTACAACACCTTCTTCGGAGACAATACGCTACATTTTTAACATTTTTGATAAAGCTAGCTTAAAATCCTGGAGCCAACTCCAGGGGGGGGGGGGGGGGGTCGCCCCCCTCATTTTTTTGTTTTTTTGTTTACAGTAATGGGTGACCCATATTAAAAAGGTGACCTTACCGCCCCCCCCCCCCCGCTTATTCTGCGGCTGGCTGAGTCGTTAAAGCCTTAAAATAAAATATATTCAAAAGCAAAAATGTATTTATATTTATTCTACATGAAGAACACGAAATCTCCTTGATAATAGAAAATATGAATGATTTAAATCAACATTTTATGCCTTTTAAAATAACTTCTAAATAATTTTTAAGTCCAACTTAGAGATAAGTTCAACTTAGGATCTTTGTGAAACATCCCCCCCCTGTATCCTTATCATATTACCTATTGAAGAGGGTTATATCAGGCACCCAGATTTCTGAGGGAAGCAAGTGAAGTTTGGTGATGTTTCCGCATTGGGCTGGATCCCATACCAACCTTGGGTCAATCCAATCCTTTCAAAAAGGAATAAAAAAGGACAATGGTAAAAGCAAAATAATTATTACGATATAAAGTGATAAATTAAATTTGTATATTTTCATGAAATTCTACCGCCTCCATAACACTCATCTCCCTCTCCCTTAAATGTGTATATCAATTAACCTGATCAGGGCTGCGTTGCATGTACAGCTTAGCATTTATGGTAACTTTGCCACTAATATTAAATATTATATACCTCACTTAAGTAATCCAGCCATCTGATTGGTCGAAATTGCATTCATAAACTTCAACTGTTCCTGTAAAATTCCCGGTAACCATGCTTAAAACATTTCAATATTTTTAATAACCATGGTTATTAAAAAAATAAGTCAGTCTCCATGGTTACCCCATAGGTTTACATGTTAAAAAATGGTTTGAGCGATGGAGGATACCATACGTGTGCGAAAAATTGGTCGGCAATTTCAATACAATTGAATCTCGATCGATCTTACCGACAATTTTATCTTGCATTGTTGACATGAAGACGATAATAAACTCTCAAAAACAAAAAAACAACATCTGCCGATAGATCTTGATCTAAGTTCGTGCCAATATGCATTGCAAAAGTAAAAGAAGGGTCCGTTTCATGGAGCTTTTGCGAAGCATCCCTCACGCGGAGCCGTTTTCAATCCATTTTAATGTATATATTAGAGAAAACTGCCAAGCATGTTAACGGCGCCTGATAGCTGAGTGGTCTAAGCGTTGGTTTTTCCATACACCTCTTGTTGTACGCAAGAGTTCGAATCCCGTCTTCGACAAAAATGAAAAATATTTTTTATTTTTTATTTTTTAGTCTATTTTTTTCGGCATATAAAAGTATTAATGACTGCTTTAATATTCGAGAAATAGTTGTTTTCATACGCTCTCGGGAAGGTTACAATTGGGCTATTCCCCTCGGCAAGCCTCGGGGAATAGCACAATTCTAACCTTCCCTTGAGCGTAATAAAACAACTATTTCTCTCAAAGCAGTCATTAATACTATACCATGGCAACATCACTCAACAGTCAATTAAATCAAGGTTTTCATGGAAGTTACCATAAGTTTTATGCACCGGGGCCCAGAGCTATTGAACTTTTATTCTCCTTCCTTGTTTAATCAAGATGCTCCATTATTTCGAATGCTCTCCTTTGTGTGTGTGAGGATGGGGGGGGGGGGGGGTATGTTTGAAAAATATCAGGCTAAATCGTCCCCCATACCTAACCGGAAAGAAATACAGTCCCTGACCGAAAATTCTTTTCGAAATTTCAAAATAACAAAATGATGGATAAACACACCTTAGGAATGATGATGATGACAGATTTATGAATTGACTCACTTTTTTAAAATTTATTTTTATCATGACGTTAAGTTACTCTTCACATTTCTTATCTTATAACACAGAGTTAACTGAATACTCGCATGAATTTTATTGAGCAAAGTTGACATTTATTTACACTTAAAAAATCAGAAGCAGCTTTTTTTGTGGCGGTATACCGCGTCATATACGAAGGATTCTCAAAAACATCGAACCTTGGCATATACAAACTGTCGGATTCTGAATATTGAATGACAGGGGAGATAGTAAACAAATAATAGGCCTAAATAATGCCAATATTACACAACAGTACTATCGCGATATAAAAGAAGTACTTTTATTTTACTTTTATTTTATATGATATCACTTACTAAATACATCCGTACGTTCATCTGAATGGTTCCTTTGAATAAATCCTTCAAGAAAAAAAGTAACAATAGATTAAATTTTAAAAACAGACAATGGCGTCCATTAAAATGACCTCTTCGTTGTATGTCATGAAGGTCAAATTGAATGCTTAGACTTCACACAATATAAGTTACACATTGATATGCTTTGTGTGTCAATCGTATCTAAAAACAAAAACAAAAAAATTCTTCTTAGTAGTCATTTCATATTCTATAAGAATTTCTCTCTGATATATCACTAGCTTTGTTAAAAAAAAAGATTGGCACAATTTTGGACCAGTTGTATATTTCAGTTATCTACTTGTTTATGCAATATGTTTAATATTGATATTGATAAATTTGATATTGATAAATTCCTAGCATTCTAAATTCCCAATTATTTTACTATCTGACCAGTCTGAACAGTGGTTATGAATTACAGAGGGGAGTGATTTGCAATTTCAACCCCTCATTCCCCTCCCCCCTCCCCCCAAACAATTGCTATCATTATAATTATTATTTGATTATATCTTTTTGTCATTATTACTGTTATAAGTGTAATTATTTTGATTGTTGATAATAATAATGATAATAATAATAATAATTATAATAATAATAATAATTATAATAATAATAATAATAGTGGGTTCGTGTATAGCGCTCATCATCTGTCAGACTTTACACTCCCGGCGCTTTTTGTTATAATTATTATTATTCTTATCATTATTAGTAGTAATAGTACTATTATTATTATTAGTAGTATTATTAGTACTAATTTTATCATTATAATTATTATTATTAAAAGTATTATTGTTTTTATCATTATTACTAATTTTATCTTTATTATTATTAATATTATTATTATTATTATTATCATTATTATTATTATCATTATTATTATTATTATTAGTAGTAGTAGTAGTAGTAGTAGTAGTAGTTTTAGTAATAGTATTTGTACTAACCAGTCCTCGAAGCTTCATCAGTGACATTCCCAGAGTTACTTGGTTAGCCTGGTCATAGTATGGAAGAGTTTCTTTACCGGCATAGGATGAGAGGAGGTTTGCTCTTAGGAGACCGTGATCATAACATGCTGATTCAGAATAGGAATCTAAAAGAAAAAGAAGAAAAAAAAACGAACAAAAGACAACATATTGCAACTTTCATAGGATAGAGGTTGTGTCTCGACGCCTAATCAAGCAAAGACCCCCCCCCTAACGATTTATATATGATGTGTCCCCCACATCCCCTTTTGGGGGGAACTGCTATGTATTTTTGGACAGGTATTTGTTCTTTGTTGTTGTTGTTGTTGTTGGGTTTATCGGCGGTATCCATCGATTCCGATGATTTCCGCCAGGCTCTGTGTGAGGGCGTCTTGCTCTCACTTCTGCTGCTCTACGTTTCTGTGATTCTTTCCCCCCTCCCCCAAATATACCCATTCTAAGAAACGTGGTTTCGTCACTTGATTATTACAATAAGAAAAATAAGATGTAGAATTCATACTATCCTGGGCGGTGATGCATGTCAGCGACGCCACGCCTAGCAGGATCAGGTAGCCGTAGAAAAACTTCATGACGAAGATATTAATCTGAAGAGGAATACAATGTGAAAATTTTCAAATCAATTTTGTTGACACATTTTGTAACAAGACAGTTTAAGATGATGAGTAGGCTGAACAAAATACACGCTGATAATATATTACTAGAGAAGGGGTTACGATGTTAACAGACGAATTCCTTGTTGTCGCCATCACTTTATTATTGCTTTCTGTATTTTTGTTAATTTTTTTTCAACGAGTATCTTCAAATGTTTGGTGATGGCTTTAAGGCATTTAGGTTAACTATAGGTATCAGATTGGGAAGAATACTTATTGAAAAATACCAACAAATAAATACTTGCCTTCTTTTCGAATCTCGAAACACAAAGTGGCAAAATCTGCGTCTACAGCAAAAACATGAGTCGGTCTACCAACAGAAGCTTTAGATAAAATGGGAAGGTTAAGTCTTTGGAAGTGTATGATTAAGAGATAAACTTAATACTGGGCGCTATTTTGTTGCTGGTAGGTATAATCCAGGTCGAAGATGCGTTTGGGGCGTGGACCCCAATAAAAGAATAGAGGCACTTTGATTGTCCACACCCCATACGCAGTGGCTGATTTAGGGGAGGGGCATCCCCTCTTTAGAAACCCAATTGAAATACCTTCAAAACAAAACAACCACAAATATAAAGAATAGTGCTCCCTTATTAATAGTTTCATTTTTATAATAATTCATAATAGTTCATAATAATTATTTCTGTAATTTACATCATGTTTCCACCTTCACATGGAGGGGATGGAGGAGGGCGGGGAGGAGGGGACCTAATTTCCAACCGCAGGGACGATATTGCTCTTCTTTTTCTTTTCCATCTTTTTTCTCCTTCTTCTTCTTCTTCTTCTTCTTTTTTCTTCTTTTCTTTGTTCCCCTCCAAATATTATACTTAGGTTAGGGTTAACGCTGGGGCTAGGTTAAGGGTTATGGTTAGGATTAGGTACAGTGTTTAATCCATGATTGAAGTTAGGTAATCGATGCTGACCGAAGCATCTTGTCGATAAAGCATTTGTCGCCAGAGCATTTTGTCGTAAACTCCGATTGGATGGGTCTGTATTCTAGATCTTCAACTACAATGGTCTGTATACTAATTCAGGTTAACTCGACCGTGGTCTAAAATCGCCTATATTTTTAAGGAAAACTTGCACTGCGGATTATTCTCCCTTGTTTAAAATCGATGGTCGAACAAATGGTAAGCCCCACGTCAGTTTACATTTTAGTAAAATACGGACCAAGATCCGAGGTTTGCCTTCCCCGCGGTGGCTTTGACATGGTTCTATCATCGGTTGTAGTAATTGCAACTGCCAGCAGATTATTACAAGTTTAGTATATCATCAGCAGCTCCGTACTTGAAACGACTCAACTGAAAATAATTGTTAGTGTCTAGAGTAAATTGATATTGACTACAGTGGAGAATGGAGTACAGAAATGACATTGGATACTTTTTGAGACAAGGTCAAGGAAGAGAGAAACAAAATAAAAGAAAGGAGTATATATTCTCATGGCTTCTTCGTTTGAGAAATAACAAGGCGGATATGAACTGTCTACAATATTCAAATTAGGAGAAATTATTGTAGTGCGTTTCAAATTATTTTTTTATGCAGGTGTTTTTTAAAATAAAGGATTCAAAGTAAATTTTGAAAAGCAGTCGCTTACTGACGTTTAAAGTATTTTTCTTCCTGTTCTCATTTTCCATAGCAGTTTAAACGATAATATTTTCTCCTCCTCTTCTTCTTCTTCTTCTTCTTCTTCTTCTTCTTCTTCTTCTCCTTCGTTTTCTTCTTCTTTTTTTATCTTTGTCTTTCTTGTGTTCTTCTCCTAATTTTGTGCAATGACGTAGACTATATTGAGCGGAGCCGCCAAACCTTTTTTTTTTCTTCCAGCCCGACCCTGCCAAACACAAACAAAAAAATAATAAGAATCCCCTAATTATATGGAAATTGTTTTTTCCCTTATAGTCCACATTCATTGGGGAAGCATGGCAAAAGCGGGGGGGGGGGGGGGGGGGGTGGAGCATAATGAACTCAAAACTTTTGTCTATCCTTAGGGAAAACAATTTACTTAGACTTGTCTCTCTCGACCCATGTGTGGTATATGTGATAAACGAGTAGGGATTCACAATGCACCATTTAGGGTCAGTGGCATATAATTATGGTCAAGCCATTGATGCATGAGAAGGCGTTAGCGTCTCCTCCCCCTTTCTCTCTCTCTCTCTCTCTCTCTCTCTCTCTCACCCCTCCCTCCCTTCCTTCCTCTCTTTCCTCCCTTTCTCTCTCCTAGTCTCTCTCTTTCAAAGCTGTAGTAGACTAGTAGACTCTATACATACAGGAAAATACTTGTTTGGCACCGGGGTTCTCTACCACAAGATCCACCTCGGCCTTTTCCCCTTCTCAGGAGTGTAGGGGTGGATGGAGTGCCCCCTCTATTACTACGATTCATCTCTCTACTGTTTATGACGAAATCATTTCACTGTGTAATTTTAGAGGTATGCGTATTTCTATCCGTCTCTATCGTCATCTGTTTATTACAATGATATTTACAAATATACATATAGGCCTATTTTTAAAAAAATTATAATTATCAGGTGGGCTGTATCTAATACAGACCACCTTATATTTTTGTTAAAATTGCCTTTATTATTTATTTATTTATTTTTCTTATTTCGACCCACTTTTTTGTTAGCAAGATAAGTTGAAAATGGCTCAATCAAATGATTTGATATTTAGCACACATATGTATAGCCATATGGACAAAACAAAGTAAAGTTTTCAACCTTGACCTTGACTGATGACGTCATCTAGGCGCCATTTTGTGAAATTTTCTGAAAATAAACTCATGATCATATCTTCATAACCAAAAGGTATTTCTCATTCATATTTATCATGATCAAGATCAATATCAGTCCGGTCAATTTCAGGTCAAAAAACGCGCGCGTGCGCGTACGTCTGCGCGTCAGTGCGCGCGCAAAATTTTTAAATGCTCAAAATCGTCTCAAATTTATTTTGCATACGTTTCAGGTCATTTTAAGCATTTTATAAAAAATCGCGCGTACGAGCATGCGCGCGCGTTTTCGCGCGTAACACCATTACAAAACATAGAATCGCCATTTTTTTTTCTTTCATGATATTTCTCATATTTTTTCAAGGCATTTGATACCATGTTTACCTCTTTATGACCATTATTAACAAGATGAGCGTAAATTCAAGATAAATGTCAGTGCGCGCGGGCTCTTTTAATACATAGCATATATGGGCAAAAACATGCCTATACAAAATCCGTTATAGCTCTTTGGAATGCACCGGGATCCTCAATTTTTTTTCATATTTAGATAGAGTATGAGTCGGAAATATGATTCCATGTCTCATTTGGCCATTAAGTGTATCGTGACATCATCACAATGGCCTTGGAACTCAAAATACGAATTTGCATATTATGACGTCAGCATATTTATGTAAAATTGATTGTATCTCTGTAAATATTGATCAATTTTCTTCAAAATGTCGATATGTTGTAGCTAAGACAATTCTCTACAAGCGTAGTAATAACCATTGTTCATTTTGATGACGTCATCATAGTGAAAATTTTGATTAAAGGCCTCATGTCAAAAACTTCATAATTTGCGTGTTATGCCTAGAGAAGGTGAATTTAGTTCACGTTATGAATCTACATGATATTGTTTTTTAAGAATTTGTAAGCAGTATGTCGCTTATTTTTGCTCTATTTTGTCTCAAATTTGAGTTGACCAGCCCACCTATACTTGTTCCAAACAAGTATTATATGTCTAGTTATTGTTTAAATCATTATTATTATATTTTCGTTATTAATGTCATCATCATAATTAATTGTTATGTAATTATAATTATAATTATTATTAATATTAATTGTTATCATTATTAGCCTAACTATCATCATCATTATTATTATCATTATTACTATTATTATTAGTAGTGTAGTAGTAGTATTAGCAGTAGTAGTAGTAGTAGTATTAGTAGTATTAGTAGTAGTAGTAGTAGTAGTAGTAGTAGTAGTAGTATCATTATCACCATTATTATTATCATCATCATCATCTATACAATGTCCATAATATGCCTGTGTCGACATACAATGCCCGTTACTAGTAGTAGGCCTATGTACAAGTAATAGCCTATGTTCTGGAATAAGACTGTGTCCTCCCCGTACTCGCCTATCACGTTCTAGGAATGTATTCATCCCCGATTCCATACATGTCATGTGACGCGATAACTATATAAATAAGGCTATCTTTATAATCATATATTTCCTACCGATATGAAATTGTTTTTTCTTGTTTCGATAGCTATTGCTGGGGATACGTTTGGTCTAAAGTTATAAACCATTGTAGGTCTATTTTTTCCTCTTTCTCCAACTTCTGGTTGATTTCAAATAGTAGAATACGGATCTTATGGTCTTTGAGGTTCATAATACTGCATCTATATAATTAGCAGTTGTATTGTAAGAATTCCATGAATCCTTTGTTTGTTGTCCGTTACCAGGAACATTTTTAAATTCATCACATTCTGTGGGTACACTGTCTTTAATAAACATGAAAATGTTTATACTTTATTCTCATTGTTGTGGGCAAAAGGGTTGTTTTTATTCATTTGATCCATATTATTAGGAACTGAAACTGTAAAGTTGATTAATGAATAAAAGAAAACTTAAACATGAATTATGGACGACAAGCCTGGAGTTCTAAATACAAACTGCACATTACCTAGAAAATGGAATTCCTTCAGAAAACAATGAAATTGGTAAAACTTTGATCTATCATCCCCATTGACAAAATGTAATATAATATTTCGAACAAATTTCTCATCTGGTTTGGAGAAAGTTCACTTCGGACAATGTGTAAAAGTTTTATTATTTATTTGACATGTGTACTGAAATAATTATGATGTTTATGATATAAAAAGAAACAAAATGCAATGTTAAAGATTCTAACAATGTACGAAGGACCAACCACCATAAAAGGGGTAGTTTAGCCTTCTCAGGTAATGACAATCATATGTCTTTATGTATGACTTCTTCTTAAATAATAATCTCCAGATAATAATACTGTACAACAACTGAGGAAAACCCATCGCAATATATGAAGACAAAGAGGAGAAGGAGAATGATTATAGTTTAAATGATGATATTAGAAAAACGAATATAATCTGCTTATAACGAGATACCACGAGGTATACTACAACGTAGCGACAGAGGCGTTGGGACTCATGCCCCTCCCCCAGTCCCAATCAAATGAGTAAGAATGAAAAGAGAAGTGAGAGAGATACTCCTCTCACATTATGGCCCTCTCACATTTACATGCCTCCCCTCCCCGCTCTCCCCCGAAAGATAAAATGATGTCAGTGCCCGCTCAATCGCTGCACCCACGATATGCCACAGGGTTCCACTGTACACATGGTACAGCTAGCCAACGCCAAGTTTAGACAAAGAGGGCGCCTGTTGATATCCCCAGGATGATGGCAGTACTCACGAAAGCCACGATGTCGATGATGAGCAGAACCCGTGGAGGTGAACCGTCTCCTTCCTGAATACAGAAGCGAAACAGAGGAAAAGAGATTGAATGTTTCTTGGTGTTTGGTGGAAAGGTGGTGATCCCTGTGGAGGTTTTGTGGTGTAGTGCATGATAAGTACATGATACCAATATGAATCACATGGTACGGAGTTCGAATCCCTGTCACAACAATAATGTCTTTCGCAAAGCATTAATCTACATTTGCCACTCTCCGCCCAGGGAAGTAAATGGGCACCCGGTATGAAGAAATTCCTTAAAATATTGCTCTAGCGCCTTATCATGGTAGCTCGGCAAACGCAAATGTAGTAATATGATTGCAGGCGGCCCTCTGAAAGAATAGTACTAATACTGAAGAGGCTACCCTAATACACATATTATTATCATTATTATCATCATTATTATTATTATCATTACTATTATATATTACAATCATTATTATCATCATTGTTATTATTATCATCATTATTATTATTATCATTACTATTATATATTACAATCATTATTATCATCATTATCATTATTATCATCATTATTATTATTATCATTACTATTATATATTACAATCATTATTATCATCATTGTTATTATTATCATTACTATTGCTATTATCATTATCATAAAAGTATCATAATTATTGTTATTTTCATCATCATCATCATAATCATTATCATTTATGTTAATTTGTTTCTTTGTTTTCGTCTTTGTTGGTTGTTTTTTTGCTGCTCATGTTATGTATTCAATCGTTGTTTATGATTGGATACCAAAAGTGTTTTTAAGTCGAAGTTGAATACAAGACGATCGCAACTACTTCGAAAAAAACCCCTCAATTCCCCGTTGTAGGTTCTAAATATATTATGTTCGGACTACGTGAATATGTCAACGTAGTGCTTGCACATTTCAATGGGTGACGTAAAAGGCCACTGAAATTGCTATAGGTTGATTTTTTCGAAAGTAGTTGCGATTGTTTTATATACAAATTTTCCTCACAATGAGCTGTCCTGGCTTCTCCTTGGGATAGAAGCGATAGATGAGGCCATTGACGACGCTGACGAAAGCGAGGATGAGCATCCCAACGATGAGGAACCGACCAAGTCTGGTCGTCGAGTAGGCGGGGACCTCTGCACTGAGCGCTGCCGACAATACCACCAAGGCGATGAGGACGGAACCCGCGAAGACGATCCGTACTCCGGCCGACGACGGACTGATCAGGAAGACGATCAGGATGAGCCATGTCGTGACCACGGAGGTGGCGATACGACCGTGGGTCTCTCTTCGACGGACAACCAACGAGAATGTAACATCCTCGAAGGTTTCCCCCGGGCAGCAGCTGTAGAAGTCAGTATGCTTTGTAGCCTTTGTGTTGATGATATCCCAAATAGGATGATCGAATGTCTCTGACAAATCAATGGTGTCTGATGACGAGTCTATGGTTATCACAGATGCGTCATACGCCCATGATCCCCATTTCAGGCTGCAGTTCTGAAAGATAGTAAGTAGAAAATGACGTAGTACTCACTAATTATTATTGAATGTTTCACGTAGAATCACTGGCTGATTTTATTGTTGTACCCTTACCTTTATCATAAGAGAATTTCGAACTCTAGCTACTTTGCGGGGCGTCAAGACAATGGCTGTGAGTACCTGTGTATTATTAATCCACAGTGGTCTTAGGTTCACAGGGACATAAGGACAATGTGGTGTAGGACCATTGAGACATAGCACCGATGAGACGTAGGTCCACATGGACATAGGACCAATAAGACATAGCACAAATGAGACGTAGGTCTAAAGGACATAAGGACAATGTGATATAGGACCAATGAGACATAGCACCTATGAGACGTAGGTCCACATGGACATAAGGACAATATAGTTACATGATTGTAAAGGGGTATGAGACACATGGAAGATGGGACCAACAGCTCGGGTATGACCAAGGTCCAAGAGCAATATTAGTAGGTCTAATATATAAGCGCCACATCCGCCATGACGTGACGTATATGAGCATTTTTACTAAATAGGAAGATCCTTATTTAACCAACTGGTTGTCCAGAAACACCATGAGGTGATTTGTAGATAGGACAAGCATCGATGACGTGATTCATAGTTTGGATTATGCAGGAAATATTGTGTATGGCCGACTCTAGTCCTGATCCGATTGAGGTTGACCCAGGCTGTTCTTGAGAGGTCACTGCCACTTGGTTTTGCACAGGGCCCTGTGATGAACTCCTTTAAGTTGGTAGTATAGACGGATTCCACTGGTCTTACCAGCGTTTATATATAAGAATATGAAGAAGCCATTATTACATCTAAAAACTCACAACCAAGAGTAAAATCAAGATTGTAGTCTTACGTGTTGATCGTAGGGATAGTCTGTCAGATCCATCGTACATGTTGCTTCAAGATGCATGGGTGGGATATAGAGGACACTACCATCAGCGTTCACAATAGCGGAAACTCCACTCATCAGGCTTTCACTCGGTGAGTTACTAGAATGGGAAGAAAACAAGATCTTGAATGACAGACAACGACATTCTGAACGACAAATGAAATGGTATTCTTCGCAGACAATACGCTACATTTTTAACAGTAAGAGTAACAGAAAAGCTAGCTCAAAATCCTGGACCCAACTCCTTACCTAACACCAGGCGCGTACGCAGGGGGGGGGGGGGGGAATTTGGGGGTCAACCCCCTTCTTCATTTTTTTTATAAAAAAAAATATATATATATATTTTTTTAAAATTTTAATTATAGTAATGGGTGACCTAAAAAAAGGTGAACTTACCCCCCCCCCCCCCCTCGTATTCAGCGGCTGGCTGAGTCGTTGCGAATTTTTTAATCAAATCCTGGACACACACACACACAAAATGTCTTCTTTTTGATGTCGCTTGCCCGACATTCAAATTTCCCACTTCTAATTCTGGCGAGAAAGAGACAGAGTTATTAAAAGTACATTTCAAGTCTTTTCATTCCATTTTTAAAGTTACAACGTAAATTTGTTTACAAACCACTTCGCTACCCAAATATGAGGTACCGTATATCCCCCTGGGGGATGTTTCACAAATATCCTAAGTCGAACTTAACTCTAAGTTGGACTTACAAATTATGGAGAGCCATTTGTAGCCTTAAAATAAAATATATTCAAAAGCAAAATTTGAATTATTTTAGACATTTTATAAATTCTACATCAAGAACATGAAATCTCCTTGATAATAGAAAACATGAATGATTCGAATCAACATTTTATGCCTTTTAAGTCCAACTTAGAGATAAGTGAAGGATCTATGTGAAACAGCCCCAGTATCCCTATGATAATACCTGTTGAAGAGTGTTATATCAGGCACCCAGATTTCTGAGGGAAGAAAGTGAAGTTTTGTGATGTTTCCGCATGCGGTTGGATCCCATGCGGGATCCCATGATCCGGCTGGATCCCATGCCATCCTCGGGTCACTCCAACCCTTTCAAAAAGGAATAAAAAGGACAATGGTATAAAAGCAAAAAAATTATATTGATATAAAGTGATAAATTCCATTTGTATATTTTCATGAGATTCTACCGCCTCCATAACACACATCTCCCTCTCCTTTAGGTTGTTAATATCGATTAACCTGATCAGGGCCACGTTGCATGTACAGCTGAGCATTTATGGTAACTTTGACATCAATATTAAATACCATGGCAACATCACTCAACAGCCAATCAAATCAAGGTTTTCATGGAAGTTACCATCAACGCTAAGTTTTATGCACCGGGCCCATGCAGACCTACTGCTTTTTTATTCTCCTACCTTGTTTAATTAAAATGCTCCACTTCCAATGCTCTCCTTTTTATGTGTGTGTGTGTGTGTGGGGGGGGGGGAGGGGAGGTGGGAGGGGGTATGTTTGAAAAATATCAGGCTAAATCGTCCCCCATACCTAACCGAGACAAAAATACCGCCCCTGATCGAAGGTTATTCTCGAAGTTTCAAATTAACGAATGGTTGGATAAGCGCACCTTTGATTTGATTTGATTTGATTTTCTTCTGCATTCATGTAAGTTTACAGTTTTTCGATAACAAAAATATAATGTACAATAAGTATTTTACTGACAATGAATAATAAATTAGCAAATACATATATATATATATAAACTGTTATTTTCAAAAATGAAATGATAAACTGTCACAAATACTTAATTTCCTCAAACATTATAACACATTATAAAATTATTTGCGGAAGAAGGACTGTCATTGTAAGCAGATTGCTTGATATTACGACAGCCCCAGACAAAAACTCATGAAATCTATTAATAATAATAATAATAATATTGGCATTTATATAGCGCTCTTACAGACATACATGTGTATCACAGCGCTTTACAACATATTATTAGGCAGAAACGGATAGGTAATTGAAAATACAAATTTCGATGATGGTGATGCAGATGAGGATGATGATGATGATGAAGATGATGATGATTATGATGATGATGATGATGATGAGGACGATGGTGATAATGATTCGAATGAAAGAAGAGATGACATGATAAAGAATGAAGAGTTGACATAGAAATTCTACCTTGAGTATTCTGATAATAACTTTGGAATGATGATGATGATTTATGAATTGACTCACTTTCTTTTTATTTTATTTTTATCATGACGTTAAGTTACTATTCACATTTCTTATCGTATAACACAAAGTTAACTGAATACTTGCAGGAATTCTATTGAGCAAAGTTGACATTTATTTACACTTAAAAACTCAGAAGCAGCTTTTTTGTGTCGAGGTATACCGTGTCATATACGAACGATTCTCAAAAACGTCGAACCTTGGCATATACAAACTGTCGGATTCTGAATATTGAATGACGGGGGAGATAGTAAACAAATAATAGGCCTAAATAATGACAATATAACACAACTATCGCGGTATAAAAGAAGTACTTTTATTTTACTTTTATTCTATATGATATCACTTACTAAATTCATCCATACGTTCATCTGAATTGTTCCTTTGAATAAATCCTTTAAGAAAAATGTAACAATAGATCAAATTAAAAAAACAGACAATGGCGCCATTAAAATGACCTCTTCATTGTATGTCATGAGGGTCAAAGTGAGTGCTTAAGGCCCTTTTACACTTTCACGGATCGCATCACGGATCATCCCGGATCTTAATCCGGGGTGTTCCGGCGTGCGACACCATGATTTCTTCTCGATGCCGGTGTGGATACGTTCCGAACACGGTGTATACACGGGCAAGTACGGTGTCTCCACGGACAGACAAGGTAGCAACGCGGACCACGCCGGAAACGCATACGGAGCTAACACGGATTTCAAGGAAGAGCAAGGAGGCTACTGGGTACTTTTACGGTCCTTACACGGAGGTGTACGTTGTCTATTAGGATATCTCCGGAATGTTGACGGGTGACTTGAGCTTGTAGGCCCTCATTTGATCATATACCTTCTCGGCAAAATATACGGAATTTCAAACCCGGATGAAACCGGTGTTAATACGGACCTCCCGGTGTCTACACGGACTGTCCCGGATGTATTCGGCGGCTACACGGAGGTACACGGAGGTACACTGTGCCTACAGGGAAGAGGACTGATTGTTTTTCATCCGTGAACTCCGGGATGAAAAATTAAGCAAGCTTAATTTTTCCCCCGGATATGCAGGTACGCCAAGTATCACCCCGGATGCCTCCCCGGTGTATACACGGTAATGCCGGAGATAACACGGATGATCCCGGAGCGACGATCGGGGATGATCCGTGATGCGATCCGTGAAAGTGTAAAAGGGCCTTTAGACTTCACACAATGTAAGTTACACATTGATATGCTTTGTGTAACAATCATAGGCCTATCTAATTTATACAAATAAAAAAAAAAAATTCTTCTTAGTAGTCATTTCATATTCTATAGGAATTTCTCTCTGATATATCACTAACTTTGTAAAAAAAAGATTGGCAAAAATTTGGACCAGATGTATATTTCAGTTATCTACTTGTTTTTTAATATTGATAAATTCCCAATTATTTTACTATCTGACCAGGCTGAACAGTGGTTATGAATTACAGAGGGGAGTGATTTGCAATTTCAACCCCTCATCCCCGCAAAAAAAAAAAAAAAATTATATCATTATCATTATTATTTGATTATATATATTGTCATTATAATTGTTATAAGTGTTATTATTGTGATTGTTAATAATAATAATAATAATAATAATAATAATAGGTTCTTGTACAGTATATCGCTCATCATCTGTCAGACTTTAAACTCCCGGCGCTTGTTGTTATAATTATTATTATTGTTATCATTATTAGTAGTAATAGTACCGTTATTATTATTATTATTATTAGTGTTATCAGTACTAATTTAATAATTATAACTATTATCATTAGAAGTATTATTGTCTTATTATCAATATTACTAGCATAATTATTATTAATAATATTATTATTATTATTATTATTACTATTATTCTATTAGTAATTGTACTAACCAGTCCTCGAAGCTTCGTCAGTGACATTCCCAGAGTTACTTGGTTAGCCTGATCATAGTGTGGAAGAGTTTCTTTACCGACATAGGTCCATAATGACAGGAGTTTTGCTCTTAGGAGAGCGTGACCACATTCTGATTCAGAATAGGAATCTAAAAGAACAACAAGAAATTAAACGAACAAAAGACAAAATATTGCAAATTTCATAGGATAGAGGTTGTGTCTGGACGCCTAATCAAGCAAAGACCCCCCCTCCCTAACGATTTATATATGATGTGTCCCCCACATCCCCTTTTGGGGGGGAACTGCTATGTTTTTTTGGACAGGTATTTGTTCTTTGTTGTTGTCGATTCCGATGATTTCCGCCAGGCTGTGTGTGAGGGCGTCTTGGTCTCACTTCTGCTGCTCTACGTTTCTGTGATTCTGCCCCCCCCCCAAATATACCCATTCTAAGAAACGTGTTTTCGTCACTGGATTATTACAATAAGAAAAATAAGATGTAGAATTCATACTATCCTGGGCGGTGGTGCATGTCAGCGACGCCACGCCTAGCAGGATCAGGTAGCCATAGAAAAACTTCATGACGGAGATATTAATCTGAAGAGGACGTCTTGCTCTCACTTCTGCTGCTCTACGTTTCTGTGATTCTGTCCCCCCCCCCCAAATATACCCATTCTAAGAAACGTGGTTTCGTCACTGGATTATTACAATAAGAAAAAAAAGATGTATAATTCATACTATCCTGGGCGGTGGTGCATGTCAGCGACGCCACGCCTAGCAGGATCAGGTAGCCATAGAAAAACTTCATGACGGAGATATTAATCTGAAGAGGAATACAATGTGGACATTTTCAAATCAATTTTGTTGACACATTTTGTAACAAGACAGTTTAAGATGATGAGTAGGCTGAACAAAATACACGCCGATAACATATTACTAGAGAAGGTGTTACGATGTCAACAGACGAATTCCTTGTTGTCGCCATACATCACTTTATTATTGCTTTCCGTATTTTTGTTAATTTATTTTTCAACGAGTCTGTTCAAATGTTTGCTGATGGCTTTAAGGCATCAAGGAAAACTATAGGTATCAGATTGGGAAGAATACTTATTGAAAAATACCAACAAATAAATACTTGCCTTCTTTTCGAATCTCGAAACACAAAGTGGCAAAATCTGCGTCTACAGCAAAAACATGAGTCGGTCTACCAACAGAAGCTTTAGATGAAGTGGGAAGGTTAGGTCTTTTGAAGTGTTCGATTAAGAGACACCCTTAATACTGGGCGCTATTCTGTTGCTGGTAGGTATCATCCAGGTCGAAGATGCGTTGGGGGCGTGGACCCCAATAAACGAATATGGGCACTTTGGTTTTTATACACCCCATACGCAGTGGCTGATTTAGGGGAGGGGCATCCCATCTTTAGAAACCCAATTAAAATACCTTCAAAACAAAACAACCACAAATATAAAGAATAGTGCTCCCTAATTAATAGTTTCATTTTTATAATAATTCATAATAGTTCATAATAATTATTTCTGTAATTGACATCATGTTTCCATCTTCACATGGAGGGGAGGGAGGAGGGCGGGGGGGGGGGGACCTACTTTCCAACCGCAGGGATGATCCAACAATATTGTTGCGGCAACGATATTGCTCTTCTTCTTCTTTTCTTTCTTATTTCTCCTTCTTCTTCTTCTTCTTCTTCTTCTTCTTCTTTTTTTTCTTCTTTTCTTTGTTCCCCTCCAAATATTATACTTAGGTTAGGGTTAACGCTTGGGCTAGGTTAAGGGTTAGGATTAGGTACAGTGTTTAATCCATGATTGAAGTTAGGTAATCGATGCTGACCGAAGCATCTTGTCGATAAAGCATTTGTCGCCAGAGCATTTGTCGTAAACTCCGATTGGATGGGTCTGTATTCTGGATCTTCAACTACAATGGTCTGTATTTTTTACTAATTCAGGTTAACTCGACCGTGGTCTAAAATCGCCTATTTTGTTTAAGGAAATCTTGTACTGCGGACTATTCTCCCTTGTTAAACCCGATGGTTGAACAATTGGTAAGCCCTACGTTGGGTTCCCATTTTAGTAAAATACGGACCAAGATCCGAGGTTTGCCTTCCCCACGTTGGCTTTGACATGGTTCTATCATCGGTTGTAGTAATTGCAACTGCCAGCAGATTATTACAAGTTTAGTATATCAGTAGCAGCTCCGTACTTGAAACGACTAAACTGAAAATAATTTTTAAGGTCTAGAGTAAATTGATATTGACTACAGTGTAAAATGGAGTACAGAAATGACATTGGATACTTTTTGAGACAATGAAGAGGGAAACAAAATAAAAGAAAGGAGTATATTATTATGGCTTCTACACTTGAGACATAAAAAGGCGGATATTAACTGTCTACAATATTCAATATTGGAGAAATTATTACAGTGCATTTCAAATTAGTTTGTTATGCAGGTGTTTTTTAAATTAAGGATTCAAAATTAAAAAAAAGCTGTCGCTTACTGACGTTCAAAGTATTTTTCTTCCTGATCTCATTTTCCATAGCGGTTTAAACGATAATTTTCCCTCCTTTCTCTTCTTCTTCTTCTTCTTCTTTCTTTTTCTTCTTCTTTTCCTTCTTCTTTTTCTTCTTCTTTTTCTTTTTTGTCTTCCTCGTGTTCTTCTCCTAATTGTGCGCAATGACGTAGACTATAAAGGGCGGAGCCGCCAAATTTCCTTTTTTCCCCTTCTAGTCCTACCCTCCCCATCACAAAAAAATATTAATAAGAATCCCCTAATTATATGGAAATTGTTTTTTTCCCTTATACTCCACATTCATTGGGGGAAGCATGGCAAAAGCGGGGGGGGGGGGGGTGAAGCATATGAACTCAAAACTTTTGTCTATCCTTAGGGAAATACATTTTAACTAGACTTGTCTCTCTCGACCCGGGGAGGGGGGGGGGGACTGAATTCAGACAAGGAATAAGAGTCGAGTATGGAACAACGAATCATCTTCTTTCTCTAATAATTTAATGAAACGTCAAAGCTTCCGCGCTTTGCGCGGGTGGGGGTAAACTGAATTCAAACAAGGATTAATGGGTCGAGAATGGAACAACAAATCATCTTCTTTCTCTAATAATTTCATGAAACATCAAAGCTTATGCGCTTTGCGCCTAATAGGGGGGGGGGGCAGCGAGCTGCCCGAATATGAATGTTGATATCTGTTCTCGTTTATTTTGGTGATAAATAACACTTTCACAAAATACATATTATGCTCAAATTTTTGCTCGCTCGCTTCGCTCCCTAGCCGAATTGTGAAACCAGAAAATTACTTTTTCGGGCAAGAGGCTTCAGCCCCCCCCCCTCCGATGAAAATGTCATAAATTGTACCGGTATGGTGCTTCTTATATGACCTTGTTAGTACAGTATTGGTATGTCGAGTTGAAAAGACGGTCTGCGCAATTTTCAAATTTCCGCCCCCCCCCCCTATTGGAAAATCCTGGATCCGCGCCTGCCATGTGCTTGCTGGAAGCATCCTGGGTTTTCTTTTTCAATTATATATATATAAGATGTGTTTCATTGATGACCTTTACAATACATGGGTAATCAGTTAAACGATTTGGATCCAGATATATGCTTATATGAACACGGTAATACTTGTTCATGTTATACACCCAGTGAATTGAACTCTTTTTTGGGTAAAAAATGAATATAATTTCAGTTTAATTCACATGAATGCTCGTAGTCTTAATAGAAATGTTGATAGCATTACAAATCTTCTTGATACATTGTCGAATAAATTCTCAATAACTGCCCTTTCCGAAACATGGATTTGTGGTAAACCAGTTACTCCATTTCACTTACACGGTTATACTTTCATACATTCGGATTGGGTTGGTTGTGTTAGTAGAGGAGGAGGTGGTGCATTTTTTTGTAAAAGATGATATAACATGCACCGTTTGGAATGATATCTTTAACACCAATGATGATTCTACCTGTGAATATTCATTTGTTGATATTACACTAGGACCTACTTTAAAATACACAGTTGTAGTCATTTATAGAAAGCCAAATTCACCCCCAATCCCACACATGTGTATAATTCAACTGTGACGCGATAACTATATAAATATAAGGCTATCTTTATAATCATATATTTCCTACCGATTTGAAATTGTTATTGTTGTTTCGATAGCTATTGCTGGGGATACGCTTGGTCTAAAGTTTCTAAACCATTGTAAGGTCTATTTTTTTTCTTTCTTTTCCTCTTTCTACAACTTCTGGTTGATTTCAAATAGTAGAATACGGATCTTATGGTCTTTGAGATTCATAATACTGCATCTATATAATTAGCAATTGTATTGTAAAAATTCCATGAATCCTTTGTGTGTTGTCCGTTACCAGGAACATTTTTAAATTCATCACATTCTGTGGGTACACTGTCTCTAATAAACATGAAAATGTTCACACTTTATTCTCATTGTTGTGGGCAAAAGCGTTGTTTTTATTCATTTGATCCATATTATTAGAAACTGAAAAAGAAAAAACATGAATCATGCCTCAAACTGTAAAGTTGATTAATGAATGAAAGAAAACTTAAACATGAATTATGGACGACATGCATGGAGTTCTAAATACAAATTGCACATTACATAGAAAAATGGAATTCCTTCAGAAAACAATGAAATTGGTAAAACTTTGATCTATCATCCCCATTGAAAAAATGTAATATAATATTTCCAACAAATTTCTCATCTGGTCTGGAGAAAGTTCACTTCGGACAATATTTATAGGTTCTATTATTTATTTGACATGTGTACTGAAATAATTATGATGTCTATAATATAAAAAGAAACAAAATGTAATGCTAAAGATTCTAACAATGTACGAAGGACCAACCACCATAAAAGGGGTAATTTAGCCTTCTCAGGTAATGACAATCATATGTCTTTATGTAAGACTTCTTCTTGAATAATAATCTCCAGATACTAATACTGTACAACAACTGAGGAACACCCACCGCAATATATGAAGACAAAGAGGAGAAGGAGAATGATTATAGTTTAAATGATGATATTAGAAAAACGAATATAATCTGCTTATAACGAGATACCACCAGGTATACTACAACGTAGCGACAGGGCCGTAGGGACTCCACAGCCCGAATCAAATGAGTAAGAATGAAAAGAGAACATTATGGCCCTCTTACATTTACCTGCCTCCCTTCCCCTCCCCTCTCCCCCGAAAAATAGAATGATGTAAGTGCCCGCTCAATCGCTGCACCCACGATATGACACAGGGTTCCACTGTACACATGGTACAGCTAGCCAGCGCCAAAACGCTGAAGTTTAGATAAAGAGGGCGCCTGTTGATATCCCCAGGATGATGGCAGTACTCAGGAAAGCCCCGATGTCGATGATGAGCAGAATCCGTGGTGGAGATGAACCGTCTCCTTCCTGAATCCAGAGGCGAAACAGAGGAAAAGAGAGTGAATGTTTCTTGGTGTTTGGTGGAAAGGTGGTGATCCCTGTGGAGGTTTTGTGGTGTAGTGCATGATAAGTACATGATACCAATATGAGTTACAAGGTACGGAGTTCGAATCCCTGTCACAACAATAATGTCCTTTCGCAAAGCATTAATCTACATTTGCCACTCTCCGCCCAGGGAAGTAAATGGGCACCCAGTAGGAAGAAACTCCTTAAATACTCTAGCGCCTTATCATGCAGAAGCTCAGCTAACGCAGGGATAGTAATATGATTGCAGGCGGACCTCTGAAAGAATATTATTGATACTGAAGAGGCTACCCTAATACACATATTATTATCATTATCATTAACATTCTTATCATTATCATTACTATTATATATTATTATCATTATTATCATTATCATTGATATTATTATCATTATCATTGATATTATTATCATTATCATTGATATTATTATCATTACTATTATGTTATTATCATTGTTATATCAATAGTAGTAGTAGTATTATTGGCATTATTTTCATCATCGTCATAATCGTTATCATGTATGTTAATTTGTTTTAAAATGTGTTTGTTTCGTTGTTTTTCGTCTTTGATGTTGTTTTTGTTGCTGCTCTTTTTGTGTATTTCATCGTTTTTTATGATGTGATACAAAAAGTGTTTTAAAGTCGAAGTTGAATATAAGACGATCGTAACTACTTCGAAAAATCAATTATAAAAAAGGGCAATTTCGATTCCCCGTTGTAGGTGCTTATGTTCGGACTACGTGAATATGTCAACGTAGTGCTTGCACATTTCAATGGGTGACGTAAAAGGCCACTGAAATTGCTATAGGTTGATTTTTTCGAAAGTAGTTGTGATTGTTTTATATACAAGTTTTCCTCACAATGAGCTGTCCTGGCTTCTCC
>JAVYIG010000338.1:345000-648232 GCA_035222895.1 Strongylocentrotus droebachiensis | reverse complement strand
CCCCCCCTTGATCCGCACCTTGGTCTAGGCTTATCGTACTCGATAGAATGTCCAACAATAACTCTAGGTGCTGTATGATTTTAAAAGATGCAACTAGAATAGAGAGAGGAAAACTCGTGCCTCGTATTAACTTTCTGAAAAAAATTTGTAGGCTATTAAACAAAAAACAGCACGGCCAAACCGTTCAGAAAGATTACGTAGCTAAAGTGACAAAATCAGAAACCTGATGATTTTCCATGATACATGCCATAGAAAGTTTTGGATGACCCCCCCCCCCCCCCCCCCCCTTGGACCAGTCTGGTCTCAAGGGCATGTAGTCTATAATGGGCTGGAGAAAAAAAAAGCAATACAATGATAATGATATATTTTTTTTGTACAATTTATTTATTTATCTAATTTCCAGGGATATAGCTTCAAAACATTGAAAGAAAATGACATACGAAAATGATGATAATGATAGCAATAATAATAATTTAAAAAGCCAAGAACTGATTGAATGGGTGTTCCAGGCAAAAAAAAAAAGGTTTAAAATAAAATTGCATACCAGGCAGATTAAGTGAAGGACAACATACATGTATTCTAAATCTACCCTCCATATGAAGGGAATATGAACCACTAGTGTGGAAAGAAGTTGAACCATAGTAGTTGGAATAACCTTCCTGAAATCTCCATTAATGCCTCATCAAACAATAAGTTTTAAGTCAGAACTTAAAAATCAATTGGAAGCACCACCCGCTGAAATACTGCCCATACCAACGCGAATCCAATAAGAGGGGCACATAAGCTGAAGCTTCAAGCCTCAACACCAAAGTAGACCAAAGTAAGTATGGTATAGTATTAATTTCATATGCCCATTCAGATGGAAATTACAATGACAATACGGCCCCCCCCCCCACTTAATAATAATAATAATAAAAACGTTACTTATAAAGCGCTTACCACCGAAGTCTCTAAGCGCTATACACACAAAATAGACTGATATATACAATACATCTTATACAAAACTAAAAATGCAAATAAACCTACAAATTACAATACATATGGAATACACATCAAAGGGAACAGAGTTAATCAATCATCAAACGCAATTTTGAATAAATGTGTCTTGAGACTGGTTTTGAATAGGTTAACTTAGCCTACAATGCCTCCTGGCCCCCTAATGGTGGTAGCATGACTGATAAATTATGTCGTTTATTATTACGATAATTAAATTTGATTACACGTTATCACATAATCTATAATAACTCTACATAGGAATTCAATTGAGTGGAGGTGCGATGGCTCAGTGGTTAAGCAGTGGTCTTGTAACTGTTTTGAAACCAAGTCAATGTGCTAGTGCCCTCATTACCAAGTCCTTCAGAGAAGACTTAAAACCTTTGGTCCCCTGGTTGGTTACTTACAAGCATACACATACTTGCTTAGCATTCGGATAAAACAAACAAACAAATAAACACGCGTACAGCATAAGTACTATCGGTATGTTAATTTGAAAAATAATATAAAAAATAAACTTCTATTAGAATGCTTATTTTTATAAAGTCTTCTGCAAGTTGAAATTACATTCATTTAACATCATAGTTTGCTGGTGGTCTCCTGATGAGAGCATAGGAAGGCAGGTTTAAAGATGAGGATGAAGAATTCCTGGTCTTCAGGGTTCTGTCTATCCTGATGTCACATCCTCTGATACGGTCATACCTCAGGTACCTTTAGAAATAATAGAATCAAAGCAATAATTATTCACTTAGTATTGTTTACAAAGTGCTGATGACAGCACGAAAGAAGTACCAGTAAAATCAGGTCTGGCAAAAATGTACATCTAATGGCGTAGACCAAGTCCAGCCACTTAAGGGGCCTGGCCTCATATTTTATTTTACTTTTTTTAAGGGAAGGGGGGGGTGGGGGTCATTCAATTTACACTAAAACAAAACCTGGGACCATAATTTGACAATCATCTGCAATACAAGTACACGGCTTCATCAATTTTTTCGGAGGAAAACAAAATATTTTACACATATTAATGAATATCTACAAATTAATGACACAATATATAAACTAAGATGGGGAAATTTCACAGCAGTTTAGTTTTCTATGAAAAAGGTGCCCACAAAATGAACTTGTAGCCATTCCATAACCAAGCAATAAAAATAAAATATTCATACTAGTTGATAGAAACCAAACTGTCATGAAAATATCTCATATTAATTCACAGATTAGAAGATTATGGAAACATCATTCAGCATTTCTGAAGAATGTGTTTACTTTTATACCCTCAAAGATACCCTTAACTTAAACATTATTAGTCACCGAACATAATTTCTCACCCAGTTTAAATGGGCTGTAGATTTCGTATTGCTGTCATCTGAAGATCACAATACGACTTGAGACTAGCCTCAGATGTCTTCCACGATGCCAGATGTATTGTACCAGCACCAGCATTTTCATGATTCAACCTGTGTTTGTAAATCTGAATAATACAAATCCAAAGGCAAGATTACAAATGACTGGTAAGCTAGAATCAACATCTAAACTGAACATCAAATTGAGGGGCGCTAATAAATATATCTAACTGTTATATCTCTAGTAGTGATTAATGGGACAGGCAGTCACAATTATAGAGGGAAGCTTGGGAGGGGGGGGGGAGGAATCAAGTCCCCTCCCACACCCCATTTCTTCCTTTATCAGGTAGTCTATAATTATAATGATAGATCTTGCACTCTGCTCCCTCATATTCAAAGCCTCATATTCAACATGCCCAAAGCCCCCCACCCTCCCCCCCCCCCCAAAAAAAAAAAAAAAAAAATAATAATAATAATATTAACTCTCCATTCCATGCAAGACAAATCAAACTCTATATTAAGTAAGACGTAAAGATTGTTATTTTTGTATATATGTCCAGTACCCTGCCTGTATAATAATTAATAGAAGGGTCTATAGCTGATTATTTGCCATTCTGGGGACAGGAACTTTCTTTAAAATAACAGCATTTCATGTCCTCTTCTTAAAATGAGAGCTACGAGTATGCCCATCCGCGGAAAGGCCTACCCTATCTAGTCTAGATCTAGCTCTCATTTAAGAAGAGGACATACATGAAATGCTTTTATTTTAAACAAAGTTAGCTCCATGAATTAACTTCAGCTCAGTCAGCCTGGCCCTGTGGAAAAATTATGTAGCTTTCATATTGTCTGGGAATAAATAATGGACACCTTACTAGCCCCCCCCCCCCCCCTACTACGACATCCAGCACTCAAGCAAGCCCTGAAAGTCATTATCTAGATCTAAGTATGTCTACATTTATTATAGATTTAGTATACACACCCTTGCAATAGACATGAAATCAGGCTAAAATGTTGACCAAATGACAAAGAAACACCGTAAGTACGCGAAGCGTAACCAGGTGGGACTGGTTTGCATCGCCTAAGGCTACGGCGGGGAAGCGCATGTCGTCCTGTTGGGAGTAGCGTTCTGCGGCTCTCAAGACCCACTTTAATTCGATACCTCCAGAATTTTATCAAAGTAGGTAAATTGAACACGATTGCATCAAATTCGTATAACTTAAATATATCATACTGTAAAAATATCATTAACATGGATCAGCATGCGTAATATAAAGTTCATATTTTCGTTGAGTCATTGTTTTAACGTGAAAAAAATGAAAATTTACCTCTAAATTCTTCCAAATGGGGGACCCGTCATTATGCAGGAAAAACTCTAAGATGTTAGGTTTTGTTATGGTAATGAAGTACTCATCCTCGATCACTTCTCTAAAAAACAATATTAAAAGGAAAAATTCGAACAAAAACTTACAACATTTTTCCCAAAACCATATATTTTAGATACAAAATATCCGATTTAGGCACAAAATCATATCTTATAATTGTATTATATTAAAGAGATTTCTCATCCCAAAAATTAATTAAACCTTCTTTCAATCTCAAGATATGAATATTCATAGTAGGTTACGGCAAATTTTAGCATTGTTTCTTTTCATATTTGTGATTGGTTGAACTATGAATTTGGGGTAAATTTTATTTGCATATTTTTTTTAATTAGCTGTTGTTTACAAACATAAATCAAAACGTCACACACAAAATGTCCGCGCGCGTATTTCGCGCGCACACCAGACATACGTGGAGTCTGCGGCAGGTCTGCCGCAGACTTGCTGCAGACCTGCCGCATACTCTTTCAGTATGATGAAGAGTCTGCTGCAGACCTGCCGCAGACTCTTCATCATGAATATTCATATCTCATATAGACCTGCTGCAGACTTGCCGCATACTCTTTCAGTATGATGAAGAGTCTGCGGCAGGTCTGCCGCAGACTTGCTGCAGACTTGCCGCAGACTTGCCGCATACTCTTTCAGTATGATGAAGAGTCTGCGGCAGGTCTGCCGCAGACTTGCTGCAGACCTGCCGCATACTCTCTCAGTATGATGAAGAGTCTGCTGCAGACTTGCCGCAGACTCTTCATCATGAATATTCATATCTCATATAGACCTGCTGCAGACCTGCCGCATACTCCTTCATATCCAGTACGTGGCAATAAAGTATGCATGTAGAAGAACCAGTGATAAACTGATTGATACTTCATAATCGATATTGGCAATATCGATATTACCAATTAGGTAATGCCAATATATATAGATATTACCAATTAGGTATATTTTATTCTCAATTGTATTAACTTCATCACATAGATCATTTGAAGTGTATTCAATAGTAACATTTAAAGTGACACAGGCTCGTACAAATATATATACTAAATATGTATATTGTTTCTTGGTTAGTAATCATAGTTTCTTGGTTAGTAATCAATATATCTATTGCTAAAACGTGAATGTAATTGTAACATGATCAGACAAAATAATCTATTGGTTGATAATGGCAAAAGGAAAATAGAAATCACAAAAATGATGTGCATTGTCTTAATTTGCTTAACAAATCATGATAAATGTATTTTTCTGTCACACGTGTAAAGTAATAATGAACATGCATGAGATGATTGGTTTCAATTGGCCCTATTAGACTTTAATGGGATTTCAATTGGACCAATCTGCCCCATTAGACTTTAAAAGGTTTTCAATTGGTTTCAATTGGACCAATTGAAGTCCAACTTCAGGCCAATTGGGGTCCCATTAAAGTCTAATGGGGCATAGGCCAATGGGGCCAATGGGCCCGATTGGTCCAATAGGGACAATCTGGACCAATTGAAACCATCTGAAGTCCTATTAAAGTCCCATTGAAACCTGTTAAAACCTATTGAGACCAATTGAAACCAATTGAAAATTCAATTGGTGTTCAATTGATTTCAATTGGATTTTCGTCTTGGGTAGTTACAACAAAAAAGTGAGTTAGTGGGGCTGAAGATAAGATCACATATGGCACAACAAAAAAGTTTGAAACAGTCCGTTCCTCAGTCTCCTCTTATGTAATAAATTCCTCTTATGGTACCAGTTGAACTTGAAGCAAATTGTTTGGTTTGACAGAAGCTAAAAAGACAATTAACAGTGCTAATTAACACAGGAATTTACAAGATCATGGGCTCAGCCTGCAACCTCGTATGGTACTGCATGTCCTACAAAATGGCCGCCTATAGCCTTGCTTCAGACTGTATAATTTCCCACTTTTCTGTGGCAGACCTGCCGCAGACTGTTCCTGTGGCGTACTGGTATGCGGCAAGTCTGGAGCAAAGTTTCGCCCTGCCGCAGATCTGCCGCAGACTGTTCCTGTGGCATACTAGTATGCGGCAAGTCTGGAGCAAAGTTTCATCCTGCCGCAGATCTGCCGCAGACTGTTCCTGTGGCATACTAGTATGCGGCAAGTCTGCAGCAAAGTTTCATCCTGCCGCAGATCTGCCGCAGACTGTTCCTGTGGCATACTAGTATGCGGCAAGTCTGCAGCAAAATTTCATCCTGCCGCAGATCTGCCGCAGACTGTTCCTGTGGCATACTGGTATGCGGCAAGTCTGCAGCAAAATTTCTTTCTGCCGCATACTTTGGCAGACTGGTCTGCGGCATACTTTTCACTTTCCTATGGGATGATACCTCCTTGAAAAAAGAAAATATGAATGATATGAACCAACATTTAATGCCTTTTTAAATAACGTTTACAAAATATTTTCAAAGATGCTAACGGCTTTCCATAATTATTAAGTCCAACTTTATAGAGATAAGTTCAACTTAGGATCTTTGTGAAACACCCCCAGTTCAATTGTATGTTTTTCTTTCTAAATTTCAATGAAGATCTCGAGCATATGTCCTCTATGTGAATGATATATTCAGCGCAATCTCATGGCATAATTAACTTACCGCTAAATGATGAATAATCATATGAATTGTCAATATGGTAGTCTAGAATAGAAAAATAGTGACGATAAATAATGAATATCTACGATATTCAGTCCATTACGTAAAGCATAGTGAGATGATGACGCACAAATAAAAGCAGAGAAAGATGTTTAGTATAGATCGTCCAAAAATTAGAAGCTACACAGAACAAACTGTCGAATATCAAAGCATGGTAATGTTCTTCTTTAACATTCGCGTCATTATATCCACTCATTCACAAACACATACACACGCACGTTCAAATACCCGTATAAATAAAAAAATAAAATCTAAAATTGCATTTTATGCCTCGTTAATATAGCTAAATGGTAGAATATCTGAATCAGCTTCTCCTCAAAACTACTTTGTAGGAATATCAAATTTGTCATATTGAATTTGTCCAGTGTTTAAATTCCGGAATGTTGTTGTTGGTTTTAGCAGATATTGGAAGTGTAAACCACGTAACACAAAATGCTCTTGGGACGTAACTAAACATCCTGTTAACGTTTGAACGTCCTGTTTGAAAACTTTGAGAAAACATTATGTGTTTTCTGGAATGTTGGGTGAATTCAAATTATATGCTTTTCTTTCCGAATTTCAACGAAAATCTAGAGCATAATGTGGATAAAATAAACCAGCGCAATCAGATGGCACAATTAACTTACCACTCAATGATGAAAACTCATAGTATTCACTGGGGTAGTCTAGAAGAGAAAAACAGTAAAGATATATAATAAATATCTTCCATTTTCCTTATTAAGCCCATTATGCTGCTATGATAACATGGTGACGCTAAAAATAAACAAGAGAAATTTCATAATCCGACTTTGAAAAGACGAGAGTGATAGATCATTGAGAATGTATAACCTACGTAAAAAATAGTTTTTTCAAGGAAGGTGGTTGAATTAAATGATATGGTTTTCTTTCCAAATTTCAATGAAAATTTATTGCATAAATATGCCTTCTACGTGGATATAATAAACCAGCGCAAACTCATGGCATAATTTACTTACCCCTAAATGATGAATAATCATATGAATAGTCACTGTAGTAATCGGTTAAAGCAAATCGGGACAGATGTTTCAGAAATAAAAATGGTATTTAGCCAAATTGGTTGGTATAATCAAATGATGAATCATAAATTTCACGAGAGAAGTTTGTTAATCACTTGAACAAGCTGATAGTTGTATATCATTGAACATTTCTGAGCGACATAAAAATAACTGTCGGATAACAAAGTGTGAGGTGGTCGAGAACTCGAAATCAACGACAGACAGATCCTGTGAGAGGGCCAAGCAAAGAGTCTTTATTAGTAGTAACCAGTAACAGACACATTACATATCACTAATGCCGATAATCATGGAGATCATGCATCCCCCAAAACATGTCATGTTATCAAATATTAAACGAGTAAATTTGCCCTTTAAAAACCAATTGCCACAGTACAATGTAGCTGAAACTCTCAACATTAACACAGGTAAATACCTGACCCAAATACTTAAACAACTAGAAGTAACAGTCAATATAAACCTCATATAAAGCAATAGATTTAAACACTCAACTTCTATTATAAGCACTTCTTTTCTATGCTCCCTACCGTTCTTACTGACCTCATTCCTAAACCAAGACTTATACTCATCACATCAATTAGAGCGTACCCTGGTCCTGGTCCTGGCCCTGGGACCAGGTACAACATTAGCGCGCACGCACTACACCCAATTTTGGTACCGCGCGTTCAACTTATTAGTATACATAACCATGTACTACAATGTAAATGCATATAACAAATCAAAGCGCTAAGCATCACACAGTTTAACATTAAATCCTCGTTTCCAATATAATCATATCAACCCATATGATACATCAAAATAATCACTCAAATCGTTCTAACACAATACACATATGTACATAACACATATTTAGCATAACAATATTAATATTTACTAAAACATAACAGTGGTTCAAGTTTGGCCAACTCACCTGTGAGAGGGCCAAGCAAAGAGTGCCGGCTTGTCTCAGCACTCCGCCCTCTACAGGTCACAGGGTAATTTCCTAACCCCTTACATCCTTCCCCACTTAAAACGTCATCGCCCTCGATGACCGAAGGAACAATATTCAAACCATCAACTACCAACAAACGTATAACACATAATAACCTTGCCACTAAGGTAGCACGTGGCGACATAACACCTATATTAAACTGCACCATTACCTGTATCTTTCCACTACACAGCAGTCCCCTTTAAGTGTCATTGTGCAAGCTCGCAAAAACACAGTATACACTATAAATACATATATACAAATATAAAGACATCCCAACATGGCTAATTAACTGACTGTTACTAGCGTCGAGACGTCAAACCCAGCATAAGTCGTCTCACCAAAAAGTTATCTCCCAACCTACAACTCAAATAGGAATGCACTAATCATGTTATCTATCGCCATTAAATTCGCACATAATGTCTATAAATCAGCGCTTCATGTCCAAATGTCAACCACGTATCACAAGCGGTAATTAAGTATAATTGAACCTCAATAAAAATGAATGGGGTGACCCTATGCTGGACGGATCCATACCAGACCCCAAAACAAGCTTAACAAGTACATAATTAGGCATGTGTACATGATATACAAAAATCGTATGCAATATCTTATCGCATATCTTTCTTCTTTGCAAATATCAAAAACCAAAAATAAAATTTGTTGCTAAAAGTCATATCCTGTCTCTAAACAAAAACATAATCCTCTATAACGCTATCAATCAAAACTATAAGACCAAAATATAGCAAAATGACTAAAATTCAATCAGGGGCCCTTGTTATCGGCCTAGCAGTTCGTAGTTCTGACTGATGTTGCTGGACATACGACTTGACGTTTCTCTGACGCCCTGGTTGTCCTTCCCCACTTAGGACCAGACCATGGGGAAGCCTCCCATTTCTCCCGGACATCAAGTAGAAGGGTTCAACACCAGTACTCGCATGGACAGTGCTGTTGTACAGAGTGTGGTTCAGGCGCTAATACTGACCACGAGCTGAAAACACTTCGCGATGTTTCTCCAGAAGACCCTCTAGATCTGTGCGTTCTCCAAGATACAAACTCGTCCAGTCCACATCAAGCGGATTCTCATGATTCTCGACTGACAGTTCATCTTGCTCCATCTCTCGCACGACTGACGCTTTGCCGCATAGGGCACCCAGTTGGACAGCCTTTGGGATCACAATCTCATCTTCCATATCGCGGATTACGATGGGGGATGCCTCCTGATCTATCCGAACGAAACATGGCTGGATGTCTAGTCCTACCGGTAAGGCGCTACATTCTCCTGGCTCTAGAAGCACTTCAAATGGTCCCTCACTCGTTCCAGTTGTGCTTTGTGCTTCAAGCACCACTGTCTGACGTGCAGATATCGCAACGCTTCCCTCCTGTCTGAGACGGGCTGTTTCGTTTCGTGGCGTCTGTTCCACAGGGATCGAAGATGGGGCAATTGGTGGTCCTTCTGGTGGCGGCATCCATACCCCCGGGTTGGGCAAAGGTACTGGTAAGGGTCCGGTCTGCTGTACCCAGCCGCCAGGTGGTTGCCCATAAGGTGGCCCAGGATGAGATGCCCACCCATCGGGATGGGGAAACGGTGGCGGTGCAGATGGTCCCCCTCTCGGTGCCCAACGTCTATATTGCTCTGTATACTGGGGGCCCTGTTCCCTGTCTTGACGAGCCCTGGTATCTTGAAGTCCTTGTCTCTTATGTGGACATTCCCGAGCAAAATGTCCCCAACCGCTACAATTGAAGCATTGTACATTCTCTGCATTGCGAGTCAAGGGTGGTTTCAGCGATGTTGCTAGGTCGCTAACTGCTCCGACGACTCGATCGGCCAGTTCCTTTACTGCCCGCATCATCTCTACTACATCTGGCCGGTTCGTCTGTGTTTGTAGCTGTGACTGGAGGGCCGTCTGGTGCACTGTTCCTGTGGAACTCTTGAAACGGGCCTCCTCCCGCTGTTCCCTCCTAATGGCAACCTCCCTGAGTTCCCGGAATTGAACTGATGTTCCCCCCTCATACCTATCTTGGAGGGTGTTCCTAAGGTATCGGTCGTCGATTCCCTCGATAAACTGCTCAGCTAGGGTGGCTTCTGGTTCCGAATATAGTCGGCCACTCCAGCTCGTGAGGCGGAGAAAACGGTTTTCAAGGTCCAACGCGAAATCTCTGACGCTTTCTCCTTTTTGCTGCTTCCTCTCCAGGAATAGTCGTTGGAGCTCCCCCACCGGGACATGGTCCGCATACGAGTCCTGAATGTACGAGAGGATATCTGCGATGCCTTTCCCCTCTCTAATTAGCGACTTCACCTCCATCTTCGGTCCATCTTTGAGATAATCTAGGATGAATGCCCCTTGTTGTTGGTCGGGAATGGCGTACTTGGCGAAAGCACTCCTCATGGAGTTGACAAAATCTGCCACCTCTCCTGGCCGGCCTCCAAATGTGGGCAGCTTTCGTTCAGGTGCCATAATAATCTGGGGTGGGGGGCGGGACAGCAACTTTTCCAACTGTCCTTGGACACTATCCCTGTTGTCCTCTTTAGGTTGGAGAAGTGGCCGGTAGACATGACCCCACTCCCCTATTGGATGGATATTCCCCCCGATAGCAGGTACAACTACCTCCATCCCGTCTGTGTCTAAATACACCAGCCCCTTGGCCTTGGGGAAATTGGTTTGTAATGCTTCTAGGCTAAGGGGCCCATCAATACCCATCAAAGGAAATTTTAATTTCCTTCCCCCATCTTCAATCTTAACGTACAAAGCCATATCGGCGAGTATCAACAAAAAAATTAACAAGCTATGTTCCAATTGCATACAAGAACTTTCCTAATGTATATCTTAATCTCAAAAACTTCGATTTAAATCATGAAATATATTCACTTAGAAATTAGTCCTTTAAACTATAACACCTTCCGAAGGATTTCAATATCAATAACCAAGGTACTATCACATGTTCCAAACCGACTTCAAAAAATAAATCTATTGAATCTAAACATTCTCAAAACTTGACCGACTCTCAAATTTCCAATAACATCAATATCAAGAATAATTAATTACCTTTCCATAAAAGTAATACTCTTCAACCACATCTACTCACTTCACTTAAAAACATTTTCCCCAATACCTACATGTAGCAATATCAATCTTTAATAAAAACAACTATCTTAAAACTTAAAATACATTCTTAAAGTAAGTTCTCGAAGCAAGTTCTTGAAGCAATGTTCTTCATCACCTTGCCATGCACATCGTCGTCGCTCTATCACTCATTGCTAAATTATGTTCAATGTGTCCAGGCTAACTATTATCGTTCCACGACTATTATTCAATGAACAGCACTCCTTCTAAAACTATACGAGTTCTTGACGTACATATCTACTTGACTCTTTGCGAGGTCTTCCGGACATGGTCTTGTCACCCTCGTCGATGATGTTGCTGTTGCACACGCCGCCGTCCACTTGGGTTCGAATCCCATCCTTCGGTCGCCAGTTGTGAGGTGGTCGAGAACTCGAAATCAACGACAGATCCTGTGAGAGGGCCAAGCAAAGAGTCTTTATTAGTAGTAACCAGTAACAGACACATTACATATCACTAATGCCGATAATCATGGAGATCATGCATCCCCCAAAACATGTCATGTTATATTAAACGAGTAAATTTGCCCTTTAAAAACCAATTGCCACAGTACAATGTAGCTGAAACTCTCAACATTAACACAGGTAAATACCTGACCCAAATACTTAAACAACTAGAAGTAACAGTCAATATAAACCTCATATAAAGCAATAGATTTAAACACTCAACTTCTATTATAAGCACTTCTTTTCTATGCTCCCTACCGTTCTTACTGACCTCATTCCTAAACCAAGACTTATACTCATCACATCAATTAGAGCGTACCCTGGTCCTGGTCCTGGCCCTGGGACCAGGTACAACATTAGCGCGCACGCACTACACCCAATTTTGGTACCGCGCGTTCAACTTATTAGTGTACATAACCATGTACTACAATGTAAATGCATATAACAAATCAAAGCGCTAAGCATCACACAGTTTAACATTAAATCCTCGTTTCCAATATAATCATATCAACCCATATGATACATCAAAATAATCACTCAAATCGTTCTAACACAATACACATATGTACATAACACATATTTAGCATAACAATATTAATATTTACTAAACATAACAGTGGTTCAAGTTTGGTCAACTCACCTGTGAGAGGGCCAAGCAAAGAGTGCCGGCTTGTCTCAGCACTCCGCCCTCTACAGGTCACAGGGTAATTTCCTAACCCCTTACAAAAGCATGAAACTTCTCTTCTTCTTCGTCAATGATATAAAGAATGTAATCTCATGGCATAATTAACTTACCGCTGGGCCATGAAAACTCATATTCACTGGGGTCAACATGACTGGGGTAGTCTAGAAGAGAAAAGCAGTAAAGATATGTAATAAATATCTTCCATATTAAGCCCATTATGCTGCTATGATAAAATGGTGACGCTAAAAATAAACAAGTGAAATTTCATAATCCGACTTTGAAAAAGACGAGAGTGATAGATCATTGAAAATGTATAACCTATACGTAAAAAATAGTTTTTTCAAGGAAGGTGGTTGAATTAAATGATATGGTTTTCTTTCCAAATTTCAATGAAAATTTATTGCATAAATAACTACGTGGATAATTATAATAAACCAGCGCAAACTCATGGCATAATTTACTTACCCCTAAATGATGAATAATCATATGAATAGTCACTGTAGTAATCGGTTAAAGCAAATCGGGACAGATGTTTCAGAAATAAAAATGGTATTTAGCCAAATTGGTTGGTATAATCAGATGATGAATCATAAATTTCACGAGAGAAGTTTGTTAATCACTTGAACAAGCTGATAGTTGTATATCATTGAACATTTCTGAGCGACATAAAAATAACTGTCGGATAACAAAGCATGAAACTTCTCTTCTTCTTCGTCAATGATATAAAGAATGCAATCTCATGGCATAATTAACTTACCGCTGGGCCATGAAAACTCATATTCACTGGGGTCAACATGACTGGGGTAGTCTAGAAGAGAAAAGCAGTAAAGATATGTAATAAATATCTTCCATATTAAGCCCATTATGCTGCTATGATAACATGGTGACGCTAAAAATAAACAAGAGAAATGTTATAATTCGACTTGGAAAAGACGAGAGTGATAGATCATTGAAAATGTATAACCTACGTTAAAAATAGGTTTTTCAAGGAAGGTGGTTGATTTAAATTATATGCTTTTCTTTCCAAATTTCAATGAAAATGTATTGCATAAATATGTCTTCTACGTGGATATAATAAACCAGTGCAAACTCATGGCACAATTTACTTACCCCTAAATGATGAATAATCATATGAATAGTCATTGTAGTAATCGGTTAAAGCAAATCGGGACAGATGTTTCAGAAATAAAAATGGTATTTAGCCAAATTGGTTGGTATAATCAGATGATGAATCATAAATTTCACGAGAGAAGTTTGTTAATCACTTGAACAAGCTGATAGTTGTATATCATTGAACATTTCTAAGCGACATAAAAATAACTGTCGGATAACAAAGCATGAAACTTCTCTTCTTATTCGTCAATGATATACAGAATGCAATCTCATGGCATAATTAACTTACCGCTGGGCCATGAAAACTCATGAGAGTATTCACTGTGGTAATGGTAGTCTAGAAGAGAAAAACAGTAAAGATATATAATAAATATCTTCCATATTAAGCCCATTATGCTGCTATGATAACATGGTCACGCTAAAAATAAACAAGAGAAATTTCATAATCCGACTTTGAAAAGACGAGAGTGATAGATCATTGAAAATGTATAACCTACCAAAAATTAGGTTTTTCAAGGAAGGTGGTTGATTTAAATTATATGCTTTTCTTTCCAAATTTCAATGAAAATTAATTGCATTAATATGCCTTCTACGTGGATATAATAAACCAGCGCAAACTCATGGCATAATTTACTTACCCCTAAATGATGAATAATCATATGAATAGTCAATGTAGTAATCCGTTAAAGAAAATCGGGACAGATGTTTCAGAAATAAATATGGTAGTCAGTCCATTATGTTGGTTTAATCAGATGATGAATAAACAATTTCACGAGAGAAGTTTGATAATCACTTGAAGAAGCTGCTAGTTGTATATCATTGAGCATTTCTGAGTGACATAACAATAACTGTCGGATTACAACGCATGAAGCTTCTCTTTTTACTCGTCAATGATATACAGAATGCAATCTCATGGCATAATTAACTTACCGCTGGGCCATGAAAACTCATAAGATTCACTGGGGTAGTCTAGAAGAGAAAAACAGTAAAGATATATAACAAATAATTATGTTCCATATTAAGCCCATTTGCTATGATAACATGGTGACGCTAAAAATAAACAAGAGAAATTTGATAATCCGACTTGGAAAAGACGAGAGTGATAGATCATTGAAAATGTATAACCTACAAAAAAATAGGTTTTTCAAGGAAGGTGGTTGAATTAAATTATATGCTTTTCTTTCCAAATTTCAATGAAAATTTATTGCATAAATATGTCTTCTACGTGGATATAATAAACCAGCGTAAACTCATGGCATAATTTACTTACCCCTAAATGATGAATAATCACATGAATAGTCAATGTAGTAATCCGTTAAAGAAAATCGGGACAGATGTTTCAGAAATAAATATGGTAGTCAGTCCATTATGTTGGTTTAATCAGATGATGAATAAAAAATTTGACGAGAGAAGTTTGATAATCACTTGAACAAGCTGCTAGTTGTATATCATTGAGCATTTCTGAGTGACATAACAATAACTGTCGGATAACAAAGCATGAAACTTCTCTTTTTACTCGTCAATGATATACGTAAGGCAATCTCATGGCATAATTAACTTACAGCTGGGCCATGAAAACTCATAAGATTCACTGTTGTCGTCTAGAAGAGAAAAACAGTGAATATATCTACAATATTAAAGGGACTTGGTAACATTGTTTAGATAAGATAAAATGCTGCTTAAGTAGTGACGTCAATGCGAGATGTACAATTCAGGAGAATCTGAATGTTTGAATGAAAACAGACCATTATTAATGAAAAAAATTGGGGGAAACTGATCTGATTAATTCCTAAATTCTCCCAACTACACTGTTGGTCACAGAGTCGGAATAATTTTTTTGACCCCAATTTATGAAATGATTTTGACAATAATTTATTCCTAATAGATCTAAATAATAGTATACATTCTCATATTTTATTGAATAATAATTGGCGAGTGTTTTTTTTTTCGAGACTGCTCAAGCATGTGTATGCTACTATGTTTATCAATTAGGGGACCTACGTCCTTAAGTCATAACTGACAGTAATGAGGATTAATGCCTCACAAAAGGGCACTGATATAGCAAATCGATAAGATTTTTTATCCTGGGGCCTCACAGTTACTAGGCCATTGCTTTGCAAACTGATTCATGACTGCACGCAGCGGGGGTTAGGGTAGGGGGCAGCCCCAACAACAACAAAAAACAAAAAATGCAATAAATTATCAATAATTCATTGCAATTTCCCCCGGTCTCCGACAGGAACAGTTCCTCTGTGTGGCCATGCCTTACAACCATAATACAATTCCAAAAATTTAAGTATTGAAATATTTTTAAAAGCCTGTTTCATGTCTTATTTTCATGGGAAAATGGTTTGGAAAACCTCCTGTTCGAGGTAGCTAAAGATTGACGCCTTCAAAGAAATCCATTATTATCTTTGTCGTTTGAGAATTTGTTAAGGATTTTTGGAATGTTAGAGGGTAAGTACAATAAAGTAATATTAAATAATAAGTAACATTCCATACAAAGATTACACATTTAGAGCACATTTTTTGTTTGTGCCGTTAATTGGAAAATTAGACCTACTGATATTTCGTTCAGTGGGGGAGGGGGGGGGGGGTAGGTCTGTTTTTTCACCATTTAGCAAACACAATTTTGTTTTTTGTAATTATTATATATTTTTTTCTTTATTTGACAAAAAATGAGGGGGGGTATCCTCCTATAACCACACATTTAAAAAAAATTGAGGGGGGGTAACCTTAACCCCACCCCCCCCCCCCCCCCCCCCCCCTCCTCCCCGTCTGCGTACGCGCCTGGCTATGGTACATATCATATTGGGTGCAGTAGACCGTTTAGTCTGCACGGATTTACGCCTGCAAACGACATCATTTCAGCCGTTTTCATGAACACGATCACCAAAAAAAAAAAAAAAAAAAAAAAAACCTTCGCATACTTTCAATTTATTGACCCAAGTCATCACATTTTCAAACGTGTGAACAATGCTATATGACTACATACATAGCCGCACACTTATGATTATAGTTAGTTTTATTTTTAGGCATTCGGAGATTTTAAAGAGAGACTTAATTGCCTAAACACTTACCGGCACAAACCGTTGTGTAGTCTGAGCAACAATCTCCGAAACTCTGGCAAAAACTGTCGCAATAACAACCGGCACCCACCATATAACCGCAGTCACAGCAATCTTCGCAGGACCCTGAGAATTGATAAAAACTAATTTATTCAACACTTTCCTTTGAAAAGTCATGCACTTACAAAGAATTCAATAAAATCATACTCCAACAATAACACGGGGAAATATATCGTGGATATTTATGAACTGGTTGGAATATCAAAAAAAATTACAAAAACCTGTCGTTAGATAAATCTTACACAAAATGCGAACACATAAGTCACAAAGACAACGAAACGATAGAATGATAATAACAAACATTAACACAGCGGTTACAATTTTCCACACAAATTTTTTGTCTCCAAAATTATCTTAAAAATGAGAGATAAAAAAATTATGTTAAAAGCCAATACAGTTAAAGGGCAGAATCCTGGACAGTTAAAAAAGAAGAGAGCAACAGGCTTCAAGTGTTTGAAATGGCATGCCTTCATCGCATAATGGGGGTGACAAGACTAGATAAGATCCGCAACACACACATCAAAGAATCCCTCAACCTCGATCTAGATGTTATGGACAAAGTCTCCACTAAATGACTCAAATATTTTGGCCACGTCCTAAGAATGAAACCCACAAGAAACCCCCAAATTGCCGTGGAAGGAAATGTCACAGGAAATCGGCCCAGAGGCCGTCCACCCAAAAGATGGATTGACTGCATCTCAGAGGACTGCAAAGCAAGATCCATACCAAGGCTGACAGATGCATCAAGACTGGCTGCGGACAGAAAACTTGGCATACCATCACCATACAGAAGCCATCACGAGGCCCCCGGCCTGCGTGGACAGCAAAAGTCAAGTCAAGTAAGTCAAAAGCCATTAATATAGTTTTGGAACTTGAAAGGGTAGTAAATAAGGCTTAATAAGTATCAGACTGTATTTTTTAGCATTGGTAAAGTTGAAGAAAGTATACATTTGAATCAAATTTGTTACTTCTTCATACAATATTCATTTGAAAATTTCCTTTGAATTTTCTAAATTAGATTGCCACTGTTTTGCGAACCACGGCCATATAATCTGTACATAATATGTGCTTAATATGAAACATGACATTACGCATCGAACATGCAAATACATTTGAGAAACGCCACTACTAATGCTGCTGCTACTGACACTTATTAGTGTCTCCACTCCCTGGCATAATACCATAGCATCGTCTCCGGCAAGTGATGTCTACATTTAAGTGAGAACACTTACCCCTTTGGGCGGAGACTTGATGAGAAATGAGTCCAATGACGACCAAACAAAGTACCAGATGACGATCCATGACGGCCAGGTCTTCTTTCTTACGATGAGATGAGAATATCAAATGCAAGCAGGTCTATGTCGAATCTGAAAGAGACGAAGACGACTTGTTTTCTGCTAAGTAATCTCTTGGTATTTATACATTTTAAAGTTTTCTTTCTCATTGTGTAGCAGCTGAGGCAACATTTGGGTTCGAATAGAAACGTCGATAGTGCATGTAAATGTCTTTCGTTTCATTTTTCACTTATTGATTGTTCATATAAAACTCAATGTCCATTAAGTGTAAATGTCAAAGAAACTACGCAGTTGAAATAGTTTATAGTTGTTAATGCTTTTGTGTTTAAAGTTCTTGTGAATTTGAGGCAACTTGCAATATGGTTGCATTTCACTTGTTTGCGAACTTTTGCAGAGTTTGAAATGCTTGCTCCCATTGTCAGCACGTTTCATATTATGTTGAGCTTAGAAATATACCCGCCCCCCCCCCCCCCCCCCCCACTCCGTGAACGGCGGGATACCATGTGTGTTACCAAAATGCCCGGTAAAGGGGTACTTTTCACGCACCAAAGTCCGGCTCGAAGTCAACAAACATCCGGCCCGTATTGACTTTACACACCGGACTTAGGGGGGGGGGGGGGGGGGGGGGGGGTGGGGGGGGGGGGGGTGTTTTCAAAAGGAGGGAACATGCATATGCGTACCCTAAATAACACTGAGTGGGGGGTGGGGGGATATATACCCCCCAAAAAGGAAAAGATAATTGTTAGAGAAATGTCAAAAGACATCTTCTGGATGGCGGACTTGAGGGTCACTTCGAGCCTGAGTGAAAATATCAAAATTAAATATGTAATAGGTTTATCAAATTTTATTGAAGTTTACAAACAAAACTGCGAAGGTATACAGAAAAAGAACAGAGGGAGAGAGATAACGATTGACTACGTAATGTTTTTTTTTTTCCTTCAACGTGTGCTTTACCTTCTCAAGAAACTGAATGAAAGATAGAGGTAGAAAAGTGCGTTTTACCACGCCATATCAGAATTGCCTAGGGGCTGTATTGACAAACTTTTCAGTTACAATCGCACCTGCCCAACATGAAAATAAACTTCATGAAATTAAATCTTAAAGTGACGTAGACTCAACGTATGCTTTACACGGGGGTGTTGTTTACACTCAAATAGTACGACCGTTATATCAATATTCAAAATAAAATAATATGTAGCTAGCAGACGCAACGAATAATAAAATACCAACATGTCTGGAGAAAAACCGATTACACCTGCTGTTATTTTTTTAATTTTGCATGAAATAGTAAATCAATGACATAAAAGTGCACGGTGCCCTTTTTAGGAAATTCAGCCCACTTATCGACTGACTCACACGCAAGCAAGTGAAACGTTGATTTTATATATCGGCTATTACTAGTCTTTACCAATTATTAAGTAATGATTAAAAGGAACAAGAAAGTCTAAGCTTAAATCAATTTGTGGGCATCAAAACTTTTACCTCAGTCACGCCGCCAAGCGGGATCTGACCATTTCCGAAGGTTTGCGAGTCCGAATATCCGGGAGACCAGGGGCGGTGAAGAGTCTTCAAAAGTGGGGAGGGGGGACCCAAAAAAAAGACACAAAAGGGGGCACCTACAAAGGAAAGCAATCTAATGTAGAAAGATCGAAAAGTTCTTTAATAAGTAACATAATTATAAAAACTATAAATGCGAGCGCACGTAGCCAGCGAGCTCTAGGGAAAATTAAAAAAAGTCGCTTTGAATAAGGGTTGCAACTTATGGAGAAAGGGAAATTAGGCACTTTTCTTAAAGGGAAAAAGGACGGTTAGTAGAAAAGCAAAGGTACATGTGTCAAAGTAAAAAGGGCAATTATCAGAGGTGCAAATGGGGCACTAATTCTTGCACCTCAGTGAAAAAGGACACTCAACAGAGATGAAAAAAGGCACTTGTGAGAATGGAAATTGGGCATCTGTTGAAGGAAACAGACACCTATCAGATTTTAATAGGGGTATTTTTCAAATGTAAAAAGGGGAAGGGGGTCATATAAAAAAAAGAAAAAAGGGCACTTATCCGAAGGAAATATGGCCAAAGAAAAAAGGGCAAAAATATCAGAGGTGAAAAGAGAAATTTTTCGCACCTGAACAAGGCACTCACTAGAGATGAAAAGGGGCACCAGTGAGAATAGAAAAGGGGCGCTTATTATGAAGAAAAAGAAGTATTTTGGAAGGAAAAGGGGCACCTGTCAGATTTTAATAGTGGCAATTATTTGGGGTGAAACGGGGGCATTTATGAGAAGGAAGAGGGACACTTGTCAAAGTAAAACGTGTACCTTTCAGATTTGAATAGGGCTCAATAATTAGAGGTGAGGGGGGGGGGGCACTTACCAGTTGTGGTAAGGAGTATTTCTCGTATTACCAGTTGCGAATGGTTGCAAATCTCTACGTTATATGTACACAGCCAGGGGACCGTCTTTTTTAACCTATAGTCCAGCTATCTTAGCACTGCATTTGAATATTTGCGTTGGTACGGGTGGAGGTCAAAATTAAATCGGCCATATTCTGGACTAACCGGTTCGTCGCAATAATTATGAACATGTTCCGACCTGTGTAGTCATCCGTTTAGGTTAAGCCTCTAATTTTCTCACGATGTCATTTATTTTAAGTAAACAAACCTTAGTTTGCACTTGTAATTTTGTAAGAAATCTTATTATATTAATCAAATATACCTTGCACTGAGAGCAGGCGCGCCGGAAGCAGTTTGGGATGGGGGGGGGGGACATTCCAGGGAGCTCACCACCCAGGGGCAGTGGCATAATGAGCAAAAACGTTTGGAGGGGGGGGGGGCAGAAGGCAAATCTGCATCACCACCACTCTTACACGTTACATGCAGCCCCGCGGAACGTTTTTCAAAGTGGAGAATTAACGATCAGGTTGGGGTAAATTGGCATGAGGTCCAGGGCCTGAGCCCCGACAGGGGGTCAAGGGACTGAGCCCCCTGGAATCTCCGGATTTTTAGGCATTAAATTACAGGCAGGTAAGCATATTTAGATACCTTATTTGTGACACTGGCAGGTCACTAATTGGCGGGGAGTCAAGGGGCAGAGCCCCCGGAAGCCCAGAGGTTTTAGGTATTTAATTATTTTCAGATGAGCATCCAGGGGCCTACCATAGGGGCCTTGGTGGGGTCCAGGGGGCAGAGCCTCCGGAAGTTCTGGATTTGTAGGTATTTAATTACGGTCAGATGAGCATCCACGGGACCGCCTTAGGGCATTGGTGGGGTTGGGGGGGGGGGAGGAGCCCCCGTAAGCTCTGGGGTTTTAGGCATTTTATTAAGGTCAGATGAGCATATTTTGATACTTCATTTGTGACATTGGCAGGTCACTTATTTTTGTTCTCTTTCTTTCTTTTTCTCTGTAACATACTTTTACAAAAGGAAGGGGGGAAATTTGGGAATTTCTAATTTTCCGACAAAAACATAAAAAGTCATGACTTACCAAAAAATTGAGAACAAATACCGGAAAATCATGTCTTTTCAGCAACATTTGTAAACTACTGGTATCGAATAAGAAATACCTCCCCCGCCCCCATCAGTACGCCAGCGTTCAGGGGCTCATGTCTTCTCACCTCTATAACAAAAAAAAACACACGCTTTCCCATCCTATTACAATATTTCCAAGATATTCGCGTACAGCTATTATAAAAACCTCCATTGATAAATATAGGTGGCATGCGAATTTTTAGGAAATTTAATTCCTGTTAACTTTCCTTTTGTTTGAATGCAATTTTATATGTGATTTAATTCAGTTTTTTATTGTTATGTCCTTTTGGGTTAAAAATACAAACCATCTTTACTCCGTTACTGCTTTTCTTTCTTTCTTTTTGGAGGAGGGGGGTAAATGCGTTTTGCCCCTCCCCCCACCTTTTTGGTTGAGGGGGGAAGTGCCCCCCTGCCCCCCCCCCCCCCCAGCGCGGATCCAGGGGGGCCGAGCGGGCCTTGGCCCCCCCCCCCCGCAAAAAAAAAAAAAAAAAAAAAAGGGCAAAAGGACTTTCCAGGCTGTTGCCTCCCCCCCCCCCCCCCCCCCCAATCAAAAAATAAAAGAGAAGGAAGGAAAGGAAAAGAAAAAAGGAAAAGAGGAGATAAAGGGAAGGAAAAAAGAAAAAAGAGGGAAAGAAAAGAAGGGGATATCAGTTGCAATTTTCCCCGCCAACAACTTGTGGATCAGGGGGGGGGGGGGCAAAGGGGGGGGGGGGGCAAATTTCTAATTCATAACGGTGGTTTACAAATAATGTTGAAATGACATAATTTTCCGAGATTTTTCCTCACTTTTAAGTAAATTATACTTTTTTATGCGTTTGTTGGAAAATGAAAAATTCCTAAATTTACAGCCAGGCAAAAAAAAATGCTTCTTGAGATGCCTACATGTCAGGGCCTGTGCGGACGGCGGGGATCGGGATCCTCGAGCCCCCCCCCCCCCCCCCCAATTTAAAAAAAAAAAGTATATTAAGAGATATAGAAAGAAAGAGAGCATGATACAAAAAAAAGAGTTAACGGCCAGTGTCACATTATAATGAGGTATCAAAATATGCTCATCTGACCATGATTAATTGCCTAAAACCCCGAAGGCTCTGCCCCCCTGGATTCAATCTAGGGCCCTAAGGCGGGCCCTTAGATGCTCATCTGACGGTAGTTTAATGCCTAAAACCCCTGAGCTTCCGGGGGCTCCGCCCCCTGAACCTCACGCCAATTAGTGACCTGCCAGTGTCACAATTAGGTATCAAAATAATGCTCATCTGACCGTAATTAAATGCCTAAAACCCCTGAACTTCCGGGGCTCTGCCCCTTGGACCCGCCTAGGGCCCTAAGGCGGACCCCTGATTGCTTATCTGGCCGTATATTATTGCCTTAAACCCCTGAGCATCCGGGGGCGGACAAGGTATCAATATATGTTCATCTGGCCGCAGGCGCGTAGCCATGGGGGTGATGGGGTGGTCCCCCAAAATAGTGTCCTGCCAGTTTCACAAAATAATAAGGTATATACAAAATGCGCATCTGACCGTAAACGCCTAAAACCCCTGAGCTTCCGGGGGCTCTGCCCCCTAGACCCAACCAAGAGTCCTAAGGCGGGCCCCTTGATACTCATCTGACCGTAATTGAGTGCCTAAAACCCTTGAGCTTCCGGGGGCCCCGCCCCTGAACCACACGCCAATTAGTGACCTGCCAGTGTCACAATAAGGTATCAAAATAATGCTTATCTGACCGTAATTAAATGCCTAAAACCCCTGAACTTCCAGGGCTCTGCTCCCTGGACCCCCGCCTAGGGCCCTAAGGCGGACCCCTGAATGCTAATCTGACCGTATATTATTGCCTTAAACCCCTGAGCATCCGGGGGCGGACAAGGTATCAACATATGCGGGCGCGTAGCCATTGGGCGGTGGGGTGGTCCCCCAAAAAACGCCGGCCAAAAAAAAGAGGGAGTGAAAAGGAAAAGGACGTAGGAAGAAAAGGGAGTAGACAAAGAACATTTTCGAAATTCAGACAAGAACGGTACAACGAATCGTCTTCTTTCTCTAATAATTTAATGAAACGTACAAGCTTCCGCGCTTCGCGCGGGAAGGGGTAGGGGAAAACTGAATTCAGACGAGGATTAAGAGTCGAGAATGGTACAACGAATCGTCTTCTTTCTCTAATGATTTGATGAAACGTAAAAGCTTCGCGCTTCGCGCGGGAGGGGGAAAACTGTATTCAGACGAGGATTATTTTCGAGAACGGTACAACGAATCGTCTTCTTTCTCTAATAATTAAATTAAATGTCAAAGCTTCCGCGCTTCGCGCAGGAGGTGGGGTACTGAATTTAGACAAGGATTAAGAGTGGAGAACGGTACGACGTATCGTCTTCTTTCGCTAATGATTTAATGAAACGTAAAAGCTCCGCGCTTCGCGCGGGAGTGAGATAACTGTATCCAGACGAGCAGGCGCGTACGCAGGGGTGGAGGGAGGGGGGGGGGATTGAACCCCCCCTTGGTGTTTGTTTATGTGTGTATTTTGGAGCAAAACCCCCACCCCCCTTTTGTGATGTTTAAAAATTAAAAATTAAAAATTAAAAAAAAGAAAATAATAATAGTTATGCCAATTGCTGACCTAAAAAAGGTGACCTCACCCCCCCCCCCCCAACGGAACAAAATGACAAATTTTCAAAAGTGTCCTCTTACCCCTCCCCCCCCCCCCCCCCGCTTATTCAGCGGCTGGCTGAGTCGTTGCGATTTTTTTTTTTTAGACCAAAAAATAAAAAAAAGTGGGCCCCCCCCTAAGAAATCCTGGATCCGCGCCTGCCCCCCCCCCCCTCCCCCACTTCCGGCGCCTATGATTGAGAGGCTCTAGTTGAAAGTAGGAATCGAGGTGGCAGAAATAGCACTATTTTCTGTCGCCGATAATTTGTATCGGTAGCATCATAGCAATATTATGTTTGGTCATATGATGCTATGCTGACCAATCACTGAACAGGATTTCATTGATCAAAAATATAAGATAAGTTATCACATCAGATTCCGTGTGCGTGCATCATATGAATTTCTATGACTAGCGCATGACGTATACGTTTCTTTTAAGCCAATCAAATGCAGTGCTAGGATGGCTGGTCTAGGTTAAAAAGAAGACGCGCCCAGGGATAATCAATTCCTAGCATGTCCGCGCCTTCCCTCATTATGCAGACGATACAATAGTTCTTGCAAAAACTGAAAGTGATCCTCAGCTTGCTCTTGATGCAGTATCTGATTACTGTAAAAATGGTTTCTTCAGTTAAAACCAAAGTTGTTGTATTTTCTCGTGGTAAAGTTCGAAAAATTCCTATAATTAATTTTTTTTAATGATATTGTAGAAGTTGTTGATGAATACGTCTATCTTGTAACTACTTTTAACTACAACAACAAATTTCGCAACTTAATCAAGCTAGACGAGCAATGTATAGTCTATTATCTAAAACTTATCAACTGCACTTACCTATTGATATCCTCTTGGAATTATTTGATCAACTTGAATGTGTTGCCTATTCTGCTCTATGGAAGTGAGATATGGGGATTTGAAGTGCTACATGATCTTGACATTTTTCACATGAAATTTTGCAAGCAAGCCCTTTCTGTCAACAAACAACTGCAAATTGTATGGTACTTGATGAATTGGGGAGACTTAAACTTGAGAAATATATCGAAAGCAGAATGATAAACTTCTGGTGTAGGATTGTACATAGTGGACAAGATAATTTTTCTGATAAGGTGTATATTATCTTAAAATTACTTTTTGAGAAGAATATATATAAGGCACCTCGGTTAAAAAAAATCAAGCTGACTCTGGACAATATGGGGATGTCTAATTTATGGGAAATTTGTGAAAATACTAGGTGTGAGTGGGTCAAACAAACTATGGAACGTCGATTGAGAGATTCTCATGCTCAGTATTGGTCTGCTTGTATGTACGATAATTCGCATTGTGTTAACTATCGAATCTTCAAACATTCTTTATGTTTAGAAAGATACTTAATCGATCTCATTGAAAGAGATCGGACAATATTAAGTCGTTTTCGCTGTGGCAATCATTACCTGCCGATTGTAGCTGGTAGATATTCAAATACTCCAAGAGAAATGAGGCTATGTACGCTGTGCAATTTGCAATCGCTTGGGGATGAGTTTCATTACTTGTTTGTATGCCCTAACTTTCGTTCAGACAGAAAATTGTTCATCGATAAATATTTTATTGAAAGACCAAATACACTGAAAATGGATCAGCTTTTTAACTCCAATAATGTACAAACACGTTTAGACTTAGTAAAATTCTGTCGAAAAATAATGCTTCGTTTTCATTAATTTAAGTATGTACAAAAAACATGTTGTGAGTTCAATATTAACTTCATGTTTCTCTTTTTTTTTTGTTATCTCATATCAATTTATTAAATTGATATCAAGAGCATTTTCAGTAATTCATTAATTCAGATATCAATTTACTGGTGCCAGTAAATTTCTTTTTCAATTGCTTCCATTAATTTCGTCATTAATTATCGTTTTAATTAATATATATATATATATTTTCATCATCAATATTGTTATTATCATTATCATCATAATTTTTCTCACTATTGTCGATAGTGTTATTTTGTATGGATTAACATTAATTCTATTTGTATTGTATATTTCACAGTGTTAAATTGACAAATTCAAACTGATTGTAAACTTCTCCAATACCCCCATGTGGGTGACATGAGAATAAATTGTCATTGTCATTGTCATCGTCTTAGCCCATTGTGTTAGCTGCGCGCTGTGAATATATTGCGCACCATTGTTGCGTCAGAGTAATGCTATAGAAACGTGCTACCTGTTGACCAATTTTGTGCCCCCATGGTGTATTTTATTCTCGATTCTGTTTGCTCTATACAATCGCATTTTCACAAGGACAATATAGGACACTAAGTGGTAAGCTGTATGATTTATTCCTTTCTTCGGCTTTGATTTGTTCTCGTTTTGCACATGTTTTTTTTTCTGTGTTACTTTTCTTGTACATGTAAATCGGACTTAAAGCCTCCGATCTTCTGGTATTTTATAAGACAGGTCATCTATGAACATCCAGTTCCCATTTATATCATGAGCTGCTTTCGGATTCCATGTATTATAGCGCTTCTTGTTGATCCAAGATAACTTGTACAAGATTATTATATTGGTTGCATGACTCATTTTACCGTTTATTAATTACATCTAGGCCTAACAGTATTAGTATTTCAGCTCGAAAGCTCGAAAGAATTAAGTGAACTAAGACGTTCATTCGTTATAGTTACAAGAATATCGACAAAGCGAGACAAAAATCATGAGAGAAATCATATCGTATATGGAACTAAAATGCGAACTGACTAATGGATAGTTGTTTTTTCCATTTTCTATCACTAAATGTGAGGGGCTTGCGAGACAAACTCAAACGAAACAAGATATTTTTATGGTTGAATTACCAAAAGTGTGATGTTTTTTTTTTTACAGGAGACTTTTTGGTTATCTGATCTAGAGACAACTATCGTTTCTGAATGGAATGGTAAATGTTTATTTAATCATGGTTCAAAACACGCAAAGGGTGTTGCAATTTTACTAAGTAAAAATATTTAATTTGAGTTATTAGACATATATTATAAAAATGATGGTAGAGCAATCGCTATGAGATATTTTATACAAAGGTGAACCATTTGTAGGGCTGAATGTATATGCTCCTACCAAACGGACAGAAAAGGAGTCTATTTTAAAGGTCTATTAGATTGGCTTTTAAATTTCAAAGGGCAAAATTATCAAGTAATTGCTGGAGGAGATTGGAACTGTATTCAAAACAAATTTCTTGACTGTGAAGGTTTGTTTAATGTTTATTTACCCAAAAACAAAAAGTACTTTACTTTGTTTAAAGTAGATATTCATTGATTTTAAAAACTAACTTTATTTTCATTATTGCAAAGTTGAAACTTTGATTCGACAAGGTTATCAAAATTCAATGCTTGGAAACATTCGAAGTAATGATTAGTATAATTTTTTTTTAAAAAAACGCTTAAATACAGCCCTGGCATAGCACCTGAAGAGCTCTCCGAACGCTGATGAGATGTTTGGGATCACAGTATGGACATGACTCGCACAAGCAGACGATGTCCCATGACATCTCACACATTTTCAGTGCCTGTGTTTTCATCTTCTCTTGAGTTCTTTCTCTTACTTCTCTACCGTCAGGCTAAATGTATAATCTATTACCTCACTCTAAACCCCGCGCATGGTTTTATTTTGATGACAAATGCAGCGATACAAAAATAAAGGAATCTGTCGCTTGTAAACAAAATAAGACGCCATTGTATATTCAGCTGCTCACACCGGGGTATGTTCGGCGTTTCAAGAGGGAACAAATGCCGTCCTTAATATCATTCCGGGGCTTTTCAATTTGAAAGTCTGGTTTCTTTGATTGTTAATTAACCCCTATCCTGTGTATTTACAAGCAAAAGGTTTTAGTTATCAGAATAGGGTCATATCCCCTTTTGAATGGTTTGACATGCCATTACATTTATATACACTAAACTCATTATAATTTGAGAAATAATAGCTTTGCAATTATGTTCATTCTCTATGGGATGTCTGCTTGGGCAGTGTTGGTCCATATAGTGACGTCATTAAAACATCGTTATTTTTCCGGCGAATCTCTCGCATATCCCAGCTGCTACGGAGGTGGTTGTATTTGTATTTTTTTAAATCACCCGATATTTAGTTGACCTAAAACTTGTCCGATGGCCATCTGTTAGCTAACCAGTTTCTAGTGATACATATTTGTGATCTTCTTTGAATTTCACCTTTAAGAAAAAATTAGGTCTAATTGATATATGGAGAAAAGTTAATCTGGATAAGAGGCAATTCACTTGGAGACAAGTATCCTTAAAATTATTCTCACGTCTAGATTATTGGCTCGTCTCTCGCCAAGTATGTGACTCTCTTTACTCAACAGATATTAGACCTGCTATCAAATGTGACCATAATGCGGTCTCTTTGAAAATAACAACTTCAGAGGAAATACGTGGGAGAGGTTATTGGAAAATAAACAACCAATTGTTAAATGATGCAGTGTATAAAGAAAATATCTCGAATATTATTAGAAAGGTTAAATTGAATGATTCGTTATGTGCACAAATGAAATGGGAAATGTGTAAAGTGAAAATTAAAAAATTTTCAATGAAATATTCAAAAGAAATTAGTAAAAAGAAAAGAGTGATTTATGAAGATATAGAAAAGAAATACCGTTTATTGCAAAAGGAAGTAAATAGGAACCCCACTGAAGAAAATATGCAACAGTTAAAAGATGTTCAAAATCAGGTTGATAATTTTTTAATTGAAAAATGTAAAGGAGCCTTCATCCGTTCCAGGAGAAAATGGTTAGAAGAAGGGGAAAATCAACCCGTTATTTTTTAGAGCTTGAAGAAAGAAATGGTATAAAAAAAAGGAAATTGATTGTATAGAAAAGTCAGGAAAGAAATTTGTTAAACAGGAAAAGATATTATTCGATATTTATAATTATTACAAAGATTTGTATAGTATGAAAGGTAATACCGAAAAAGAAGAATATATTTACAATTTTGTTCGTAATGTTCAGTTGACAACTTTAAAAGAAAATGAGGCACTAAGCTGTGAAGGTGACCAAACGGAAAAGGAATGTGCTGAAGCACTGTCTTCTATGCATAATAACAAAGCACCTGGAAGCGACGGATTGAGTGTAGAGTTCTACAAATGTTTTTGGTCAGAAGTAAAAGATTTAATAATATTTTGTTTGAATTACGGGTACGGTAAACAGTGTTTGTCACCAAGTCAAAGGCAAGCTGTGTTAACATTGTTGTTTAAAAAGGGAAATAAAAGAATATCCCTCTTAAACGTAGACTACAAGTTATGTGCACAAGTTTTATCAAAACGATTACATAATGTTATAGGTGGTATCATTTCCACAGATCAAACTGGCTTTATTAAAAAAAGATCAGCAACAGAAAATGTCAGACTGACTCAGGATGTTATTGATTATTGTTTAAATAAGAAGTTGCCTTGTATTATTATGTTTCTAGATTTCAAAAAAGCATACGATAATGTTAGCCACTCATTTTTACTACGTGCTTTAAAGAAGTTTCAATTTAAGGAAGGTTTTATCAAATGGGTTCAAACTTTGTATAGTAATGCAAAGGGAAAGGTGGTGAATTGCGGATTGAGTAAGGGGTAAGACAGGGATGCCCATTGTCTTCTTTACTTTTCGTTATTGTAGCAGAATTTCTACCATGTAAGATCCGACAAAACGAAGATATAAAAGGAATTGATTTATTAGGTACTATATTGTCCGAATTAAAAGTGTCTCAATTCGCAGATTACACAACCATATTTGTAAATCGTTCAATATCATTAAATAAGGTTATGGAAGAGGTCAGAAATTTTGGAGCAGTGGCAGGTCCTCTAGTAAATTGAGATAAGACTAAAATTATGAAGATCAATACAGATTATGCGAATGGAGAATGTGGGGAAAGGACTGAACAACCAATAAAATATTTGGGAATATATGTCGGGGAAAAATAGAAAGGAAAATGAACGTTTAATTTGGGATGACAAAATCGAAAAAATCCAAAATATATTGAAAGACTGGAAACAGAGAATATTAACGTTTTATGGTAAAGTAGTTGTCATTAAAGCCTTACTCGTTTCACAAATTGTCTATACGGCAACTGTAGTACCTGTTCCTATTTTTGTTATTAAATCATTGAATAAAAGTATATATGCTTTTCTTTGGAGTTCAAAAAGAGAAAGAGTGAAAAGAAATGTCTGTATAAATAAACAGTTAGATGGTGGTCTTGATATGGTAGACATTGAATCGAAAATAAATTCTTTGTATTTATCTTAGATAAGCAAATTATTGGATGAACAAACTTGTAGATGGAAATCATTATTCAGATATTGGCTTGACAGGATTGGATTTTTTCCAGATATTTTACGATATAATTTGAATAAGAAAGATATGAAAATGATGTGTATACAAAAAGGACTGTCAGAGTTTTATCAAAATATTCTTGTTGCATGGTCAGAATTTAAATATCGAGGTTTAGTTGATGTAACAGAAATAGAAGAGGAGATATTATGGAAAAACAGCCATATTAGATTTAAAAATTCTACATTATTGTTTTCAAAGTGGTACGTAGCTGGAATTTCTAAAGTAAAGCACGTGATTACAAATGGTATTTGGAAAGACTCGTTTATGTTAAATAGAAAAGTTGGTATTCATCAATTATTATTCGAGTTCGAATATGCAAAATTGAAGAAATGTTTCCCATGCTATTGGTTGAATAAATTATACGTTCTACAGAATGTTGAATTAATTAGTAAACAAAACGATTCAAATTTAATTGAGGTAGCTACAGGATATTTTGTTGACATATCTACACTGTAGTTTCAAGACGTAACATTATTATTTATCCCTCCTGGAACAAAAAATTCAAAAACCAAATGTTACACGTTACTGGGAATATTACTTGAACTTACCTGTTTCTTTTAAATGGCAAAATGTATTCAATTTTAAATTTCAACAAATAGGAAATAATATGATAAAGCAAGTTAATTTTAAAATATTGCATAACATATTTCCATCAAAACATAATTCATGCAGATGGCGTATAATGGAAAATGACCAGTGTGATATATGTAAAGAAACAGAAAATACTTTTCATGTCTTGTTAAAATGTAACAAGGTTAGAGTTTTTTGGAAAATTATTGAAAACTTATATTATAATTACTTTCATGAACAAATAAAAATTAATGAAAAAGCATTAGTTATAGGTTATTTCAGTATTGAAAAAAAGGAAAAATTTGTGATAAACTTCTTGTTAATTTTAGGACAATACATAATATACATAATGTATATTAAACTTCGGTGTGATGGAAAAAGAGTACAATAGTAAAAGTCTGTTCATTAATTTCAAATTAAAACTACGATATAACCTAGCAAATAAACAATTTTTTTTGTTGACGAAACACAAAGACATTTTTCAAGAATGTTAAAGGTAATACAAAGTTTTGGTATGGGGTCATGAATTTGGTTGAAATGAACATATTGGAAGCATATGCGATCCTACAATATTCAGTGATCGTTGTCACGGTTGAAATCGAGTCTAAAGTTATGACATTGTAAATAATATACTCGTTATGATGTATAGCTCCCTCTCAAGGTCCAGATATTAATTAAGCTATAAAAAGATGTCTCTTGACTAAATTCGACCAATTAACTATTCCCGTTTGGAAATTATATATCGCAACTACATATTCTGAGAATTTCATGGTCGCAGCTATCATTGTACGGCCGTGGGCGCTATTTGAAATTCATAAAAATGTACCGGGAGCACCGGTAAATTTGTAAATTCAATTTTTCTCGAAAGCAGAAGTGTTTTAGGGGCTAAATTTTCTAGTGCTTATAATACATCCACAGGGGCATCCAAATATATCACAATTGTAAAGAATCACTATCCGCCAAATTTTCAAAATTTCCCGAAACTTTGTATTACCTTTAAGGTTATAACTATTTATTTAAATACTTTGTCTTTTTGTTTTATTATGTTAAAATGTAAATTGATGTAAATATATATGAAATGTGAAATATGTGAAATAAAACACCTCGGTAAGAGGACAAGAAAAAAGAAAAAAAAATCAGTATTTTCAGAAGCATTAGCAAGTATTCATCATCATCGCCATCATCATCATAATCATTGTCACCATTATCATTGTCATCATCACCTTCATCGTTTCCTCATCATCAGCATCATCATCATCGTTATCATCATTATCATTGTTATCATCATCATGATCATCGTTTTCAGCATTATCGTATTTTGTCATCATTATCATGGTCATCATCATCACCAACATGACATGAATTTGAGCTCGATCTGTTCTTATTTCTCACTTGAACATGTTATTTGGACATACTTGTTAATGATAAGAAAACAAAACATATTTTTGCTTGTATATCGTTTCCATCAACGTTGAAGTTTTCATTGTCTGAAATGTCGATACATTACTCTGAAATAAGATGTGTCAGGACCATATTCATATAAAGACGTAGAAGTAGGCGACTGCACTGTTCGCCGAAATGTCCATATTGGCGAATGCAACATCCTCTGTCCAGAAGAGGGGGGGGGGGGAGAGAGACTGGACACCAATTGCACATCCGGCCGGCCCCTGCTATTACGTGATATTAAAGGTCTCATTTTGGTCTGTCTGCAATAGTTCAGCAAAAATTACATTGGATTGGTGTCACTTATCGGATACAAAGGGTTTTCGTTTTACACTTTAGCTATGCATTTCGTTGGTTTCTGTTTGTATACAGCTCGTCTCCACTGGCAACTTGTACCTATATCTCTATGTGGTCTTTGTGAATTTCACCAAAGCATTTGACAGTGTTGGTAGGACTGGTCTATCGCAACTACTCCAAAAGTATGGATGCCATGAGATTCACTACACACGGGTATGATAGCTAGAGTCAAGAAAGCAGGCGAAACATCCGATAGCTTCCCTGTAAGTAACGGTGTAAAACAAGGATGTGTGTTGGCCCCTACGCAGTTCTCCATCTTCCTCTCGGCGATGCTGGAGGAGGCCTTTGTGAATTTTGAGGAGGGCGTATACATACAATCACGTCAAGACGCCGACCTCTTCAATGTCGCACACTTCAAAGCTAAGACGAAGTCTACACCGATTCTCATGAGGGAACTCCTCTTTGCAGATGACAGTGCTCTTCTTGCTCATACACCAATGTAGATGCAACATGTTATAGATGTATTTTCATCAGCATCAAAGTAGTTCGGTCTACAAATAAACATTACAAAAACTGACTATTCCAACCATGTCAGACCACCGAGAGGAGGAGGATACACTAAAAAAAAAAGTGCTAAATTTAGCACTTAAAGATTCAATTTTAGCACTTTTTAGGAGCTCGCATAGTGACTGCACTCGAAGTGCTGAGTTAGCACTTGCATCCGGGCTACTTTGCTAGCACCCAAAGGAGCTGACTGTTGTGCTAAATTTAGCACTTAAAGATTCAATTTTAGCACTTTTTAGGAGCTCGCATAGTGACTGCACTCGAAGTGCTGAGTTAGCACTTGCACCCGGGCTACTTTGCTAGCACACAAAGGAGCTGACTGTTGTGCACTTAAAGTGCCAAGTTTTGCTCTCTTTTGGGTGCTAGCAGAATAGCCCTTGTGCAAGTGCTAACTCATGCGTTGTTTGACATGCCCCATCTACATTTGGTATGTGGTCAAGGTGGATGTCCTTCGTCATTTACCACTTTCAACTCTTACAGGAAACATTTATTAAACCAACATCCACAAGAAGAACCTGAACCTGAAGTTGTATACAGGGTATGGAGGGTCTAGTTGATGCTGATTTGAGTGTTGCTGTTGGTGAAGTGCATAATCCTGCAGCAGATGATGCATTTGATGATGATGATGATAGGATAGGCCTACTACAAGAACAAGATGGAGCAATGCATAATGACAGTACAAGACACTATGAATATGACAGACAATGAAAGCGGACAAAATATACAGTTCCTTAGGTAGACAAAGGAACATCCCTTCACTGCTATTATGTAAAAATGTGTAGAACAGGTGTCACATGCATATTCACCTGTTCTACACGTTTTACATAATAGCAGTCAAGGGATGTTCCTTTGTCTACCTGAGGAACTGTATATTTTGTCCGCTTTCATTGTCTGTCATGTTCATAGTGAGACCAGCTGCATTTTTCATTGGTTCTCTTTTATCAAACACCAACATGACCCATGCTATGACAAACAGAGTGTTATCTGCTGCAACAGCTTTGAATACTGATGTTGTTGACTGTTTAAGGAGCAAAGTTATTCAGACTTTTGAGGCCTTGGGTATTGACCTGGAGAATGAAGAATGTAAGAATCTCTTAGCTGAATTTGATTCAAAAACAAATATTCACAAGGTAACAGCTATTATACTAACCGACCAATCAGATCAGGTTATGCAGTCAGCACTCGATGTAAAGTGCTGCATATTGTTATAGCACTCGTTTTCTGCACTCAATATTCAGCACGTTTCGGTTTCCTTGTTAAAGTTAACCCGTCAAGTGCTGATTTTGGCACTTCAAGTGCAGAATCTCACTCAGCACCCAACATTTAGCACCTCAGTTTTTTGCGTGTATTCTTGTGGATGGGGCAGCTTTAAACCAGGTAGATGGCTTCACCTACCTCGGCAGCACGATATCCAAAGACGGACGCGTCGACTCTGAGCTGGTGCAAAGAATGTCAACGGCCAGCAGTGCCTTTGGAAGACTGCGACCCGAGGCGCAGTGGAACAATCACCATGTCTCAACAAGAGTGAAGTGCCAAAACTACAGGGATATCATCCTATCCACTCTCCTAGGTGCGGAAAGCTGGACTCTCTACAAAAGTCAAGTAAACAAACTTCACGCTTTCATGATGAGACACCTCCGAGCAATCATGAGAATCACATGGAAGGACAAGGTGACCAACAAAGAGATACTAGAGCGAGCAAACCTACCTTCTACGGAGGACTTGCTGATCAGGAAGAACCTACGGTGGACAGGCCATGTCATCAGGATGCCCTCTGAGAGGTTACCAAACCAACTACTATTCTCGCAACTACCCACTTGCGAAAGAGGGATTGGTCGACCACGGCTTCGCTATAGGACATGGTCAAGCGGAACCTTAAGCGGAGGCTAATCGAAATCAAGACTTGGACAACTGCTGCAGGCCAGCGAGAACAGCTGTACAGTGAAAGTGAAGGCGGTCATTGTCGCTTCGCGACAGACAGCTACTACTACTACCTATAATCGGGTGACCGTCACCCCTAGTATGGTATCAAAATACTGATGCACGTATAGGCGCTGTGCCACCAATGTGACGCGGGACGCAAAACACCTTCTCAACAAATGAGTCTCAATAGAAATTGCTGCCACCACATGGTGACAGGGACATGACCCCTGGATCAACTGAGGTTTCTCCAGTTGATCCCAATCTAAATGGAAAACTACGTCACAATATGAATTGTCTTTCCTTGTGACGTAACAATACGAGACTGCAAAAGAGTTAATTATGCATAGAAAATGGGGGGAAAAGGATTGCCCCTGATTGGCTAGAAGTAATGCGTGCCTAGTACCATTGAATCAGACACCATGCGCCCATGTTACAAATTAGGAGCCATTCGTCTTAGTGTGCTCCAGAAAACCCGACAGAATTCACCAAGATGTTCCTCACGATGCATTAAGCTTCTTGTAGATTAAAAAGGAACAAGTCAAGAAATACTGGTAAATATTCTGTACTTTGATACTCTGTCTAATTGTTTATTCCGAATAATCTCTCTTCCATCATAGGCTTGTCGCTACTCATTCGCACACCATTAGCACACGTGTATCAGTTTGCACGATAACCATAAAGGCATTTTCTCGCACATGCATACGTTCGCTCCACACTACTCAGGGATACATGTAGGTACCACAGAGTACTCACTTAGCCTATCGCTGCATAGTCTCGCATTTCCCTACTCTCTGTCTCTCAAACTTATCCGAGCTGGAATCAATGGCGTAATAGGGCCGTTTGCATCAAGCAAACTGTTGGCTAAATAAATAAATCTAAACTCATCATTTTCTCTCTCTCTCTCTCACATGATAATTGTAGTTACCTCTCCATGAACATCTTCTTTATCAATCAGGTCTACAATTATTGGTCAGGCAATTGCTTCAATGAATAATTCAGGAATACTTTGTAATAACGTTTAACTTGAACTTTAATAATGTATAAAACAGTAACTGGTGGAATGAATTCCAACGATGGTAAAGATTCAACTTATGTACAACTGCAGTATTTACGATTGCTTACACATGTTATAAGCGTGAACTAGTCTAGGTTACATGGTATCTTAATCCACTTGTAGTACAAATATTTATAAGTTATCTAAATTACGTTCCAACGTTTCTGTCTTTATTCGATCCTAGTTCCCAAGTCAGTGTTAACTCTTCTTTTCATACTCGTTATCCCCTTGGCCTAAACCGTGTTGTTGCGACCAGCGCTTAAACACATCCTTTCGTATCATAAAACCTCGCTTCTCAACTTGCCAACACCATTTCTCCCCTCCTGGGCATACCTGAACCAAACTTTCCCATCTTAAAACGTAGTCACTACCTTCTGGTCAGTGCTACTTTCAGAAACCGACGCTTAATAGAAACTGGCCTCAGAGATTCTATCTCCCAGAAATTATGTCTAAAAAATTCTTAACGAGGGAACAACTCTCTAAATCTGAACCATAACTTCTCAGAGTTTAACTCTAAATTCACATATACAGTGCGTCCCAGAAAAAACGAAACCGAGAAGTATCGATGTTTTATCATAACTTAATCACAACCATAATTAATGAATGATACATATTTGGAAAGCTGAGAGTCTCCTCTTTCAGTTGATGCTACTCACGTGATGCATATTTCACGCATGAGTGATTAAAAGCAATTTGAAGGAAGGAAACCAAAAAAGTAATTTGGCGGGCGGTATCTGAATTTCAAAGAAAAATTCATATTTCTAGAAAGTTCATTTTCTGCTCTTTCATATGATACCTCAATCAAGAAAAATGAGCCCGGAATAACAAAGTTCTGTTTGTTTAAAGTAGCCCCTACATTTTCATAATTTTAACAAACGAATTCGTTTTCACTGGGTGCCTGCCGTAGCAAAAAGCAGATTTGACAAAAGACTCAACTCCGTTTCGTTGACAATCAACCATGCATGAAGACTCTCGTCTACGGCTGATTGTCAACGAAACGGAGTTAAGTCTTTTGTTAATTTCGTTTATTGATACGGCAGGCAGCCAGTGAAAAAGAGGAGACTCTAAGCTTTCCAAATATGTATCATTCATTAATTATAGTTGTGATTAAGTTATGATAGAACATCGATACTTCTCGGTTTCGTTTTTTATGGGACGCACTGTATATAAAATGTAATTACTAAATCAATGCATGGCGGTGGACTAGCTGGAAGAAAAGAGGGGGGGGGGGTGGTCAACTTCCAGGTCCTCTGATCTTGGTTCTAGTACCTCACTGACTGATCATCAAAACTGAAAGCAGTCTGATAACATGTTCATCTAAACAGAAATGGCATCCTGTTTTCTATGTGTTCATCTAACAGAAATTGCATTCTGTTCTGTAGCCAAAATCATCTGACTGATCATCAAAACTGAAGGCGTTCTGATAACATGTTCATCTAACAGAAATTGCATTCTGTTCTGTAGCCAAAACCATCTGACCTGATATCCTGAAAAGGGGGGAGGGAGGGGGGGGGGAACTAGTGACACCGCCTAAGACTAAACATGCATTGATCATGATATCTAGTAAGCATTTATGAATACATGTACTTTTCAGTCTGAAGATATCACATCATACACTTCATACATCAATATTATTATCTCCATTAGATATGAAAGTACTGAAGAACTATATCAGTAATTATATTACCAACGATCCAAATCTAAAATCTGAATTTGTATATCAATTTCCTCCTTAAATCCCACATTTAGATAATCAATTCATTAAATCAGTAAGAACTGCATTCCATATTAATATGTAATCTTCCCTTTAATTATTCCTATTTAATTTGAATAAAATTGGTACTTACAATGCTTCTTTGGGTGAAGGCTGAGAAGAGAATAAGAATGAATTGAGAACGTCCGAATGGTCTTGCAAAATGGCGATCTGAGAACTTGTGCCAAATTTGTGTCTCCCGCCCCGTATTTATACCCCTCCAATCCGGCAACGTGATTGGTCAAAAGTTCACACATATTTACGCGCCACTTTTAACCAGGTCGACGACCGGCCAGATAACCAAAGATCCTCTGAATAAAATAGCACCCTCTACGTCACATTCAATGCAACTCAAAATCTCTCGCGGGAAGTTTAAAAGGTAAATTCCTGAACGCGCATAGGGTCTACATGTACATTATATCTCACAAGAATAATACAAATGGTTACCAAGGAAATCTAATACTATGAGAAATACCAAAGGTGAGTACCTGCTTCCATAACATTATATACATGTATGTGTATTTCTTGAGCATTAAAGTTTAAAAAGGTGACATAAGGTGTCTCACTTTAAGAGAGGAATTTCAGTCCCACACATTGTACTTGGTGTGGTAAAATGATCCATAGAAAGTTTATTTATCAATCCATATCCATATGAAAGATAAACATGTATATTTTATTTACCCACCAATTGTTTAATTAAAAGAAAAAGTAGAGGGGTGGGGTCCAAAAACGCCACAATATATTAGGTTCTTCATAGATTAGATACTATTCATCAAGACCGAAATAAAGAATTTAAGAAAAAAAGTAAATCCTTCTCCAATAATTAAAATGTATCACATATTACACAAGAAGGAATGTAATAGTAGTTGGCATCCAGGATAAATATTGAACTACCCATACAAATAACCAAAAAAACAAAGAAAAAACATCAAGAATTATAAATATCAAGTTGTCCTACAGCCATCTACCATTATATCATTTTGAAATGTTGTTGGGCAATACATATACACACACCGGTAGACCCTTTAATTTGTTATTACCATTACAAATGTTTCCTAAGGTGTAAATTATTCATTAAAAGAAGAACAAAACACTAAATTTATTTTATGTTCTTTGATTACAAAAAGTCACTATGGACACTTCTATTACACAAAATGTTCTATGCCCATCCGAAACAGACTCTTTATCTCTCTTTTCTTTCTAAATCTTAATTATTAAAAAAAAGGAATATCATATCTAGATTTCAATACAAATTCACATCACATTTACAATAGAACAACTACACAATACATGTATATTATATATTAATAAAGCCCGTCTCTTTCTAAATATGAAAGTCTCACTACCCTTTAAAGTTCGACCTTCGGAGAGACAATATGTAATTACACCTAGACAGATTTGATGAAAAGCAGAAATTACCTATCTTCATTTGATTATCAATTACAACTTGACTTTCTAGAGATGATCTTATTATTTCTTCAGAGCTATAAACAACCATTCGAGGCCTTCGTAGAGTCCGTCACCTGTGGTGGCACATGTACTGTTGATGAACCAACTTCGTTGACTCAAAGCTGGCAGATTTAGTGCTTCTTTTGCTTCGGTTGCATTCATGGCATTGGGAAGATCCTGTCAATAGAACACATAATACCATAGTCATAATAAGTCAAGGTGTACAACACATACGCCAATTGAAAATACATTGGTGCATTCATGTCTTCACTCGTATTCTTGAACTAGTATTACCAGGGGGTGAAATTGAGCACTAAAATTTTTCCTCAATCACCTCCCCCTGGAGTAACAAACAAAAAAAAGATTCTGGAAAAAAAATGGCATCTAACAACATTCCCCGCCTTTTGAGTAAGAAAATTTGAACAAAATAGGGAAAGAAAGGGAAAAATCAGGAATATAAGGATTTTTTTTTTCTTTAATCGGAACAAACAAAAACAAAACAAAAATCGGGGGAAAATCAGGTAATTATCAGGCCTGTATTACACTGAAACAATGGTAAACATTCATTCTAGCACTGTGTATAACTAACAGGGTTCAGTACATGTCGATTCATTTTCATTTCCGACGAAAAAAGAAAAAAAAAAAACCCAGTCCGCACAGACTTTGTCTATGTCTCAAGCATCAAATTGACTGCAATAGAATGACAATCATCATTAAGTTTTCTCTAAATTATGGCCAACCTCACAGAGCTTCACATGAAAGACAAAAACTACAGATATATGGCCCTTCATATCAACAGTCTATGAAAAACTGCGGACAGATATGATGAAATGTGACATGTTTATGACCTACCTTTTAGACAAACCCTACAGTTGTAGGTTAACATACTTTCTTTCCTAGTGTTTTCATATTCCATTCCATTCCATTGTTGATAATAACACCTTGTAGTATTGTTCATGATGATCCATGACATCTAATTAACAATTTATGAACATATTTTTAATTGTTTTAACCGGTACTTCAATTTCAAACTTCTCTATAATTTTTAGAAGATTCTTTAACAATGTAATCACATGGCAAGAACTCTAAATTATCTTTAATATTACCTGTTTGTTTGCTAATATAAGAAATACTGCATCCCTGAGTTCGTCCTCGCTAAGCATACGATTCAGCTCCTCTTTTGCCTCGGCGAGACGTTCCTTGTCGTTGCTGTCTACCACAAAGATGATACCTACATATACCAAAAGAAGCAATAGAGAGTTAGACCCCGTTTACAGTGAGAAAAGGGCCAGGGCCGGGCCAGACCTATTCGGCCCCGCAATTTTGTGCGTTTACAGTGCTAGGCCAGGCCGCGGCCTAAATTGTAACCTTTCAATATTTTGTCAGAGTGGCGCTCTGTAAACAATCGATTATTTGGGGGGGGGGTGCGCATTTGGTGCGTTTACAGTGAGAAAAGGCCGGACCAGGCCGCGGCCTGGCCACGGCCGAAATTACCTCCAGAGCAGTGCCAAATGCGCGGCCAATTTGGCCTCGCATTTGGCCTTTTGCGCGTTTACAGTGCTAGGCCAGGCCTTTTGCTCACTGTAACAGGGGTCTTAGAGACCCAGAACGAGTTTAGGCACATGCTCACAAAAGAATTGCATTCTTTCATACAATACCTCCACATTACCTTTCTTTACCTGGTAATGCTACAGCACATCTGACATAGCAACTCCTATGTTGGTATTGTATGGTCTATTGTATACAGGTGATTAGCTCTGGTGAAGCTACATGTACATACCACTGTCCCTTGCTAGCTCACAATGATTGACAGATGATGTCACAAGATGAATGAGATCTGGAGCCTTTTTTTAGGGTGGAACTAAGCAGGTCTGATAAAAATATTTTTAAAAATATTTAAAAATCTATGAAATATATTTAGATGTTTTGAATAACAAAATGTTAGTTAAATATATTACTCATTGCGGATATAGTATCGAAAATAATATCGTTAGTGACATTAGTTTGTCTCGCGATGTATGGTCAACAAGGGATCTGAAAGATCACGTTTCGTGTGCCGCTGCTACACTTCGTCAAGTGATAAAATATATTGTACGCAAGCATCTTTTATACTCTACGGATGGACCGGCGGTCAACTAATTAGAACAATAATAATAGGCTTTGTCCGTTATTGTTGTTGACCATACATTGCGAGACAAACAAATGTCACTAGCGATATTATTTTCGATAAAATGTTAGTTGTATGCAGCCCTGCACATCAACAGGAATCAACTTATATATTTGGATTTCACCCCACCTTTAAACCAATCCATGAACAAAGGGGGGGGGGAGTAGCTTTAAAATACAATAAGAAACCATTTGAAATAATAATTTTTAAAAGGGCATACAAACATTTACAGCAATACAACAAATTAATTGATATCAGCTGTTCAATATAACTGTATTAAAGTTACCTTGTGTGTTCTGGAAGTAATGCCTCCACAGTGGCCTCATTTTGTCTTGACCACCTACATCCCACACTGTGAAGCTTATGTTCTTGTATTCCACTGTCTCTACGTTGAAACCTGCAAAATATTACAAAATTAAAATAACATCAAAATGTGTCTGGCAGTACATAGTTATATCCTATTATGAAATCGTATATAGAGTTGTGATAATGAGCATGCTCTTCAGTCTTCACTAGATACTGGTAACTTTATACAAAACTAATTCCGGATTGCTTATCATCATGCGATAGATGGGTTGTTCAGACCAGCAGGCCTTAAGAAGAGAACAACAATACAACATAGTTCTTGAATATTTGATTTACCTTTTATTAAATGTACCGGTATGCTAGCCTCCTCATGGAATTCAAAATATTATATTTCTTTCCAGATTCATCAACCTACATGAATAGAACCTTATCCTTAAATTGTAAAAGAGGAAAACAATTATAAAATCTGTGAAATATTCACAATAGAATGAATCATCCTTAGCACAGTCTTTAACCCCCAAATCAACACTAAATGTAAATCTTATAGAGCTTAGAGACTTTGGTGGTAAGCTTTATATAAGCTCCGTTTTTATTATTTATTATTACCGGTATTAAGAAACCCATTCCCGGGAACTTTATGATTTTGTTCCACATGTACATGTACCTACTCTGGTGTGTGCAATCCTATAAAGACCCATTCTCTATTACCTAAACCCTGTCAACCTGTACATGCACTGTATATATTCAATATAGATGTAAATGTATCTTGTTATGCACTTAGTATAGCAGACACCTTCATTCCATTTCTGCGGATTTATTGTCAAATCCTAAATAGCTACCGGTATATCCCCAGAAGATAAAATTAATCAGAATATGAAAATTATGAGAATGAACCCATTGCTGGTGGGAACATGTACATGTACTGTAGATCCTCTTTTAAGCTAAAGGGAACAGGAGGATTCAGAAGTCATCAGGTAAAAAAAGAAGAAAAACAGCCATCCAGATAGAGAATCCATCACTTAAAGGAGAACTACATTGTAAGTACCGGTAACCCCAAAGAATACCTTTAGTTGTTCTGAGAGATTTATTGCATTCTTGCCCGTCAATCTACACGACTCCCCACCGAAGTGTTTGAGAAAGGCATAAAGCAAGAATATAGTACAGTTTTTCAGCAAGACATGGACATCGCCATTTTCTTGATTGTATGACGTACTATGCGGACTTGCCGAGTCGTTTATCAACTAAATGTATTCAAATTTATGGATGCTTCGTTCCCAGGTGTTTGTGGTGTTAAAGCATTTCATTCACCCGCTATTATCCTTTGTATTCCAATTGCCAGAAAGCAAATTGCTTAAATAAGTTGGTGCTGTTCTGAGGTGAAGGTTTCCCATAAATGAAATACTAGTAGATTTTTCAACCGCTTTATTTTAGTATTTTTAAACTAATGAGTTACAATTGTTACCCTATTATATAACTTTCACCAAATGTAATTTTTATCTTCTCGCCTATGATATTCCCTCATTGAAAAGAAAAGGTTTTGTTATTGAATTATAAAGTCTCCAATTAAAGCTTGGTGCATGATAAATGTACAACTCCACCTGATATGTCACATTTTCAAGAAAATAGCTGCGCCCATATCATGCTAAAAGGCAATACATCATGCCAAAAATTCTTCATTCATATATATACATGTATATCTCGTGTACCGGTACACATTCGTAAGATTTATTGTACATCAAAAGGCAGGAATTCATCTTGTTTTTCAGAATACCTACCGGGTACACTTATTCTTTGGGGTTAGTTCTCCTTCAACTATTTATTGTTGTATTCATACCTATTGTTGGGATAGTTGTGACAATTTCACCAAGCTTGAGTTTGTAGAGGATAGTCGTCTTTCCAGCAGCATCCAATCCAACCATCAATATTCTCATCTCTTTCTTGCCAAAAAAACTGGAAAATAGTTTTTCGAATGAACTACCCATGGTGAAGCTTAGTCCTTAGGCTTCAAATAGATCAATATTACTGAATCAGTCGTTTCTCAGAAGTTCCTAGTTGTGAGTGCCAACAGATTTACGTTCGTTTCCCACTTTGGTTTTACCTGTGAGGGTGAGATATAAATATTTTCATAGAGGGTTAATAAGCATTAAAAGAGAATCAAGATTCAAGATTCAATCATTCAAATACTCAAAAGAAAGCAGGAAAATCAGAGAAGCAGACTGGTGAACGTTGGAATGAAATCCCACCAAAAAAAAAGAATATTTGAAATTTGTAATCACTATACATATTACGTATGGGCATTTTAAATTGACTTTAATGTCACTGTGACGTAGTGCTCGACAACTTTCCCAAAAGCAGAAGGCACTTAGGAGAAAAAGATAATGTAATGATACTTTTCTATACAACAAATTGGAGAGTTGTCCATAATGCCCGGACAAAATTGCCAATTTGAAATTTGCATCTAGATTCATTTAGTGATCTCATATTTCAAAAATTCATAACTCTCTTAACTTTAACTTAAGTCTGATGTACTTCAAACTTGCGCCATTCTTTTCCTCTTATTTTTCTGCTTACATGTTTAAGGAGTTATTATGTTTCTCAGTGATGGACCTTGGAATATACAGCTTTTTACTATGACCTCTGGTTGACACCTGGCCTATAAAGTCTGGCACTACTTCTTGGTCATACCAATGAAACAATTTGTAGGTTTCTATTATATTTCCTAGCGCACGACTCATATCGCGCACAACGTTATGTGTCTAGAGTCTTTAATAGGTGAGCTAACTTTTGCTCCTTTGGACGAATCTTAATCTCAGTGACCAAAGTTGTGGCCCTTCTTTCTACATTTTCTAATGGTTGAAATATTTTTCAAGTCAGGACTCCATACAGAATGTGCATATTCCTTGTTCTGTCTAATCATAGTAAGGATTAGTCTCCTTACATGTATGTTCATGTATATGTAGGATTAGTCTCCTAATACATGTATGTTCATGTACATAGTCTCAGAAATGCCAAGTTCAAAGATCAGCTATGCGTGACATTTTCATGACTCGGCGCGCAAGTGCTCGGGTATAGCGTTTTTCGAAATCGCGTGAGAGCGTTTCAGACCCTCGAAATGCGTGACTTCACGCATAATGTGTGACACTTGGTAGCTCTGTAGTCTCCTTAAGTATATATACAGGTACAGGTACAGGTACATGTACATGTAATAATGTTCAGCTTGTTAATTTACTGGCTTTATTGATCTTAGACTGAAAATGCTTCTCAAAACTAAGCTTGGAATCATCAATTACTCCTAAATCTTTACCTGAGTCAACATGTGGCAGATTATGAGTGGCATTTTCACAGTTCATAATGCAGCAATGTACAGTGTACTTATGGGGCTTAATTGTCATGATGATTACCAATGGAAACTAAACAGCATTTATCAGGATAGAACTTCATCAGCCACTTTTATGACCATGATACAAGGCAAATGTTGCATATCATTATGCAGTAAAACTGCACCATTCCTACTTTTAATATGCTTCAATATCTTGAAGATACATGTACCTGTACATGCAACTCTGCCATCAATGGTGTAACTACACTGTACCATGGAAACCTACCATGGTAGTTGCCATTGATGGGAAAGTTACCATCAATGGTAAGTTTTATGCAATGGGGGCCCAGGAAGATCACTTAACATAAAGCAGAGGTCAGAGGTCAGAGGGCACTCCCTTGTGGTTACGCAGTTACATCGTGTTTCCTACCCTTCTCAAATAATTTTATCCACTCACATTTTAGGAGTTGGATATACCCAAACACTCAACTTTGGCTAAAAGTCATTGGTGATTTGGTGCGGTACCTGTACCTTACATTATCAAAGGCCTTCAAGCTTCATGAAATCTTTGAAGCAACTAGGTACAACTGAGCCCACCACATTCCCACAAAAGTCCATTCATCTTTGATATTAAGTACATGTACTGTAGGTCTAATAATAAAATTGTAGAACAGCCCAATAGAAGACCAAACTGTCTTGTACTATCAAAGAAGGATGTTGTGCCACATGTAATACCTAATGTATCCTTTTTTTTGGGGGGGGGGGGGTGATTTTACTCACACAAAGTTGCTAAATATTGATATATTCAAGTCATCACAACACATCAGTTTTCCATGAAAAATTGGCTTCTATTATAAAGAGAATTATGAAAACTTGATACTTTTCCGTCTTTCTCAGAGGGTGTCGGATGGCCGGCATTGGCTGCGACACCGCACAGCACTTGCTACGATAAATCATATTTACGCCAAGATATGGCGCTGCTCAGATTTTTTTTTTTTTGCCGACTCCGTAGGACCGTAGGCAGCAAGCCTGGTCAATGTTCCAAAACCCACACCGGGAAGGACCTTTATTTTACTGCCAGGGGCAATTGAAGGCACCGATTTGTGCTTGTGAACTTGTCACAATTAAGGCATTAAATAATGGGATATAAATGCATAAAATCATTAAATTACATGTATTCCCAAAGTCGCATTCGTCTTCTGCCCTAATTCCGAAATCCTGCTAACGTAAACAAGTAGACCCCAGCCTCGTGTACTGTACGTGTACAGTATAATTATGGATGGATGATGTCACGGTATTAGCACATTTTTCTTATCGGTAACATCATAGCAATGTTATGTTTAGTCACATGATGCTAAGTACATTGATTATATTGATAGCCAATCAGTAAACAGGATTTCATTAATCAAAACTATAGTATTGAATACTCTTTGCGGATTTCAAAAGTAATTATCCTCTGAAGACTGAAATCCTCAAACTCAAAGTGACAGAAAAGTGATCTTTCATAAACAAAACACCAATCATTTCCTTAAAGAAAAAAAGCATGAAATCTTGCATTTTTCCAGCACTATTTTTGCCATAGGCATGTAGTTAACATGTACTGTATAGGTAGCATGGCATGCAGCGCATCATGCCTTGGGCTTCTGAGATATTGTACGACTTGACTCTTTATGACAACAAATTCTCCACATATGAAATTTTCACATATTGAATTTGCTCTACTGCAAAATTGCAAAAAAACGTCTTGTAAAACAGAAAAAGTTGGTTTCCCATTGTCATTTACAATGAATGGGGAAGTGGCAAAACTAAATGCATAACATTTTTATGAGGGTTTGCCATTTTACTTTTAGTTTTGGTCTGCATAAAACCTCCCCCAGCTGAAAGTCGAATGGATGACCATAATCCAGAAATGTCTCTTAATCTTAACTCTCTTTCCATATATCCTAAATAGGGTCTAGAGTAAGAGTATAATAATATTAGCAGAGATGCCATGTTCAAAGATCAGCTAAGCGTGACATTTTCATGACTCGGCGCGCGAGCGAGGGTATAGCGTGTACGGTATAGTGTACGTTTCGAAATCGCGCGCCTGTGTGAAGTTATCTACCGTAATGTCTCGGTCTCAGATCCTCATTAGACATTACGGTAGATAACTTCACACAAGCGCGCGCCCGCCCGCAAACCACCATCGGTAGGCATTTGTATTGTGCAGCGGTTAACGGTTTGCCGTGAAACCTGTGAAAAAGTGTATAGATGCCGCCTTCCAATAATATCAACGTTTTCCCGAAAAATACTCCAAAAATAACAAGAAAATTGACACGAGACAGGTGATTAACATAACGACTTTTAGCTCATGATCTTTATTTAAACATTTGATGAATATTTACTTCATTTTGGGTATGTTTTTATTGTGGGGTATCTCCATGCCGAGTTAAGGGGTCAAATTTTGGATAGGTTTCTGAACAAGCACCGCAAAATGATTATGAAGGAAAAACTGTGCACGAGCTACGTCTACGAGTTCGTAATAACGTGAGAGTTTAAAATATGGCTGCAAGATTTTCAACATGGATGCCCAAGGAGTCGCGCAACCTAGTAGACTCTAAGTCAAAATTGCAATTACTCCCTTCACATATTTTGAGATAATGTCGCCCAACCCGCTGTTTGAATCGTTTTCCTATGCAGCCTCTGAGGCTCCCACGCCTTCGGCGTCGGCGTCGAAGCTTCCTGAAATATGTTAGCCTACAGTGTAGGCCATAGGCAGGGGCGTAGACAACGGGGGGATGAGGGGGATGCATCCCCCCACCTCACAAGGTGGGGGGATGGCATGTACAATCATCCCCCCAGGTTTTGGGGAATGATATTTGCTTACTTAATAAGTCATAATGATGATAATAATAGTAATAATAATAATGATAACAATTATAATATTAATAATAATAATAATTATGATGATGATAATAATAATCCTCATCATTATTGTAATTGTGTTTATTGTTATTAGCCGCATTCACACGGTGAAAGCCAATTCAGACGGAAAAAAAAAGAAAATCTTACAAGTATTTTGTGGTTATCTTGTGGTTTGGAAACCACAAGATAACCACAAGATTAAACAGGCGCGGATCTACGGGGGGGGGGGGGTTAGAGGGTTTAAACCCCCCCTTGGGCGGCCCAAAAAACAAACAACAACAAAAAAGGGAAAAAAATGAAGAAAAAAAAAAAAAAAGAAAGAAAGAAAGAAAAAAGAACGCACGCTGGAGAGAAACCCTTTCAAGTGCAAATCTTGTGAGAAGATATTCAACTCATCTGGTAACTTAACCAAACACATGATAACTCTGGATATAACTGTGTATTTAACTGTTACTTGATTTAAAAAGACGTTATCATGCACTGCTTTTTATGGTCTCCATTGTCATTGTGTTAATAGATGCCAGGAAAACATCACTTACGGGGTTCAAATAAACACCCCAAAAAAATTCGGCTCGCCGCTTCGCGGCTCGTGGACGATGCTCCCCATCGTCATTATTTTGGTCAACCCCCCCCCCTTAGCAAAAAGCTAGATCCGCCCCTGAGTCATCCCCCCAGGTGTACGAACCTGTCTACGCCACTGGCCATAGGCCTATACTGTCACCGTTTTCTCGATTCTCGAAGACGAAGGCCATCGATGGCCTTGCATTCATATTTACCCCGGCTTAACAAAGCTACCAAACATTTATGAAGAAATTGATATCAGAGAAAAAGTTACTAACTTGTTATTTATTTGCCAGGAGAATTTTCCGTCCCTGTTCCTGTTTAAAATGGAGCTTGAACTTGAAGTCTGAGTCTGACTGTTTGCCCCCGGCTTGTCTAGATCCTGAATGTGACTCAGTAGTTCGGCCCGTATATACACGGCCGCGCGTCCCGTCGATCTAGCTGTACATATTTTGGCTTCACTGTTGCGTGCATTCAATATTTTTCGCTGCTTCCAACATGTATACCAAACTCACTGATCTCTCTATTAAGCTAGCTATGAAGGCACCGCTAACTACCCGGAAGCGTTATTTTTTTGTGCGGCACAGATTGGGGCATGGCGCGTGTTGAGCCTATACAATACAATACAAATAAAATGAACATTTAGGGCGCCATTCCCCCATAAGGCTCAGAGCGCTAACATCAATAATATTATTGGTCTTTACTACATGTAGTAATTAAAGGCTATAATTAGATATTCCATATAAAATATTAAATTCAATTAATTAAATTAAATAATTAAACATAGAGGAGAATTCATGTAAAGAGATGAGTTTTCAGAGCCTTCTTAAAAATATCGATAGAGGCAGATTGTCTGATGGACATGGGGAGATTATTCCACCCTTTGGATGCTGCTACCGTGAAAGTCCTATCCCCGGCTTGGACACGTGTAATTGGATAATTTAGACGGAGGTTATCATTTGAAGATCTGAGATTTCTGCTTGGTGTATATAAAGTTAAACAATTAGACAGGTAATTAGGAGCTAGGTGGTGCAATGATTTATAGACATATAAGAGTAACTTAAAAATGATTCGCTGTTGAATTGGAAGCCAGTGAAGGGAATTAATTAATGGTTGAGCTGAATGACTTCTACCGACCTCAAACACAAGACGTGCTGCCCAGTTTTGTAGGCGCTGGAGACGGTTTACATGTAACTTTGGAAGAGAGGAAAGAAGTCCATTACAATAATCAAGTCTAGAGAGAATTAAAGACCTTACAGCATGATGACAAGTTGATTGATCAATATATCTACGAATTCGTGATATGTTCCTTAAGTGAAAAGTGACCGTTCTACTAACATTGTTAATATGTGAATTCATACTCATATGAACATCAAAGAATGCGCCCAAGTTTTTAATTGTGTCTGTAGGTTTTACGGAAATATTTCCTATGGTGAGAGTTATGTCTGGCAATTTTCTGAAATTGTGTGGTGAAGCAGCAATAAAAAAACTCTGTCTTACTGTCGTTCAATTTCAACTTGTTAATGGACATCCAATTCTTTATATCACAGATGCAGTTTTGCAGTGACAACAATGCACAATCTAATTCACCACGTATTTTGGGATCAAATGAAACATATAACTGTATATCATCCGCATATACATGGTGTGACACATTATGATGCTGAGTAATATCACTAACCGGGAGGGTGTAAATTGTAAAACCAACAGGACCTACTACAGAACCTTGTGGCAGACCAAACTTGGAAATGATAGGCGCAGGCAATTCCCCTGCAATGTCTACTTGTGTTGACCAGCCATCGAGATAAGACTGGAACCATTTTAGGGCAGTGCCTTTGATACCAATCCTCGTTGATAAACGAGAGACTAGGATATGATGGTCGATGGTATCAAAGGCTGCTGACAAGTCTAATAATACCACAAGAATTACTTTGTTTGAGTTAAGTGAAAACATAATATAATTCTTCACCTTGATCAGCCTATGGGAAGTACGTTCTTTCCCTTCTGAATAGTGTCTGCACGTACGTGAGACTAGTCATGTTCGCTAGCGCATTAGCGCTGCGAAGAAGTTTGACTATCCATCGCGAACTATGTGTTTAGATAACATACCTCTTCGTTAAGTTAGTTAAGTTTTATTGACTAATTATTGTGATGTTCTCCTTATTGACGTGCTGCCTCCTCTTCAGATTTCCAATTTCATTTTAATTGTTGATGTAATGATTTTCCACACGGTAGTGGATTACATGTAACACTATTAAAAACAGACCTCGACTACTTATACTGTCTAGTGGTAACCCGACACATGCTCCGCCGACGATTGCTCCGCCGACATTTACTCCGCAAAACGCGACAATTGCTCCGCGACATTTGCTCCGCGACATTTGCTCCGCCGACAATTGCTCCGCCGACATTTGCTCCGCCGACATTTGCTCCGCCGACAATTACTCCGGTGACAAATGCTCCGCCGACATTTTCTCCGCCGAAAATTGCTCCGCCGACAATTGCTACGCCGACATTTGCTCCACCGACAATTGCTCCGCCGACAATTGCTCCGCAAAACGCGATAATTGCTCCGGTGACATTTGCTCCGCCGACAATTGCGCCGCCAACAGTTGCTCCGCCGACATCTGCTCCGCCTGAAGCGACACTTGCTCCGGTGACAATGTTGATGATAATAATAATAACTAGATTTGTAATACTTGTTTTGAACAAGTATAGGTGGGCTGGTCTAACTAAAATTTGAGACAAAATAAAGGGCAAATTAAGATAGCTTATTGTCTCAGCTACAACATACTCGAAGTTCAGCGTAAGCTAAGCTAAAACGACGGAGATATTGCTCGCAAAAGACGGGAATGTAGAATCCAGTTTTAAAAATGTCATGTCCCATAGAGAATACACGCAAAAAGTGAAAAATTGATATTCCTCCCTTAATCGCAAAAATACGCCATGATGCTTTTGTCAAAATGAAAAAATTGTGAAGGCTGCATTCGTAGAAGATTGTCTCAGCTAGAACATGTCAAAATTTGGAAGAAAATTGATCAATATTTACAGAGATACAATCAATTTTCAAAAAATATGCTGTCGTCATGATATGCAAATTGAAATTATGAGTTCGGGGGCCATTATGATGACGTCGTGAGTTAATTGAGGGTCAAATGAGACATGAAATCATATCTCCGATTCATACTCTATCAACATATGAAAAAAATTGGGGTCACCTTACATTCTAAAGAGCTACAATGGATTTTGTATGGGCATTATTTTTTCCTATATATGCTATGTATTACAAGAGCTCGCACGCACGGACATGTATCTTAAACGGACCCTCACTCCGTTATTAATGGTCAGAAAAAGGTGAACAAGGTATCAAAATGCTTGAAAAAATGTGCTCAATATGATGACGAAGACAATTTAGCAATTCTGTTTTGCAAAATGTCAGAACGCGCGAAAACACGCGCGCGCATGCACGTGTGCGAGATTTTTTATAAAATGCTTTAAATGGCCTAAAACGTATGCTAAATGATTTTAAGTTTTTTTTAGCATTTTGAAATTTTGCGCGCGCACCGACGCGCGGACGTACGCGTACGCGCGCATTTTTTTTACCTTAAATTGACCGGACGGATATTGACCTTAATCATGATAAATATGAATGAGAAAAAACTTTTGGTTATGAAGATATGATCATGAGTTGATTTTCCGAAAATTTTACAAAATGGCGCCTAGATAACGTCATCAGTCAAGGTCAATGTTAAAAACGTTATTGTGCTTTGTACATATGCTTATACATATATATGTGTGCCAAATTTGAAGGCATTTGATTGAGCCATTTTCAAGTCATCGTGCTTACAAAAAAGTGGTTAGAAATAAGAAAAGTAAAGTAGATTTGTAATACTTGTTTGGAACAAGTATAGGTGGGCTGGTCCAACTAAAATTTGAGACAAAATGAAGGGCACATTTAAAATAGCTAATTGTCTCAGCTACAACATACTCAAAGTTCAGCGTAAGCGAAGCTAGAACGACGGAGATATTGCTCGCGAAAGACGGGAATGCAGAATCCAGTTTTGAGAAAAAGTCATGTCCCATAGAGAATACACGCAAAAAGAGAAAAATTGACATGCCTCCTTTAATCGCAAAAATACGTCATGATTCCTTTGTCGAAATGAAAAATCATGTTGAATGCATTTGTAGTGAATTATCTCAGCTAGAACATATCGAAAGTTGGAAGAAAATCAATCAATATTTACAGAGATACAATCAATTTTCCAAAAATATGCTGACGTCATAATATGCAAATTGGAATTTTGAGTTCGGAGGCCATTATGATGACGTCATGAGTTAATTGAGGGTCAAATGAGACAAGAAATCATATTTCCAATTCATACTCTACAAAATATGAAACAAAATTTGGGGTCACCTAACATCCTAAAGAGCTACAATGGATTCTGTATAGGCATGTTTTTGCCCATATATGCTATGTATTACAAGAGCTCGCACGCACGGACGTGTATCTTAAACGGACGCTCACTCCCTTATTAATGGTCAAAAATATGTTAACAAGGTATCAAAATGCTTGGGAAAATATGATGACAAAGAAAAATTGGCGATTCTTTGTTGCAAAATGCCAGAACGCGCGAAAACACGCGCGCATGCGCGTGTGCGAGATTTTTTATAAAATGCTTAAAATGGCCTAAAACGTATGTAAAATTAATTTGAGACTATTTTGATCATTTTAATATTTTGCGCGCGCACTGACGCGCGGACGTACGCGCACGCGTGCGTTTTTTGACCTGAAATTGACCGGACGAATATTAACCTTAATCATGATAAATATGAATCAAAAATGGCTTTTGGTTATGAAGATATGATCATGAGTTGATTTTCAGAAAAAATTACAAAATGGCGCCTAGATGACATCATCAGTGAAGGTCATAGTTGAAAACGTTATTGTGCTTTGTACATATGCTTATACATATGTGTGCCAAATTTGAAGGCATTTGATTGAGCCATTTTCAAGTAATCGTGCTTACAAAAAAGTGGTTAGAAATAAGAAAAATATTCTAACGAAAACATAAAGTATTATATACAGCCCACCTGATAATACATTACATTTATAATGCGCTTCATACAATGTTTCTAAACGCAAGAGAAAGAATAAAGGATAAGGATGTAGGAGAAAAAAGGAGTTACCTAGAGGAGTTAACAATAAGGAATAATAAAGGCGATTTTGACAAAATTATAAGGTGGTCTGTATAACATACAGCCCACCTGATAATAAAGGCAAATCTAACGAAATTATAAGGTGGTCTGTACGATCTACAGCCCACCTGATAATAAATAAATAAATAAACAAAGGCAATTCTAACGAAATTATAAGGTGGTCTGTACGATATACAGCCCACCTGATAATTACAAAAATAACATTAGTAACACCACCAACCATAATAATAATTGTTGTCATTATTATTGTGATACTGCTTCTAATACTACTCCTACTACATGTACTAGGAAGAAGGAGGGGAAGAGGAAGAATCTTATTGTTTATTTTCTGTATTATCGAGGCATACAAATGCACAGGGAGGTAAAAGAGGGAAAAGTAAGGCGACGAAGAGGGAGAGAGAGGGAGAGAGAACGAGAGGGGATAGCCTATGGCCCGGGTTCAAATTCAGTTCTCTTTAATTTATTTGACCCAGTACTGATGATCATAATTTTATCTACCATGTGATTGCCATGTGTACGCCACACCAAATAGCACTAGCTCATATTTTGTTATTGTTGTCAAGAACTTATTGGCATGCAGCCAGTAGATTTTCATCATGTGTTTGATCTTGTATTGAAAAAAAGATCAAACACATCATCATAATCTACAGAGTGCAACCAAAAAATTCTTAACAACAATTGAAATTTCTTTCAGGAAGCCTAACACTAAAAGCTGTTTTTGATTCAAAGAGCATCGTAGAGACGATGAACAAATAAGAATAATAATACATTCACTTCTATTTTCCCCGCCAAATAATCCGAACAAAATAATCAACCGAGGGTAATCAACTGTTAAACGAATTTATCATGAGTCCTTGAAAAATTAATTAATACTGCTTGGCAAATATTATTGAAGAACAGCAAAGGCGAACACGATTGTCGCTACAATTCAGAAATCATTGCTTGCATTGCTTTTCTCTAAAAATTACCGTGAGATATCAAGCTACATAGAACTATGATCGACACAAAAGATATTGTCTTGAAAACAGTCAGAAACATTAGAACTTGAATTAATAAAACATAATGCAAATGAATAAGACTAGAATGAATAGGACACAAGTTAATTTCTACCATTTAAATCATCCAGTACCAAATACCTGAGCAAAATTCGAACCAGATGCATTTAATGGTAAACTTAAAGACAATGATTCATGACAATTGTCAATTGGCATGAGTTTATCGTCTAGACGTATTGCAAAAGATAATCAGAATAATAATGATCAGAATGATACCTCTACTATAGGGCCTAATTCTACATCTACTTTACTACGCTACTGCCACAATTATAATAATAATATATACTTATACTAATCGTCATCAAAATCATCATGTTCATATTCATCATAATGATAACAATAATAATGATTATAATAATTACAATAATAACTTATCTTAACGATAATAATCATGATAAGGATAATAATCACAATAACAAACATAATAATTACAAAAATAACATTAGCAACACCACCAACCATCATAATCATTGTTGTCATTATTATTGTGATACTGCTTCTAGTACTACTCCTACTACATGTACTAGGAAGAAGGAGGGGAAGAGGAAGAATCTTATTGTTTATTTTTTGTATTATCGAGGCATACAAATGCACAGGGAGGTAAGAGAGGGAAAAGTAATGCGACGAAGAGGGAGAGAGAGGAAGAGAGAACGAGAGGGGGTAGCCTATGGCCCGGGTTCAAATTCAGTTCTCTTTAATTTATTTGACCCAGTACTGATGATCATAATTTTATCTACCATGTGATTGCCATGTGTACGCCACACCGAAGAGCACTAGCTCACATTTTGTTATTGTTGTCAAGAACTTATTGGCATGCAGCCAGTAGATTTTCATCATGTGTTTGATCTTGTATTGAAAAAAAGATCAAACACATCATCATAATCTACAGAGTGCAACCAAAAAATTCTTAACAACAATTGAAATTTCTTTTAGGAAGCCTAACACTAAAAGCTGTTTTTTATTCAAAGAGCATCGTAGAGACAATGAACAAATAAGAATAATAATACATTCACTTCTATTTTCCCCGCCAAATAATCCGAACAAAAGAATCAACCGAGGGTAATCAACTGTTAAACGAATTTATCATGAGTCCTTGAAAATTTAATTAATACTGCTTGGCAAATATTATTGAAGAACAGCAAAGGCGAACACGATTGTCGCTACAATTCAGAAATCATTGCTTGCATTGCTCTTCTCTCAAAATTACCGTGAGATATCAAGCTACATAGAACTATGATCGACAAAAAAGATATTGTCTTGAAAACAGTCAGAAACATTAGAACTTGAATTAATAAAACATAATGCAAATGAATAAGACTAGAATGAATAGGACACAAGTTAATTTCTAATATTTAAATCATCACGTACCAAATACCTAAGCAAAATTCGAACCAGATGCATTTAATGGTAAGCTTAAAGACAATGATTCATGACAATTGTAAATTGTTATCGTCTATATAGACGTATTGCAAAAGATAATCAGGATAATAAGGATCAGAATGATACCTCTACTACTAGGCCTACTTTTACATGACTATACTATACTACTGCCATTGTAGAATATGCTGATAATACAGATGATAATAATGATATGACAATTATAACTAGACTTTAATTCGTCACTTTGACGAATTAGGTGATACGTATGCTATTTTTGTATCATGAAAGTGTGCCGATGATGATCTAATGATAATATTCATAAATACGATAATAAAGATATTGATGATGATGATTTTTTTTTTTTAAATGACGATGACAATGATTAAAAGTGGTATAGCGCCCCCTTCAGGTATTCCATAGACAGTTGTTATATGATTAATTTACTAAACAAGCTCAAATTTTCGCCAGATTGCAGAGCCTACCAATCATTGAACTGATATTTCGACGCACTACATACGCAACATAATGAACAAGTCTAGACTGGAATGTAGTATCATTCACCTCCCATAGGCATAAGACGCATATTAAGCAAACAATCTAATGACGTCATCAAAATGAATAAATATTGGTAATAATCTTGTGAAGAATTGTCTCAGCTACAACGTATCAAAATTTAGAAGAAAATTGATCAATATTTGCAGAGATACAATCATTTTCTGTAAATATGTTGACGTCATAATATCCAAATTCGTATTTTGTCTTCCAAGGCCATTATGATGACGTTAAAATGTACTTAGCCTAATGGCCAAATGAGAAATGAAATCATATCTCCGACTCATATAATCAAAATAAAAGAACAATCGGGGTCTAGGTGCATCCCAAAGAGCTGTGATGGATTTTGTGTAATCATGTTTTTGCCTATATATGATATGTATTACATGTGCTCGTGCGCACGGCAATTTATCTTAAACGGACGCGCATTCCGTTATGAAATATCATGAAAGAACAAAAAATTGCGTTTCTTTGTTGTGTAATGGCGTTACACGCAAAAACGCGCGTGCATAATTTTCGAAATTCTTTAAATGGCCTAGAACATACTCTGTTTTGATTAAAAAGTGAATTTGAACATTTTAAAATTCAGACGCGCGCGGATTTTGATGAGATATTATGTCGAACCTTGACCTGAAGTTAATTTGTTTTAAATATGGTTCAGTTTTGATGACTCGTTATGACGATATGATTAAAAGTTGATTTCGACAAGATAGCCCATAGGAAAGAAATGAGCCTGCCGCATACTCCTGCGGCAGACTTGCCGCAGATCTGCCGCAGACCTGCCGCAGACAGTCATCTTTTTCACATGGAAATTAGTTTTGCCGCAGACCTGCCGCAGACTTGCCGCATACTCTTTCAGTATGATGAAGAGTCTGCGGCAGGTCTGCCGCAGACCTGCCGCAGACTTTCCGCATACTCTTTCAGTATGATGAAGAGTCTGTGGCAGGTCTGCCGCAGACTTGCCGCATACTCTTTCAGTATGATGAAGAGTCTGCGGCAGGTCTGCCGCAGACCTGCCGCAGACTTTCCGCATACTCTTTCAGTATGATGAAGAGTCTGCGGCAGGTCTGCCGCAGACTTGCCGCATACTCTTTCAGTATGATGAAGTGTCTGCGGCAGGTCTGCCGCAGACTTGCTGCAGACCTGCCGCATACTCTTTGAGTATGATGAAGAGTCTGCTGCAGACCTGCCGCAGACTCTTCATCATGAATACTCTTTCATATCCAGTACGTGGCAATAAAGTATGCATGTAGAAAAACCAGTGATAAACTGAATGATACTTCATAATCGATATTGGCAATATCGATATTACCAATTAGGTAATTTTTTTTTTTTTTTTATGGTCAGTTTTTATTCTTTTCTCTCTTGAAACAAATTATAATCATAGTACAAATTACAATCATCATATGTAACACTCACTGCAAATGTGATGACATTATAAATCAGTATACATTTTTGTCTTACAAACGGCTTCAAAGAAAATTTACATAGTTAGTTCCTATACATCATATTCGACACAAAAATTCATATTTTCAAAGAAAACATATGCAGTTCTATAATCCAAAATTTTTGTTTTAACAATGTAGCAACTTATACTTCTTTTATACTGTTGTCCTGAGAAAAAAGTTTTCTCTTTTTGTTAACTCTACCCTACCCGACCTCTCCCTTATCCCCCTCCCCCCCCCCCCCCCCCCCCCTCTTAACCGGTGGACGACTGGCTCTGGGTTCCAATTATTTGTCTAATACTCAGGTTTTCCCATTTAGAAAAATGAATAGTGAGAGTTCCCCTCATTGCAGCCAATTTCCTTTCTTCTACTTCTAATATATATCGATATTACCAATTAGGTATATTCTATTCTCAATTGTATTAACTTCATCACATAGATCATTTGAAGTGTATTCAAGAGTAACATTTAAAGTGTCACAGGCTCGTACACATATATATACTAAATATGTATATTGTTTCTTGGTTAGTAATCATAGTTTCTTGGTTAGTAATCAATATATCTATTGCTAAAACGTGAATGTAATCGTAACATGATCAGACAAAATAATCTATTGGTTAATAATGGCAAAAGGAAAATAGAAATCACAAAAATGATGTGCATTGTCTTAATTTGCTTAACAAATCATGATAAATGTATTTTTCTGTCACACGTGTAAAGTAATAATGAATATGCATGAGATGATTGGTTTCAATTGGCCCTATTAGACTTTAATGGGATTTCAATTGGACCAATCTGCCCCATTAGACTTTAAAAGGTTTTCAATTGGTTTCAATTGGACCAATTGAAGTCCAACTTCAGGCCAAGTGGGGTCCCATTAAAAAATTAATGGTGCATATGGGCCAATGGGCCCAATTGGTCAAATAGGGACAATCTGGACCAATTGAAACCTATTAAAGTCCCATTGAAACCTGTTAAAACCTATTGAGACCAATTGAAACCAATTGAAAATTCAATTGGTGTTCAATTGGTTTCAATTGGATTTTCGTCTTGGGTAGTTACAACAAAAAAGTGAGTTAGTGGGGCTGAAGATAAGATCACATATGGCACAACAAAAAAGTTTGAAACAGTCCGTTAATTCCTCAGTCTCCTCTTATGTAATAAATTCCTCTTATGGTACCAGTTGAACTTGAAGCAAATTGTTTGGTTTGACAGAAGCTAAAAAGACAATTAACAGTGCTAATTAACACAGGAATTTACAAGATCATGGGCTCAGCCTGCAACCTCATATGGTACTGCATGTCCTACAAAATGGCCGCCTATAGCCTTGCTTCAGACCGTATAATTTCCCACTTTTCTGTGGCAGACCTGCCGCAGACTGTTCCCGTGGCGTACTGGTATGCGGCAAGTCTGGAGCAAAGTTTCGCCCTGCCGCAGATCTGCCGCAGACTGTTCCTGTGGCATACTAGTATGCGGCAAGTCTGGAGCAAAGTTTCATCCTGCCGCAGATCTGCCGCAGACTGTTCCTGTGGCATACTAGTATGCGGCAAGTCTGCAGCAAAATTTCATCCTGCCGCAGATCTGCCGCAGACTGTTCCTGTGGCATACTAGTATGCGGCAAGTCTGGAGCAAAGTTTCATCCTGCCGCAGATCTGCCGCAGACTGTTCCTGTGGCATTCTAGTATGCGGCAAGTCTGGAGCAAAATTTCATCCTGCCGCAGATCTGCCGCAGACTGTTCCTGTGGCATACTAGTATGCGGCAAGTCTGCAGCAAAATTTCATCCTGCCGCAGATCTGCCGCAGACTGTTCCTGTGGCATACTGGTATGCGGCAAGTCTGCAGCAAAATTTCTTTCTGCCGCATACTTCGGCATACTCTTTGCATACTATCTGCGGCAGATCTGCGGCAGGTCTGCGGCAGGTCTGCGGCATACTTTTCACTTTCCTATGGGAGCGCCTGGATGACGTCACGATGATTTTGAGTTACTGAAAAGTGTCACAATTCTAAGTTATGCTAATATTAATCATCATGGCAAGTTTCATGATAATGGCCTTATTCATTCATGAGACATCCTGCGAACAAATTAATGGCAGAATAATGAATGGGATAATGAATTTAGGTTATACGTATGCTAATGTTTTAAATAATGAAGAAAGTATTTTCACGATTTTATATTATCTTCTAAAATACTCTTCCTCTTCCCCCCCCCCCCCCCCCCCCCCCACACCTCTCAGGATATTATCGGTAAAATTGCGCTGCCGTCGGGAAAAAAGAGAAAAGGGGGAGGGAAAAAAGAGAGGGCAAGGGAAAGAAAAGAAAAAAGAAAAGAAAAGGAAAAGAAAGTAAGGCAAAGAAAGGAAAGAAAGGAAAAGAAAGGAAAGAAAAGAGAAGAAAGAAAGAGAAGAAAAAAAAGAGGGAGGAGAGGAAAGAAAGGAAAAGAAAGAAAAGAAAGAAAAGGAAGAAAATAAGGAAAAAGGAGAAAAGGGAAACAAAAGAAACGGGGGGGTGTGAAAGAGAGGAGGGGGACGTAAGAGCCTGAGAAAGCAGGAGTGGGGGTAAAAGAAAGGGGGGTCGTTGGGTGGAGTCGTCTCGTCAAGAAAGCAAAAAAGACACGGGTAAATATGTTGCTGTGTCGGGTCAGCTGTATTTTTGCTCGATCCTCGTGTACTATATCAATGCAGAAGTTTGAAGTCGGTGAGATGTATATTGTCGGTCGGCCGACAATTTTTTTTTTCCCTACGAACTGTCACTTTGTATCCGCTGTGACGACTTCGAGAGTGACTACAACTACAATACTTGTATTTTTTCGAAGTTTCACTTTCCTGTAATATCAGCTAAACAAAATCAGAGATTTAACATTTTCAGGGAAACTAAATTCAAACAAGGATTAAGAGTCAACAACGATACGACGAATCGTCTTCCTTTCTCTATATTTTCATGAAACGCCAAAATTTCCGCGCTTTGCGCGGGAGGGGAAAACTTCATTTAGACGAGTCGAGAACGGTACAATAAATCGTCTTATTTTCCTAATAATTTAGGGAAACGTCTAAGCTTCCGCGCTTCGCGCGGGAGGCCTAACACCCCTAACGAGCGCGCTTCGCTTGCTCACTACCGCCCCTCCCTAAAATAAGATCCTAGCTCCGCGCCTGCATTAAAATATATAGCTATGATGTTGACTAAGTTGACAAAATAATTCGTATATTTAATATGTCGTCGAGGAAATTGATCATTTCCGCATACGCAAGTACTATAGATAGTCCATAGGAAAAACAATTTAGCCTTCGGCCCCGGGTATATAGGGTTATTTGTAGATATTGAGACACTTAATTTTGTCGGTAATTGGTGGCTAGTTTTGTCGGTAATCGTTGGCCTCTACACCCCCCCCCCCCCCCCCCACTGAAAAAGGTCTAGCGACGCCCCTGATACAATGTATTAGGTCATCGTGGAAGTTCTAGAAAGCAACAGGGGAGGGATCAAAATAAGCTTTGAAGGGCACTTATACGTAAAGAAGAGAACCTTTTCAGACGGGAAAATTAGATGGCAGCCTTTCTGCTTATTCCCATTTATACAAATCATTTTGTTGCAGTTTGATGTCAGTTCTTCACGATAAGCCAATTGCTCTTCTTCCGGTGGTTCCGTGAGTCCCTTAAAGTCAGTGAAAACAAAGTACTCGAATGAGACGGGGTGTTTTACACATTAATTTATATTTAGTAAAGCTACATACACTTAACTGAAGGAAAGAAACCTATAGAAAACGGACTGGATATTATTGAAAATACTATTCTAAACAAGAATGTACTACATGTGCTACATTACGTTACAATTTCACGAGAGAAATAGAACTCGAGAGGGGAAGAAAAGAAGAAGTGATGAAAATGAAAGAAGACTAATAGCATGAGAGGAAAGAAAAGAGCTAAGAAGACAAGAAAAGGGTGTAAAAAGGAAGAGGAAGAGCAAGAGAGAGAGATAGCCTTGAGCTTTGGATCGGCCAATGAGTAATAAATGAAACAGATTTTGAGCGGAGTAATTATCTTTCGCCGGAGAACTTGCATAAGGAGCTAAAACTTGATGTTTTTTTAAATCAAACATTATGGGGAATAGCAAAAAACGGTTGAGCATTTATTGCACTAATTGCCAGAGGAGCATTCATGTCTTCCACGAGGCCGCACTTTTGGATCAGAGAGCAATTTAATTGTCGGCGGAGCATTGTCTTTTGCGGGGTACTTTTGGGGAGGAGCAACAATTATTGTCGTAGTAGCCTTTGTATTTTACGGGGCACTTTTTTAGCGGAGCAAATGTCGGCGGAGCAATTGTCGGTGTCACCGGAGCAAGTGTCGCTTCAGGCGGAGCAAATGTCGGCGGAGCAATATTGTCGGCAGAGCAAATGTCACCGGAGCAATTGTCGCGTTTTGCGGAGCAATTGTCGGCGGAGCAACTGTCGTTCGAGGAGCATTTGTCACCGGAGCAATTGTCGGCGGAGCAATTGTCGGCGGAGCAAATGTCGGCGGAGCAATTGTCGGCGGAGCAATTGTCGGCGGAGCAAATTTCGGCGGAGCAATTGTCGGCGGAGCAAATGTCGGCGGAGCAACTTGTCGGCGGAGCAACTGTCGGCGGAGCAACTGTCGCGGAGCAATTGTCGCGTTTTGCGGAGTAAATGTCGGCGGAGCAATCGTCGGCGGAGCATGTGTCATGGAACCTGTCTAGTACGCACACGACCACTATTAGTCTGTAAATCAAGACCCCTTTTTAAAAAAAGCCCCAATCTGTGCCGCATAAAAAAATAACGCTACCCGGAACATGTACTTTTTAACATTTTTTTTTCCGTAGGGGGGAGGGGCAGATGGGTCAGATCATATCCCCATCCATGAAATAATTCAAGGGGGTTTAGAAATCGATTTTTGCTCCCTAAACTAAAGGAACCCTCCTGCAAGAAAAATGAAAGAGCATATAGGCTATCACGTGTAATTAAAGTGTTTAATTTGCATTACAAGGACGTACACGTTAATTTTACCTTTTTTCTGGAGATGGGCCCCCTCCCCTGGTGCTCAAGAGGGGAGGGGGGGTGCGATTTTTTCAAATTTTCGAGGGCCCCCAAAAAAAGTTAGTGCACACTACCCCATTTTCACAATTTTCGGGAGTGTTTTTTTTTTTTGCATGCATATGGCAAACACTCGAAAAGTGTGCAAACTTTGACAAAATAGGACCCATTTTTAATGGTATTTTTGTTAAAGTGGGACCCATGTTTATTTTTTGTGTGTGAAAAAGTGACCCATTAGTGCGGCACACCCCCGTATGTCCTAATATGTGAGTAGCCCTACCCCCCCCCCCGCCCCCCCCCCCCCCCTTCGGGAACCGGGGTTATGTTGATTTTTATTGATAATTTGTTAATTTCAGTTATGCTAGTGAAGATATTTTATTTTCTTGGTAATTTAAGTTTATGTTAATTCATTTAACGAATTTTCTTTGTGTTAACGGCGCTTTTAAACTTTCATGTCACAATTAAGCCTTTCCTAGTTACAAATTATTTCGTACACCTTTTACAAATAATTGTATTTCAATAGTCAGAATGCGAATTGCATACATTACGTGTTGTTAGGTAGGACAAGCCATAATGTTTGTCTAATAAATGAACACAATTTGTAGGCATCAAATTTGAATATATTAGTACATTTCAGAGCCATGGGCACCGAAGCTTGCCAAAAGCTTGCCAAAAGCACTATCTTACCCAAAAAGCTGTCTATACATGTATTACAATAAATGAATGTCTACTTTCCTGACTACAATGGAATTAAAGATGTTTATTACATATAGCAAACCAATGTTTGTGAAAATATAGATGAGCAAAATCACCTAAGGGTTAAACAATGCCAATTAAGTACAAACATTCTAAATGTGAAACAAATCAAGCTTTTTTCAACAGGGCATGTATAATCTGTTCCTTTCCAAATAAATGTATACATCAATAAAAACAGATATCTACACTTACATGTACATGTAGGTAACCTATTATTTTGCCCCAAAAAAGTTAGAAAAAGAACCAAAGGAAAAAGGACAAAATGAATTGAAATATGGCAAAGACATATTATCTGGACTATCATATTGTGACGCGGGACGCAAAACACCTTCTCAACAAATGAGTCTCAATAGAAATTGCTGCCACCACATGGTGATATAGGGACATGACCCCTGGATCAACTGAGGTTTCTCCAGTTGATCCCAATCTAAATGGAAAACTACGTCACAATATGAATTGTCTTTCCTTGTGACGTAACAATACGAGACTGCAAAAGAGTTAATTATGCATAGAAAATGGGGGGAAAAGGATTGCCCCTGATTGGCTAAGAGTAATGCGTGCCTAGTACTTTGAATCAGACACCATGCGCCCATGTTACAAATTAGGAGCCATTCGTCTTAGTGTGCTCCAGAAAACCCGACAGAATTCACCAAGATGTTCCTCACGATGCATTAAGCTTCTTGTAGATTAAAAAGGAACAAGTCAAGAAATACTGGTAAATATTCTGTACTTTGATACTCTGTCTAATTGTTTATTCCGAATAATCTCTCTTCCATCATAGAGCATAGAGCATAGAGCTGTATAATTATTATACAACTCTATGCTTTATCCTCATCTAGATGCTGAACAGGCGTTGATGAGTATCACCATAGAAGTAGAAGTAGAAGCTTGTCGCTACTCATTCGCACACCATTAGCACACGTGTATCAGTACTTGCACAATAACCATAAAGGCATTTTCTCGCACATGCATACGTTCGCTCCACACTACTCAGGGATAAATGTAGGTACTACCACAGAGTACTCACTTAGCCTCTCGCTGCATAGTCTCGCATTTCCCTACTCTCTGTCTCTCAAACTTATCCGAGCTGGAATCAATGGCGTAATAGGGCCGTTTGCATCAAGCAAACTGTTGGCTAAATAAATCAATCTAAACTCATCATTTTCTCTCTCTCTCTCACATGATAATTGTAGTTACCTCTCCATCAACATCTTCTTTATCAATCAGGTCTACAATTATTGGTCAGGCAATTGCTTCAATGAATAATTCAGGAATACTTTGTAATAATAGGGATGTTACAAAAAAATTAAATCTCAGAATTCAAGCTCTTGCTTTATGCCATTAGACAGAGCTTGATCTTTTATTTGATGCCTCATTCATCGTAATACTAATAGCCCCACTAATAAGAAAGTTATGCTAATTTTAAACGCCCGGAAATCATGTATGTATTTAATTGCTTTGTTTTCCTTTGTTTTTAAACCAAAAGTTGTGATCTCAAATGTGACCGAAAGATTCTATTTCATGACATAAAATCGCCCCAAAATGTATGTAAATACACAAAAACCGCTAATCGGGCCGTCATTTTTGCATGACATTTTCACATTCCTCATCCCAAAAAGCATATTTCTAATCGATAGATTTTGCTGAAATTTCACCAAAAGCAAATTCACATGTTAACCAATCATCCTAGATACTTTTTTCAAATCCTGTAGGTGGGATCAGGGTACAGAATGGCACTAAACACGGCTCTTGTGAAACAGTGCAGCAAAACAAACTGCCGAAAACATAAATCATAACAAGTTTAGTATGAAATGAAAGATTGCTTACACATGTTATAAGCGTGAACTAGTCTAGGTTACATGGTATCTTAATCCACTTTTAGTACAAATATTTATAAGTTATCTAAATTACGTTCCAACGTTTCTGTCTTTATTCGATCCTAGTTCCCAAGTCAGTGTTAACTCTTCTTTTCATACTCATTATCCCCTTGGCCTAAACCGTGTTGTTGCGACCAGCACTTAAACACATCCTTTCGTATATCATAAAACCTCGCTTCTCAACTTGCCAACACCATTTCTCTCCTCGTGGGCATACCTGAACCAAACTTTCCCATCTTAAAACGTAGTCACTACCTTCTGGTCAGTGCTACTTTCAGAAACCGACGCTTAATAGAAACTGGCTTCTCCCAGAAACTATGTCTAAAGAAATCTTAACGAGGGAACAACTCTCTAAATCTGAACCATAACTTCTCAGAGTATAACTCTAAATTCACATATATATATAATGTAATTACTAAATCAATGCATGGCGGTGGACTAGCTGGAAGAAAAGAGGGGGGGGGTCAACTTCCAAGTCCTCTGATCTTGGTTCTAGTACCTCACTGACTGATCATCAAAACTGAAAGCAGTCTGATAACATGTTCATCTAAACAGAAATGGCATCCTGTTTTCTATGTGTTCATCTAACAGAAATTGCATTCTGTTCTGTAGCCAAAATCATCTGACTGATCATCAAAACTGAAGGCGTTCTGATAACATGTTCATCTAACAGAAATTGCATTCTGTTCTGTAGCCAAAACCATCTGACCTGATATCCTGAAAAGGGGGAGGGGGGGGGAAACTAGTGACACCGCCTAAGACTAAACATGCATTGATCATGATATCTAGTAAGCATTTATAAATACATGTACTTCAATTTCGTACACATTTATGACCGAAAGGTCTGAACTTAGAATATTTCCTAAGGTAACAGTTACCGATAATAATTAGAATATTTTAATAGTGCAAGTGACCGAAAGGTCTACACTTGTTATATTTTTAGAGTAACGAGTGACCAAGATTCACTCTAAGAGTATTTGTCTTAGTAGTAAATAACCAATGACCGAAAGGTCTTGACTTAGAATATTTCTTAAATTACAAGTTACCAAAAGTCTACACTTAGAATATTTTAAGGTAACAAGTGACCGAAATTCACTCTAAGAGTATTTGTCTTGGTAGTAAATAATCTAGAATATTTTTGAAATAACAAGTTACCAAAGTTTACACTTAGAATAATTAAGCAGTGCAGGTTACCGAAAGGTCTACACTTAGAATATTTGTATGTATATTCTACAAACACATTGAACAAGGTAAAAGTTTATGTATAAAGGCACTTTTGAGACACACTTCACTCTTCCAGTTAGCTTAGTCAGAAGACTAAAATTTAAGATGTCAAAGTATTAAAATATTAAAATATTAAAGTGTGAAAAATCCATCAATTTCCAACCAGTAAAGGTCTGAATAAATAATGCCAGGGTCCCAGACCCTGCAGTTCGAACGAGGACATATGTTCCTCCCACACATGTTGTTTAGTTCTATAATAAATAATTATATACAAGGATGCAATGAATGATTTGTCTTTTTTTGTCTAAGTCCTAGTATCAGAGCCAAAACGGTGACACTTAGAATATTTCAGAAGTGTAAGTAGACTCTAGTGACCAAAAGGTCGACACTTAGAATACTTTGGACATTTCAACATATTTCAATAAGCACACAATAATTCCAGAATTCAGTCTGAAAATATCACATCATACACTTCATACATCAATATTATTATCGCCATTAGATATGAAAGTACTGAAGAACTATATCAGTAATTATATTACCAACGATCCAAATCTAAAATCTGAATTTGTATATCAAGTTCAATTTCCTCCTAAAATCCCACATTTAGATAATCAATTCATTAAATCAGTAAGAACTGCATTCCATATTAATATGTAATCTTCCCTTTAATTATTCCTATTTAATTTGAATAAAATTGGTACTTACAATGCTTCTTTGGGTGAAGGCTGAGAAGAGAATAAGAATGAATTGAGAACGTCCGAATGGTCTTGCAAAATGGCGATCTGAGAACTTGTGCCAAATTTGTGTCTCCCGCCCCGTATTTATACCCCTCCAATCCGGCAACGTGATTGGTCAAAAGTTCACACATATTTACGCGCCACTTTTAACCAGGTCGACGACCGGCCAGATAACCAAAGATCCTCTGAATAAAATAGCACCCTCTACGTCACATTCAATGCAACTCAAAATCTCTCGCGGGAAGTTTAAAAGGTAAATTCCTGAACGCGCATACATGTACATTATATCTCACAAGAATAATACAAATGGTTACCAAGGAAATCTAATACTATGAGAAATACCAAAGGTGAGTACCTGCTTCCATAACATTATATACATGTATGTGTATTTCTTGAGCATTAAAGTTTAAAAAGGTGACATAAGGTGTCTCACTTTAAGAGAGGAATTTCAGTCCCACACATTGTACTTGGTGTGGTAAAATGATCCATAGAAAGTTTATTTATCAATCCATATCCATATGAAAGATAAACATGTATATTTTATTTATCCACCAATTGTTTAATTAAAAGAAAAAGTAGAGGGGTGGGGTCCAAAAACCCCACACTACCCCCCGCCTTTTAAAATTCGCTGTCCTCAGCAATAAAACTTATTTTAGATCCTAGACCTAGACTATTTTTAAAAAAATGTACATTTATGAGGGAATCGGTATAGATCTAGACCTAAATCTATATACAATAATAAATACATCAATAAGAAATACAAAATATTAAACTAATAGCTCGTCGTGAGGGTAAAAGTGGGACGTCTTCTTTTCCTGTAGTATGCTTTTCCCTCCCACATTTACGAAGGTTTCTGTGGTCACGGAAACGCACTTGAGCTGGGTAATACCGAATTTGGGGGATTTCACATGGCAAGTGAGCTCAAAGTCGTTCTTGCTCTCTTTGACGATGGCCATCCTTAAAGGTGGCACCACCTGTTCCTCGTCACTATCACTCAGGCTCAGCTCTGCCTCAGTCTCGGTCTCCATCTCCTCCCCCTCCGACTCACTGGCCTCCACACTCAGCTCTGCCTCCCTGGTTTGCTTCCCCTCTTCGATTTCCCTTGCCATTCTTCTTGCCATCTCCCTCCTGTTTCTCTCCTTCTCCTCTCTTGCCTTCTCCTCCTCTCTTGCCTTCTCCTCCTCCCTTGCCTTCTCATCCCTTGCCTTCTCCTCTCTTGCCTTCACCTCCTCCCTTGCCTTCTCCTCCCCCCTTGCCTCTTGTCTGCTTCGCTTCTGCTTCCTCTCACTTTCGTCTCTCTACGGGAGGAATCGAATCGACGCGATATCGTAGCGGTTGTGCTTGGTCTCCCTTCCCTTCAACTGGTGCTGCCTTTTTAGGTGACGCACCAGATGACCCTCTTCCTCCGACTCGTAGTCACATTTTCGACACTGGTATGTGAGGTCCGAGTCATGACTTTGTTGTAGGTGTCCCTTTAGCTCTGGGTATGTGTCGTATTCAAGGGTGCATTTCCTGCAACAGGGCATCTGTTTGAAAATATAAAAATATTGAAAGACATTTAAAGATGAGGGTTTATTCTTCAGTGTAACGTTTGGGAATGTGCTTGACTCTCTCGGGATTTCTTCTAGATAATGGTGGTTGAGTCCAATCTTTCATAGCAAGACCCTCATAAGCTTTTAACCTATCTAAGTGCACCACTTTAGGTTTGCATTTCCTACTTTGTTGGATCCTATATACTACATCAGACATCTTGTTAGTGATCATGTATGGTCCTGTCCATTTAGGCATGAATTTGGGGCATACACCTTTTTCCTATGTACTCCACTTAGCCATACCCAGTCCCCTGCCTGAAAACTTCTTGATTGGGTGTTTCTGTCATATGTTTTGACTTGTCGCTCAGCACTCAGCCGTAACTTCTCTCTCGCAGCTTCATGTACATCTTGAAGCTCCTGACGTAATTCAAATGCATAGTCTGTTTCTTTTGTTCTTTCAGGAGATGGAGATTGAACCAAGACATCAAGTGGCAATGGGATTTCTCTACCCATCATCATCATTGCTGGAGTTTCACCAGTTGATTCCTGAACGGATGATCTATATGCCATCATTGCAAGGGACACTTTCTCATCCCAGTCCTTCTGATTCCTGTCTGGGTCGAGTATATGGAGGCAACAGTGCACACTAAGGTATGATTGAATCGTTCTACAAATCCATCTCCCCTAGGGTGTAATGGGCATGTCCTTGTCTTCTTTATACCTATTAACTTGCATACTTCTGCCATGACGTTGGATTCAAAATTGCGGCCTTGATCCGTGTGCAATTCTTTGGGTATGCCAAATCTAGAAATAAACTCTTGGACCAGTACTCTAGTTACAGTAATTGCTTCTTGGTTTGGCAGAGGATATGCTTCTACCCACTTGGTAAAATAGTCTCCTACTACGGGGACATATTTGTTTCCTCTCTCCGTGGTGGGCAAAGGGCCTAATATATCAGCTGCAACTCTCTCTAGGGGGGCTCCAACACGATATTGTTGCAACGGGGCTCTTGCCCTCTTAGGTGGGTTCTTCAGTTTTGCACAAACATCGCATTTCCGGACCATTGACCGTACATCTGCTGTTAGTCCAACCCAGTAATACCGTTGTTGAACTTTGTGTAACAGTTTGTTCATTCCAAAATGACATCCAGTGTTAGAACTTTGGGTCTCAAAGCACGTGGGAGTACTATCTTCCAATTGATCTGTTTTCCATTGTCTGATTCTCATCTCCTAGTCAGCACTTCATCCTTGACTGCCAACAAGTTCCAATTTATCCAATACTTCTTAGTGGCGGTAGAGAGGCGGGATACATCCTTCCAGTCAGGCCTATGTTCGTTCTGCTCTTTCCAATGTAGTACATGTTTCACATCAGGATCCTGTAGTTGGGCTCTTCTAATGTCATCATATGTAATAGTCGGTGACAACTGTATTGCTCTTATCCTATCAGTTATTTCGTCCTCTAAGTTCATTATGGAAGTCATTGTTAACATATAGGTAACATGGTAACCCACCTATTTGAAACACATGAATAGAAAACATTTAATTTCTGAAAAATGTTTAATTCTACTATTTACATCATTTATGCATTTACTTATTCATTATTGCAGACGTCCTCAGCTTGACCATTGTCGACAAGGGCGGCGTGAGAGGCAATCAGCATTACAGTGTTGTCTTCCTGCCCGGTGCACAAGGGTGAGTCTATACTGACTGATAACTTCTAACGAACGTGCCAATTGTCCTTCTGGGTTCTTGAAGTTAAATAACCATCTCAATGCTTCATGGTCAGTACGAACGGTTATATCTTGACCATACAAATAGGGTCTGAAATGTCTAAGGAAATAGACGACGGCGAGCAGCTCCCTGCGTGTCACGCAATAATTTTGCTCTGCCTTGCTGAGAGTTGTGCTAGCGTATGCAATCACTCGTTCTCTTCCTTCTTCCTCTTGCGAAAGCACAGCTCCAATTGCATCTTTACTTGCATCAGTGTCTAGCAGAAACTTCCCCTATGCGTGGGTATGCCAAGATTGGTGCTGTGGTCAATTTGCTTTTCAAAGCTTGAAGAGCAGTTTGACATTGCTCTGTCCAGACAAAGGGTGTTTCCTTTTTGGTTAGTGTCGTCATGGGTTTGGCTACATCAGAGAATTTGTGAATGAATCGGCGATAATACGATGCCAGTCCAAGAAAGCTTCTGACTTCGGTAACAGAAGTTGGGGTGGGCCAATTTCTCACAGCTTCCGTTTTGGATGGGTCGGTGCTCACTCCCTCTTCTGACACCACATGACCGAGGTACAGGACTTCTCGTCGAAAAAGGTGACACGTCTTTGGCTTTAGTTTCAACTTTGCTTCTCTAAGTCGAGTGAACACGGCCTCTAATCTTTCCACCACTTCTTCCACGGTGGAGCCAAATACTATCACGTCATCTAGGTAGATTAGAAGGCTTTTCCACTGCATTCCAGCAAGTACAGTTTCCATCAGACGTTCAAACGTTGCAGGGGCATTACATAGCCCGAATGGCATGACCTCAAATTGAAACAGCCCACCTGGCACTACGAAGGCTGATTTGAGTTTTGCATCATTATCAAGGGGTACTTGCCAGTAACCGGCTGCTAAGTCCAAAGTGGAAAAATATTTCGCACCAGCCAGACAGTCGATTGACTCATCAATTCTTGGAAGGGGGAAAGAGTCTCTAACTGTTTGCTTATTCAATTCCCTGTAGTCTACACAGAACCTCTTGGAACCATCTTTCTTGTCTACCAGTATTACTGGTGACGACCATGGGCTTGCCGAATGCTTGATAACTCCTCTGTCCAACATGTCTTGCACCTGTTTCTCAATTTCCTCCCTCTGTCCCATAGGCGGGCGTCTTGGTCGTTGTCTGATAGGGGCTGCACAAGTCGTATGTATTGAGTGAGAAATCTTGTCGGTCCTACCCAGATCATGATCGCCCTTGCAAAATACATCTTGGTACTTTGTCAGCAATTTGACAAGTTTAGGTTGGTCTGAGTTTAGTTGCTGATGTTCGTCTGTGATCTACTAAGTAAATCGTTGAGAAATTCTGGTACTTCTTTGAATACATCAACCTGTCTCACTTGGGGACATTCACTCCTTCTAATGCAACGAATTAGCTCCCCATTGCAGTTCATCTCATATTTGTCACAGTTGATGATGCTTCCAGTCCGTGAAAGAACATCCATTCCAAGAATGCCTTCATTTTCAATGTCTGCTACTACAAGTTCAGTATCTAGATGGGTGCGACCAATTTCCATATCAATGTTTAAACTTCCATGCACTGTTATAGGTGTACCATCTGCTTGCTGTAGCCTGACATAAGTTGACTGTAATCCAGATTTGATTTCTGATAGTCTTCCATGCACTTGATTGTTCAAAACGGTAACCATGGCTCCCGTATCAATAAGAAATAACACTATAACACCAAAAATTCTAATAGGAACAAACATGCCATCTTGATTTTCATGTATGGTACAAATTGCATTAGGCAAATCCACTTCCGAATTGTCTCTTATGCCCTGGGGCCTTGCTGGGGGCGTGGCCGTCCCATGGCCCATTGGGAAGGCCTGTTGTCGTTTCCCTGAGTTTGATTTTTGTTAGGGCAGTCTCTGATAACATGTCCTGGTTCCCGGCAGAAATAACAAACTCCATTGTTACTGCCAACTTTAGGATTAACCGTCAACTTTTCCATCATTGTTGTAAGTCGTTGCATACTTGACTTTAATTCTTGAATCTCTCTTCTTGTCTTCTCATCTACAGGAACTGGTTCCACCTTGTTGTCCATTGAGCGAATCTGACGAGCCGGCTTGAAACGATCTCTCACCCTCTCTGACTTCATGAAGGATTCAGTGGCAAGAGCAGCACGGATAGCCTCATCAAGAGTTGTTGGATGTGCTCGGAATATTCCCGCTCGGATTTCCTGCTCTTCTATCGCATCTGAAAAATGTCCTCTAGCAAGGCGCTCTCTGGCGTCGCTATTCAATTCCGGGTTAGCCAGACTTGTCAAATCGCGGATTGCTTGTCCCAGCTCTTGCAATGATTCATCTTTACATCTTCGTCTCATTCTCAACTCAATGAGAAAGTTTTCAGCGTTCTCTCCTGGACCAAATCTTTGTCCCAACTGACTTGCCAGTTTACTATACGTAATTCTCTCATGTGGAGCCAAACTTCCAAGTACTTTCAGTGCCGGACCATGCAGTCTAGTTGCCAGATATTGTCCCGCTTCCAAGTCACTCCAACCATTGAAGTTCATACACACTTCAAAGTGTCTTCGATAGTCCAGCCACGGCATTTTACGGCCAAACTTCTCGGGTAGTACATCTTTCCGGAAAGAGGTTCGTCTTGTGCGACCTACCACCTCAGTTGGGTCCCTACTATCAACATACTGAGCATCTAACCGAAACTCCTGTGACGTGTACTCTTGTCGACCCTCTTCTGGAATGGAATCGCCAAACCCTCCAACATGTACTACCACTTCTGGGTCAGTCACATCATTGGCCCAACGCTTTGGACTATCAGCACCACTAACGTGCTCAGCTTGGGGATTTACAGCAACGTTTTTGTTTTCTAAGTCCATTATGACCTAGATGAAAGAGAAAATGGTTTTCTCTTTCATTCAGTATTTTCGTATTTTTGTTTTAACTTTTAGCAATTTTGCTAGTCAAGTGTGTCTCTTACAATGTATAGAAATAAGGTTTCTAATTTGTGCCATACTTAAGTTACATACTTTACATGTATAGCTTAATAAGGTACAATAATAGTGTTACAAAGTAATATAATATTCTTAATTCTACTATTTATATTTCTCTACTGTAAAGCAATGCCTGACCAACACTCATCTCCTATAATTATATTCAACAAAAATATTTGATATTATTTAGCCATCCCACCGCTCACTATTGTCACACTTTCTTCTCGTAGAACTCACATCACCCCCATTCTCAAAACACTTCACTGGCTCCCAGTATGTGACCGCATCATGTTTAAGTTGTTGTTGCTAGTTTTCCATTCCTTGTATGACTCTGCTCCTTCCTACTATATGAAGTTTATTGTTAGGTATATGCCTACACGACATCTTCGTTCATCTCAATCCTCCTTATAAGTTGTCCCTAAGACGCTCAGTTCCTGGGGGATAGAGCCTTTTATCATTCTGGTCCGTCCCTTTGGAATAAGCTACCACTTAGTATTCGTAGCTTAACAGCCCTCAATGACTTCAAAGTTGCTCTAAAAACGCATCTCTTTCTAAACAGTTCTTTTTAATAATGATAATTATAAGTGTGGCTTAATAATTTGTGTTGTTTCAGTTTACCTTTACTTTATTTAACAAAGTGATATGTTCGTGATTGTAATATGTACAGCGCCATGAGCGTCAGAGCCTGTCGGATACCGGCGCTATATAAATATCCATATTATTATTATTATTAGCAAAGTGAGATATTTTTTATTTCTTATATTTTGTTCGGTATATTGTGACGGCGAATTCACTCGCGAGACTTGCCCCCTAGATTTTATGCACTGAAAAGTGTAATTTGGAGAAGTGGTGTCAGCCCTCTGGTTGAAATGTGCCAGTGCTCATTTAATATTTCTCTCTATAATATAAATCTCTCTTTCTCTCCCATTGTCTTCTTCTATGTATCTTCTCAACAAAAGTCCTTTCTCTGATGTTTGTCTGTCCATAGGGTTACGGTTAGATCTCACCATATATTACTCTTTAATATCCCTCTTTCTGAATATTACTCTCTCTCTCTTTCAATCTCTGTATCCATGTCCTTTTACTGAATTCCTTCGTCTCTTTCTTTTTCTCTCAATTCATTTCTCTACACCTTAATCAATCGTTACCTTTGTATACAGGTCTTTCTTTTTCTATCAATATATCTTCATATTTTATTGATCGCACTCTTTCTTTCTTTCTTTATTACTACGTTGTAGTGATCCATATGCTTAGTGGAGCAATTTTCGGAGGGGGGGGGGGTTGTAGGCCCACTCCAACGTTATAATTTCCACTACTTAAACATACAACCAAGACTTTGGGAATTTATTTTTCGTTGGGGGTGAATTAGGGTTGGGTTTCATTGGACCAATTAATGTAACGTGTATATGACCGAAAGGAGGTAGGACCATTCATTTAGAACTATTTGTTATTATTAATAGTGATTTTAATATATATTCAGAACTAACAAATTAATAAAATAAAAAAATTAATGAAAAATTTAATTATGATTTTTCATGACAGATTATTTAACACTCCCTAATGGACACATACAAACAACAGCAAACTGGTTCATTGAGGGAAGACCAATATTTATTTATTACAATAATAATAATGGTTACATATTACATTGCAGAAACCTACGACAGATGAATAATTCAAAATCATTTTTGTTTACGAATTCGTATTTCAGATAGTGTCTTATTCTATTTTTAGAGTTAACTAAGCTTTTTTGAAATAGATACAGTAATTGGAAACATATTTTGAAGCTATCGGTGCCATGTTTTTAAAGACGTTTGGAACGTCACTTAAGTGCTAGAATGCTTATTACGGGTGGTTTGCATTGGATTAATGTATGCAAATGCCGTGACTGGTATAATACAAATTTGGTTGATATAAATCAGTTTTAGGAAATTGTATTTTAAATTCTGTAACATAAATATGAGAATGAATGAACAATCAAAATCGAAGAACAATATCAATCATGCAACAAGTATTCTAATCAAAGACGATTCTCAATAATGCCAATTTGTACGGAATAGTTTGAATTTGGTATGTGTGGATGAAATCGTGCATCAATTGAAAATGCCACTGTTAAGAATCATGGTTATAATAAGGATCTTTCATATGTACTCATGTTTCAGAGATGCTTTAGATAATATATATTGATGAAATTAATGCTCAATTCCTCCTATTCCCTTTTCTCTATTTTTCTGTCTTGGAAGGCGTTTTGAATTTTAATACATGGGCCTTTCTACCTTTAATGCAATTTTTTTTCTTTAAAAAAAAAAACAACAAGTATAATAACCTTTTAATATACCATTTTAAGATCTTTATATAATGAAAAATAAATTTGCACTAGATAATCATTCTACTCAGGTTTCAGAGTGGAATTTTCTTGTTAATCCAAACGTATCTAATATTGTGTTTAACTTGATAAGGGCTTCATTTAAAAGCACACATTGCTTCCTGAAGGTCCTGGCCTATTATGTACTCTGTGTTTATCATCTGTACTTGATTTCTTTTTTAATGATGCCAAATAGATTGAGTTGATTTAATTGAATTTTCTTCAAATGATACTAATGTCACAATAGAATAGATGATTCCGTATTGTCTGGTCTTTCTCCTCATTTTTCAATGCTCAGGGTACTTCTAGGCTACAGTCGTGTTATCTGAAATAGAATTCGATCCAATCAATTATATTAAAAGTAACAGTTATTTCTTATTTTTTTATATTAGCAATATAAATCAAATTATATAATGTATTTTGTTCTCATAATGATCGATAACTGTTATAGAGCATATTAACACGAAGATAGAAGGCGTAATGTAAGCCGAGTTAGCATAAGCCTGTGTGGGAAATGGGGATATACACCTGTTTAAAAACAAGACAATATAAATATACATGTAAGATCGAAAGGAGAGAATGATGAAGAATAAGAAAGGGAAAGAATGTGGTAAGAATTTAGAGTAAAGAGGTTGGAAAAAGTTCGAAAGGCTGGAGGAAGAAATATTTACATAAATTATAAATGAAGAACACAATTTCATTCTCACTTTACATTTAAATTGGGGGTCGGGAACAAACAATTTTAATATTTGAACTATTCCTTCTTTAATTTTAAAAATGTTGGGGATATTGGCAGCTGATTTTATCATAAATGGTTTACTCGATGCTAAAAATGTAACTGTATTATCTGTCTGCTTTTTATTATAATAATTTACGCCTTTAAATTTGGATTACTAGATTGAGATTTGGGGTGTTATGGGGGAAAAAGGGTAGGGGAAGTGAGAAAGAGAGAGATAGTTGGTACTCGCGTGGGCGTGTATGTGTGTGAAAATGAATGAAAAATTGTGCGTTTTTTGTGTTGGGCAATTTACTACTAAAAAAATATTTATAAAATAATAACATCATCAATAATATCGCTTATCTAGGAACGTTATCATGAAAGTTATCATATTCTTAGTGCATGACCGCTAATAAACTTACCGTTCATAATCCATAATAGGCATAGATACTATAGGATAGTTGTCGAGTTCCAAGCTGAATTTAAAAAAGTAGAGAAACATGGCATATAGTATTAGATAATTATAGTTTTCGTTGTTCAAATTTTAATTTTCTAACTCTTCCTGTCCCTGCATTGAACCATTCCAACACTTTCCAGACAATGAAATGGGTACTGACGCAGATATTATGTACAACTAGGAATAGGGTTAAATATGAAATGATTCTAAAAATGAATGATTGAATGTTAACAAGAAATAAGTGCCAGATTTGCACTCAGTTAAACAATCCATCGTTTCATAACGTGTAATTACTTGAGTCTCCATAGACTGACGTAATGTTTGCACTAGAGTCCAAGCCTAAAACGTTTTTATGCAGACCAATATTCGTGATTTAAAAAAAAAATAGTTAGTGCTCCCTAAAGCATAAAATATTATCAATACATTAGTGCTATCCGAACGAATATACCCTCACCCATGAGCCATTAAGAAGAATCATGCAGATATCATACAGTTTTGGAGGATTTGTCAAAGTGTGTATTTTTGTATACGCACTTTATACTGCGCAAAATTATCGTCCCGGTTGTACGTAGCTGAGCTACGATGTATGATAGAGGGCCAATGAATTTCTTCCTTCAGGGTACCTTTTGTTTCACCTGGGTAGAGAGTGGTAAACAATACTGTCTAATAAACACATGTGTGGCGTAAACAGACCTTTCAAACTCCCAAACCCGGGAACAAGTTAGTGTTGAACACTGTCTCAGTAATGAACTATTACCTTCACCGTTACTATTACTATTACGATTTCTATCACAATTACTATTACTATTGTTTTTTCTATTACTATCTATTACTATTACTATTGCTATTACTATTACTTTAATATAATAAATGGTATAATAGACAGGTCACATCATCTTACAATCTCCTCCAAGTTGGCAATCCTCCCCATAGAATGCTGCAGGACAGAGACAGGAGTAGGAGCTACCGCTTGCTTCGCACAATCCTCCATTCAGACACGGAGACGACAAGCAACCGTCGATTTCTGGGGGGGGGGGTGGTGAACAAAGGCCAAAGGCTTACCAAAGGCTTGTCCCTTAAATTTATGAGCAATTAAATATGAATTAAGTGGTACAACAGGAAGAAAGAGAAAAACAAGGCAAAGGTACCGCTTTACAGACTCAAAGGCCCGAATTCACAAAGGAGATTTGTCGTCAAACCTAGGTTTATGTGTGTCATATGACAACCTTGGTCTGAAACGCGTTATAACGCGTCGTATGACGCACATAAACCTAGGTTTGTTTACAAAGCTCCTTTGTGAATACGGGCCAAAGTGTATGATTTAATAAGATTAGATTTATATATATTTTTTTTAATTAGATGAGGAAGAGCGATTCTTTATTTCGGATCCAAGACTATTTCACGATTTTGGAAAAAGTGTTCCTCAAGATTTTGTATTTGAGGAGTACATGGGATTTTTATTCGTGATGCTTGGCTTATTCTGGCCCGAGAAACTCCCCCTCCCCTCTTCGGTAATTTCAAAATTAATTTCATGTTTGAATTGTGAAAATGTTTTATCATTGAGATATCTATCGAAATTTGAAGAGTACAGTTTCGGAAATATTCAATACTAAATTTGTAAAACCGTGGATAAAAAGCCGTCTTACCATAGTCACAATACAGTCCAGTGTATCCATCTTGACAGTAACACCAAGCTGAGTTTCCCTGACTGTCACAGGTCCCGCCATTCAGACAGAGTGCAAAACTACAAGGGTCGCTCCCGTTTCCTATTTAAGAAAGTTGATAAACTTTTTCACTCTTATATTTTCTGAACAATGAGGAAATAGTTAACAGACAATATGGCACTCCCTACAGATTGGCCTTCAGTATAATAAACAGAATTTCGGACCTAAGACTATTCCACGATTTTGGAAAAAGTGTTCCTCAAGATCATGTATTTAAGGAGTAAAATATATTTTTTTCTGGATGCTTAGTTCATTTTGGCCTGAAGATCTCCTCTACTTTCCCTCTTTGGGAATTTCCTAATTGATTTCAAATATGAATTGCGAAACCGATTTATCAGTGAGCTCATTATCATCCAAATCAGTTCAAACATCGATGGGGTAAGTATCATCGAAATCAGTTGAAACAGAACTTGTCGAAGACAGTTTCAGAAATATGAAATACTAAATTTTTCAAACCATGACTGAGAAGCAAACTTACCATGATGATATTGACAATATACTCCAAAATATCCGTCTTGACAGAAACATCCAGATGATTTTCCATTGCTAAAACACGTCCCACCGTTCAGACAGGGTGCAGACACACACGGGTCGCTCTCGTTTCCTATTTAAGAAAGTTGATCAAGTATTTCACTCTAATATTTTCTGAACAATGAGTAAACAGTCAACAGACGCTATGGCCTTTCATGCAGATTTGCTTTATTTTAGTTGTCTTAATGCTTAGGCGGTTTGAAACTGAGGATCTCCACTTTTTTCCTTCTTTGGTAAATTCAAAATTAATTTCATGTTTGAATTGTGAAAATGTTTTATTAGTGAGATAAATTTTCATTGAAATCAGTTGAAACGAAATTTGAAGAGTACAGTTTCAGAAATATTATATACTAAATTTGTCAAACCATGACTGAGGAGCAAACTTACCATGATGGTATTGACAATGCTCTCCATAATATCCGTCTGGACAGAAACACGAAGATGAGTTCCCATTGCTGTAACACGTCCCACCGTTCAGACAGGGTGCAGAACTACACAGGTCGCTCCCGTTTCCTATTTAAGAAAGTTGATGAAGATTTTCACTCTCATATTTTCTGAACAATGAGGAAAAAATCAACAGACGCTGATGCACTCCATACAGATTTGCTTCAAGTAGAATAAACAGTGTTCGTTAAGATCATGCATTTGAGGAGTACATGTATTTTGGTCTCGATGCTTATATTATTTTGGCTGAGGATCTTCTCTACTCCCCCCTTGGGTATTTCGAAATTGATGTCAAGTTTATATTGCAAAATTGTTTCATCGGTGGGCTCAATATTATCGAAATTAATTGAAGAAAGACTTGTCGAATACAGTTTCAGCAATATTATATACTAAATTTGTCAAACCTTGACTGAGAAGCAAACTTACCTTGATGGTATTCACAATGCTCTCCATAATATCCGTCTGGACAAAAACACGACGATGAATTTCCATTGCTGTAACACGTCCCACCGTTCAGACAGGGCGCAGAAATACAAGGGTCGCTCCCGTTTCCTATTTAAGACAGTTGATCAAAATTTTCGATCTTATATTTTCTGAACAATGAGGAAACAGTCAACAAACGCTATGGCCTCCCATGCAGATTTGCTTTTTGGGGGTCTTAAAGATGTCCCTTTTGCAGCGAACATCAAATTCTGTTGAAATTTGCAGGACTTATGAATTTGTCATGTATGTCCTATCTGTAAAATTTAAACGTGAGCAGTGTCCTAATCTTCAAATTATGCAGGGAAACCTAATAGTCGTTATATTCACACTAAAAGACATTTTCAAGCCCCCTATTTTTAGGGAAGTTCTAAATTAGTATTATCTTCCAAATGCCGTTGGAATTTAACCTTTTCATTTTTTTGGGCTTGAAATGGGACAAAGTACCTTTAATGTTTAGGCGATTTGAGCCTGAGGATCTTCTCTTGTTCCCTTCTTTGGTAATTTCAAAATTAATTTCATGTTTGAATTGTGAAAATGTTTTATAAGTGAGATAAATTTTCATTAAAATCAGTTGAAGCGGAATTTGAAGAGTACAGTTTCAGAAATATTCAACACTGAATGCGTAAAACCATGATTGAGAACCAAATTGCTCTTACCATGATGGTATTCACAATACTCCCCAGTGTATCCATCTGGACAGTAACACCAAGAATAGTTTCCATAGCTGCTACACGACCCACCGTTCAGACAGGGTGCAGAATTACACGGATCGCTTCCGTTTCCTATTTAAGACAGTTGATCAAGATTTTCACTCTTATGTTTTTGATCAATGAGGAAACAGTCAACAGACGCTATGGCCTCCCATGCAGATTTGCTTTATTTATTTTGTCTAAATGTTTAGGCGGTTTGAGCCTGAGGATCTCATCCTTTTTCTCTTCTTTGGTAATTTCAAAATTAATTTCATGTTTGAATTGTGAAAATGTTTCAAAAGTGAGATAAATTTTCATTGAAATCAGTTGAAACGGAATTTGAAGAGTAGAGTTTCAGCAATATTCAATACTAAGTTTGTCAAACCATGACTGAGAAGCAAACTTACCATGATGGTATTCACAATGCTCTCCATAATATCCGTCTGGACAGAAACAAGAAGATGAATTTCCATTGCTGTAACACGTCCCACCGTTCAGACAGGGCGCAGAAATACAAGGGTCGCTTCCGTTTCCTATTTAAGACAGTTGATCAAAATGTTCGATCTTATATTTTCTGAACAATGAGAAAACAGTCAACAGACGCTATGGCCTTTAATGCAGAATTGCTTCATTTTTCTGTCTTAATGCTTAGATGATTTGAGCCTGAGGATCCCCTCTTTTTCCCTTCTTTGGTAAATTCAAAATTAATTTCATGTTTGAATTGTGAACATGTTTTATAAGTGAGATAATTGTTCATTGCAATCGATTAAAACGGAACAGAGTACAGTTTAAGAAATATTCAATACTAAATTTGTCAATCCTTGACCGAGAAGCAAACTTACCATGATGATATTCACAATGCTCTCCATAATATCCGTCTTGACAGAAACACCAAGATGAGTTTCCATAGCTGTCACACGACCCACCGTTCAGACAGGGTGCAGAACTACAAGGGTCGCTCCCGTTTCCTATTTAAGAAAATTGATCAAGATTTTTACTCTTATATTTTCTGAACAATGAGAAAACAGTCAACAGACGCTGTGGCCTTTAATGCAGAATTGCTTCATTTTTCTGTCTTAATGCTTAGATGATTTGAGCCTGAGGATCCCCTCTTTTTCCCTTCTTTGGTAAATTCAAAATTAATTTCATGTTTGAATTGTGAAAATGTTTTATAAGTGAGATAAATTTTCATTGCAATCGGTTAAAACGGAATAGAGTGCAGTTTCAGAAATATTCGATACTAATTTTGTCAATCCTTGACGGAGAAGCAAACTTACCATGATGATATTCACAATGCTCTCCATAATATCCGTCTTGACAGAAACACCAAGATGAGTTTCCATAGCTGTCACACGACCCACCGTTCAGACAGGGTGCAGAACTACAAGGGTCGCTCCCGTTTCCTATTTAAGAAATTTGATCAAGATTTTCACTCTTATATTTTCTGAACAATGAGGAAAAGTCAACAGACGCTGAGGCACTCCATACAGATTCGCTTCAAGTAGAATAAACAGTGTTCGTTAAGATCATGCATTTAAGGAGTACATGTATTTTTGTTAAAATGCTTAGATGATTTGAGCTTGAGCATCCCCTCTTTTTCCCTTCTTTGGTAAATTAAAAATTAATTTCATGTTTGAATTGTGAAAATGTTTCCAAAGTGAGATAATTTTTCATTGAAATCAGTTGAAACGGAATTTGAAGAGTACAGTTCAGAAATATTCAATACTAAATTTGTCAATCCTTGACCGAGAAGCAAACTTACCATGATGATATTCACAATGCTCTCCATAATATCCGTCTTGACAGAAACACCAAGATAAGTTTCCATAGCTGTCACACGACCCACCGTTCAGACAGGGTGCAGAACTACAAGGATCGCTCCCGTTTCCTATTTAAGAAAGTTGATCAAGATTTTCACTCTTATATTTTCTGAACAATGAGAAAACAGTCAACAGACGCTATGGCCTTTAATGCAGAATTACTTCATTTTTTTGTCTTAATGCTTAGATGATTTGAGCCTGAGGATCTCTTCTTTTTCCCTTCTTTGGTAATTTTAAAATTCAACATCAAATTCTGTGAAAATTTGCAGGACTTATGAATACGTCATGTATCTGTAAAATCTAAACTTTAGCAGTGTCTTAATATTCAAATTATGCAAGGAAACCTAATGTTAGTCGTTATTTCCCCACTTAGAGACATTTTCAAGCCCCCTTTTTTAGGGAAGTTCTAAATTAGTATTATCTTTCAAATAGCCATTGAAATTAAACCTTTTCATTTTTTGGGACTGCAAATGAGAGATAGTACCTTTAATGCTTAGGCGACTTGAGCCTGAGGATCTCCTCTTTTTCCCTTCTCTGGTAATTTCAAAATTAATTTCATGTTTGAATTGTGAAAATGTCTTATACGTGAGATAAATTTTCATTGAAATCAGTTGAAACGGAATTTGAAGAGTACAGTTTCAGAAATATTAATTTGTCAAACCTTGACTGAGAAGCAAACTTACCATGATGGTATTCACAATACAACCCATAGTATCCGTCTTGACAGTAACACCAAGATGAGTTTCCATAGCTGCCACACGTCCCATCGTTCAGACAAGGTGCAGAACTACAAGGATCGCTCTCTTTTTTTTGTATGAGGAATATATAACAGGGTATCAAGTACTTTTCTTTCCTCCATTTTAACTTAATCTTGTGTTACGTTTGGATAATAAGATTAGGATATATATCAAAATATACGATTAGAAGTAAAGAACTGGTATTCCAGTCGTTTAGACACTTGAATGGAGATGCACAGGTCATGGGTTCAAACCATACATGGCACTTTTGTCCTCGAGCAATATATTTTTCTTGAGAAAACAAACGTCGCTTTTCTTCACCATGTGTTAAATAGGTGCCCAGTATTAAAGATACGAAAGTCATTGAGGTTACTCTGCCCAGCATAGTGAGCGCCTAAACAAAAGCGCCGGGCTGGAATGCTCCGCCTCAGACGTATGCCTTATAATTATTTGGTTACATTCTGAAATTGGCTCATTGTGGGTACTTTTTAGTTGTTTCCATATCATATACGAAAATAAAGCGTCCCATTTGTTAATAATGTGTACACACCCCACACACGCACCAACATATACACACACATGAACACGCAGACCGTCGTATACACCAAACGCACACACATACATGTAGTTATTTCAACTGAGTCTGTCTGGCCTAATCCGTTTCAACGTTGTAGTTACAATTAATTGTCACCATTCAGTTTCGAACTGTGAGTATCGAAGGTTTGAATGAATTAATAAGTTACCTTGGCATCTCTCCCCAAAATATCCAGAAGGACATGTACATGTGAACGTTCCCCCAACACTGTCACAGAATCCACCGTTCTGACAGGGTGTTGACTCGCAAGGATCTGTAGAAACACCAAAGTTAATAGGCTGAGCACATAATATCAGCAGGCACAGACTCTAATTGCAATGACGAACCTTCGTCATTGCCTTGTTTTCGTTCACGTTATTAATATTCTTACTTCTTCCTAGCGTCCGAAATCCCATTCGTTTTGCACGTAGTGCTTGTGGACCCTATCTAGATCCTTTACTCTTGCTCGATTCCTTTCAAACTTCGTAGGCGTAATCTCTGATATCCAATCTAGGTCACCTACTTTTTCGTTTTCTGAAATCACTCATGCGTAAACGTCCAGGCGCCATTTTGTCCGTTTCTGGTCCATTTTAAGGCCTTTCTATCTTCCTTACTATCTCCACTATCCTAGATCCTACAAACTTCTAACAAATTCCTCTAGATAGTCTTAGAGATGTCCTTTCATCTGCGACGCATAACCTGCCCTTCAAAATGCCATCTTCATACTCAAAATTCAAATCTGAAACCGTCTACGTCAACAATCTCTCAAATTCTTGAAAAATTGACCCCTACATAATCTAAAACTGCCATAACTTTCTCATATAAATTCCGTTTTGTATTTAAATCACACGGTATCTTTATCTCATAATTGCACATAGCCATGCCAAATTTCACGCTCCAATGGTTTTGCACTACATAAATAGCGCCCTCTAAAGTTCTGGGAATTGGCCGTATCTCCATTATGGCTTGGCAGATCCGTACCCTTTTTTGGATTTAGATACTTGAGGATATGCCCTTTCCAGCCATATACAAAATTATATACCCTAACACTGACCGACTTTGAGAAAAATGCCCTCAAAATTCGCCATTTTCAAGAAAATTCCAAAATAACTTCAACTTGCTCTAAAATGGCGATCTTTGAACCAACGTCAATGAAATTTGGCAGACATATGTATCCATATACGTGACAACTGTCTGCCAAGTTTGGCAAAATTCAAATATGTCAGCGCAAAGTTATCTCCAAAAATGATGAATTTACTATGCATTACGTAATAGCGCGTTTAATGCGTGCAATACATTGCGCGCAAATGACATTGGTGTCAAACTGACCGCAATGAAGTGCCCTTTCGAATGATACCAAGTATGGTATATGTTCACACAGAAAATGGTGAGTAAATCGCATTTGAACAAGGGTCACTTTACGAATTCCGCCGAGTTTCCGCCCGATTATAACACTTATCGACCATGACGTCATTTTTTCAGACTACTTTTCGCCCCCTTAACATCCTCTTTTTTCCTTGAGAATTTGCAATGACATTCCGAGATGCAATACGCAGGGCACCTCGTGGCCGGATTTTTGAAATTAGTCAAGGGGGCCATTTAAGACGCCATTTTGTCCTTTAAATCTATTTTACATCACATGTTTCGATAGGATTATCATAGGAAAAATGAGAGTGGTTTACAATAACAACCATGAAATTCTCTTTCCAATGATACCATATACGGCCCATAAAGAGACATAAAGAGAGAGAGAAAAAACAATTTAACTCCGGTCAGAATACAGATCCTGTACGTTTTCCGCCCATGCATTACACGCATTGTCTATGGCGCAAATCGGGTTCACGCCTTTGACCCCTAGAACGATCTTGATTGCAATGACGAACATGCAACTAATCCCATTGGTTTTTGCACGCAGTGCTTGCGAGCCCTTTCTAGGTTCTTTCCCCTATCCCAATTTCTTTCAAACTTCGTAGGCATAGTCACTACCATCCCATCAAGGTCACTATTGAGGCCTTTCTTTCGCCCTACCTGTCTCCAATATTACAGAAGCTCAAGACTACGTACAAAAAATTGCTCTGGATACTATAGTCCGAGAGAAGCTCTTTCGTTCGACACGTAGAAACACGGCGTCATTGCACGCACATCGTTGTGACACGATTGCATTTCTAGTTTATCACTAGAATACACTTCCATATCAAGCCTTCAGCTGCATCTAACACTAGTCTAGGGCTGTGTCAGGGCAGCTATGGTAAAGATTCTATTGGGTACAATAGACCGTTTAGTCTGCAAGAGTTTACGCCTGCAAACTACATTATTTCAGTCGTTTTCTTGAACACAATCACTCAAAAATCAACCTTCGCATACTTTCAAGTCAGTAGCCCTAGCCATCATATATTGAATTGTGCGAACAATGCCATTATTCAAAACATAGCCCTAACATAATTTCACAAGGCGTCATTTTGCTTGCGCTAGGGACTTTTAGATTTGCACGTCGACATAGTGGACTGCTACGTGTGACACATGCATTAAAAGGACGTCACACGTAGAAGTCCACTATGTCGACGTGCAAATCTAAAAGTCACTATTTCCTTGCGCTGATTAAACCTTGGAAAGCATACAATTAATGCGCATACGTCATTATCATGACAGTGTACACTGTTATGAAGCAATGTGTCATTGTTCATTTTAAAAAGTCCTACAACTCGTTGGCGCTTGCCTAAAGTCAGTCAGTTTACGCCTGGTGTTTAACGAGCTTTAAATTGAGAGAAGCGTGGTAGCCATGCTAAAATAATTCTTTATAATGTTGATTTATTTGGATACCCCTGTGAATGTATTATAAGCACTGGGAATTTTAGCCCTTAAAACACTTCTGCTTTCGAGAAGTTTGAATTATCAGCATTTGCCAGTGCTCCCGGTAAATTTCAAATATTACAAATACCGCCTGCATGGCCACTCCACTTGGTAGCTGCGACCATGACAATCTCAGAATATATGCAGTTCTGATATATAATATCCAAATGAAAATAGCAGAATAGCAGAATAGCAAATCGTTCGATTGTAGTCAAGAAACATTGTTTTAAAGCTAAAATAATACCAGTCTTGAAAGGGAGCTATACAACATAAAGAGTTTATTTATTTACAATTTCATCACTTTAGACTCGATTGCCACCGCGAAAACGCTCATTGAATATTGTAAAATCGCATATGCTTCCAATAATTATATTCATTTGAACCGAATTCATGACCCCATACCAGAACTTTGTATTTACCTTTAAGACAATGTCATATAGGAATTCTCTATAATTATAAACAATAGTTGATCTATTAGTATTAGGCCTTCAGAGATTTAATTGCCCAAACACTTACCGGCACAGTGTGTTGCGTAGTCTGAGCAACAATCACCGGCTGTCTGGCAATAATTATCGCAATAACAATTATTGCCACCCATAAAGCCGCAGTCACAGCACCCTTCGCACGACCCTGAAAATGAATAAAATCAAATTTATTCACCACTTGCCTTTACAAACAATTATCATGCAATCACAAAGAATACAATACAAACATAGTTAACAATAACACGGAAAATACATTGTAGGAATGTATAAATTGGTTGAATGTTTAAAACTTTACAAAAACTTATATTAGGTAAAGATTATCTCAGACAAAACGCAAAGAAACAAGTCAAAACGACAATAAAATGATAATTACAAACATAAACAGCGGTTATTAGTTTCCACAAAAATAATATTAAGATAATTATCTTTAAGAACAAGAGATAGATAATTATGTTTAAGCCATTATTTAATTTGTTAAGATTCCATGCATATGTACAAATTTCCCCTATTTTTAAACTACTCTCTTAATTTCTAGGACTTAAATTTTAAATCCATTTTGAGACTTAAAATATTTCAAGTCTTTAAGACTTAATAAATTGGGAATTCGACTAAAAGTTTTATCGAAACCAGCTTCTAGATATAAATCTTGGAAAGACTTAAACTTCTCGCCAATAAGATGTGCATATTTCCAGTTGCACCTGTTGATGACTGACTGTTGGCATATTTCCAGTTGAACCAGCTGACACCAATTAATTTGCATATTGAATATGGGGTGCGTGCAGATCTATGTTTTTTTAACAATGTTTCTGAATTTACAGCATATTTCTTAATTACTGATGATTTAGGTATATGCAATTCATTTCGAAAATACTACAAATATAAATTACAAGTTATTAGGACATTTCGCTACTTCGTATGAATTCCATTTAATTAAACATGAATAAGGGAAACATTAACTATGAACTAAAATAATTTCAATAAAATACAAGTATATGAAAAAAAAATCGATTAATTAAATTATGTATAAGTCTACTTATTACCGATGCCTTTACATTGATAATACAGACGTACCAGTATTGAAGTGTTGTTGCCGTGCAATTGGTTGGAAGTTTTACCAAATGGTTCTAATGGCTTAGCTAGACCAGTAAATCTAAAAGACTTGAAATATAAATACAATTGACTTAAACTTTAAATCTTTCAGGGACTTAAAATTTTAAGTCTTAGCTTAGATTTATTTTTGAAATGAATCCAAGAAAGGTTTAAAATAAATATTAAAAGACTTGAAATATAAATCCAATTGACTTAAATTTTAAACCTTTTCAGGGACTTAAAATTTCAAGTCTTAGCTTAGACTTATTTTAAATCCCAAAGGGTTCGTCACTAATATCAGTCTCTGTTAGATTTAAAAGTAAGACTTTAAGATTTAAAAATAAGACTTTCAAATTTAGAGAGTAGTGTGGATATTTTGTATATAAATAATATGTGCAAAAATACTTTTTTAAAGGGTAGTAAGTAACCTATCAAAAAAATCCAGGCTGTATTTTAAGCATTATAAATTTGACAAATGTAGATTTCATTTAAATTAATTTTGTCACCACTCTATACAAAAATCCTTTGAACAAAATCCTTTTAATTTTCAAAATTAGGTCTTAGATGAACCAAGGCCATTAAATCTGTACATATCTGTGCTTTATATGGAACGCGTGAATACTATTGTGCATCGAACTTGCCAATATATTTGAGAAACGTCACTACCACTACTACTGCTACTTCTGCTGCTGCTACAACGTGTGTCCCACTCCCCGGCCTAATACCATAGCATCGTCTCCGGCAAGTGATGTCTACATTTATGAATAAAATAAGAACACTTACCCCTTTGAGCGGAGACATGATGAGAAACGAGTCCAATGACGACCAAGCAAAGTACCAGACGACAATCCATGGCGGCCAATTCTTCTTTCTACCGATGATATGAGAATATCAAATTGAAGGTCTATGTCGAATCTAAAAGAGACGAAGACGACTTGTTTTCTGCTAAGTGGTGCCTTGGTATTTATACATTTTTAAGGTAATTTTGTCTCATTGTTTAGCAGCTGAGGCAACATTTGGGTTCGAATCGAAACGTCGATAGTGCAAATATATCGTCTTTCGTTAATTGTTAACTTATTGATTGTTCATATTAAACGCAATTTCCTTTAAGAATAAATGTCAAAGAAAGTATAGATGTAGAAATCGTCAATAGTTGTTATTACATAAAAAGTTTTTTGTGTGCTTTTGAGACAACTTGAAATATTTCTGCATTTCATTTGTGCGCCAACTTTTGCAAAGTTTAAAACGCCTGTTCCCATTGTCAGCAATTTTCATAATATATTATCTTTAAAAAAATGTTTTTTCGAAAATCTTTTAAACAGTAAATCACTAATAAATGGTATACTTTAAACTTATCCCGATAAATGTTTTGATTCTGATTTAAAAATAATAAAAAAATTACATAGGAGCTTAGATTTAAAGAAAAAAAGTTGTCAGAGAAATGTAAAAAGGCATCTTTTGGATGGCGGACTTGAGAAGTCTTGTTAAGCCGGGGTGAAAATATCACAATTAAACATATAATAGGCTTATCAAGTTTTATTTAAGTCTAAAAACTAAAGTTCGAAGGGTTTTAGAAATAGGAGAGAGAGAGAGAGAGAGAGGGTTAACGATTGACTGCGTAGGTGTTAATTTTTTGCAACGTGTGCTCAACCATCTCTTTAAGAAATTGAATGAAAGGTAGAAGAAGAAAAGTGTGTTGCAAAGGCTTCATTTAGATATTGTTATTACCGGGACCATTTTACTTGTCTGCACATTATGGTCTGTATTTCACGTCAAAGGCTCGTCCAGGTGTGAACGGCAACACAAATCGGCGGTCTATAAAGACGTAAAGTTTCATACGTGTCATTTTTCTGTATCTATAATTACGCAGAGCTGAGTGAATACGCGCAGGAACTTTGTTCCGCACAGTTTTCATTCATTTACACATTCAAGAAAGAAAGAATCCGCGGCATCTTGTTTTTGCCGGCCGTTTACCACGGCATATGTGAACGAGCCTAGGGGCTGTTTCGACAAACTTTTTAGTAATCGCACCTGGCCAACATGAAACTAAACTTCATAAAAATTAAATCTAACAATATCGAGGACTCAACGTTTGCTTACACGGGGGTGGTGTCTAGACTCAAATAGTAAGATCGTAATTTCAATATGAAAAAGAAAAGAAAACTTAAAAGCTAGCAGGTGCAAAGAAAAATAAACTACCAACATGTCTGTAGAAAAACCGTTTTTGCCGGCTGTTTCGACAAACTTTTCAGTAATCGCACCTGGCCAACATGAAATTAAACTTTATAAAAATTAAATCTAACAATAGCGAGGACTCAACGTTTGCTTACACGGGGGTGGTGTCTAAAATCAAATAGTACGATCGTTATTTCAATATGAAAAAGAAAAGTACACTTAATAGCTAGCAGATGCAAAGAAAAATAAACTACCAACATGTTTGGAGAAAAACCGATACACCTGCTGCCAGTTCGGTTTTTTTATGAAATAGTCAACCATTGACATAAAAATGTGCCATTTCGGAAATTTAGCCCATTTATCGACCCACTCACACGAAAGCGAGTGAAACGTTTACTTTATTTGTCGGCTATTATTATCCAGTTCCAATTATTAAGTAATAACTAAAAGGAACTAGTAAGTTTACACTCAAATCAATTTTTGGGCGGCAAAACTTATGCATTAGTCACGCCACCAAGCAGACTTGAAATCGATTTTTAAATCGACAGATCTTTGGCACGGTCCCATCCCCTCCCCCCCCCCCCCCCCCCCCCGCCCCGTAAAAAAAAAAAGGAAAAAGGAAAAAAGAAATAGCATTCTTCCAACAGTAAAATGGGGTTTAACTCAAGGAACCAGTGCAAGGTGGATCTTATTTTGTGAAAATCGATACCAAGATTGATGAATTCGGTCAAAGTTTTTGTTTTTGTTTAGCGTTGCATTATGTGACACAAGGTACAAATTTGCTTAGTATCAACATAACTGCATTTTGAACTATTCATAGCGCGACCACCCGACCGGACGCGATATCATTCTGGCTTACGTCGGATCATCGGGTCATCGCGTCTGCTCGGGTACAACTGCACACAACGAAATCATTCTGCGCGTATTCACTAAGCTCTGTGGTATTAGTATTACCGAAATGTGACGGGTCAAGGGTATTACACTTTACGTCATTAAAGACCGCCAATTTTTGTTTGGTCGGGTCGTTTTTGAACGCGAGCCCTTCTCGGTGTGAGCTATACCATAATTGCAGAAAAGTAAATGGTTTCAATAATAACATCATCAAAATGTAGCCTTTAAGACGCACTTTTCTACTTCTACCTGTCATACAGTTTCATAAAGAGGTTAAGCACACGTTGAAGAAAAACAACATAATCAATCGTTATCTCTCTTCCTCACTCCTTTTTCTCCTGTTTCCCTTCGAAGTTTTCTTCGTTAACTTCAATAAAACCTGATAAGCCTATTACATATTTGAATTTTATATTTTCACTCCGGCTCGAAGTGACCCCTCAAGTCCGCCCTCCAGAAAATGCCTTTTCACATTTCTCTCACAATTATCTTCTTCTTTTTGTTTAATCTAAGCTCCTTTGTAACAGGTAAATTAGAAACAAAATCAGGATCAATACAGTTATCGGAAGTTATTTAAAAGTCAGTACCATTGATCAGTGATCATACTCTGAGAAAGATTAAAAAACAAAAACAAGCATAACATAATATGAAACGTGCTGACAATGGGAACAAACGTCTCAAACTTTGCAAAAGTTCGCGAACAAATGAAATGCAGTCATATTGGAAGTTATCTCAATTTTACAAGAACTTTAAAAAAAAGATTAACAACTATTAACTATTTCTACAGTTGTACTTTCTTTGACATTTGCACTTAAGGGAAATGTGTTTAATATGAACAATCGATAAATTAACAATTAACGAAAGACAATATATGCACTATCGACGTTTCGATCCGAACCCAAATGATTCCTCAGCTGCTAAACAATGAGAAAAAAAATACCTTAAAAATGTATAAATACCAAGGCACCACTTAGCAGAAAACAAGTCGTCTTCGTCTCTTTTAGATTCGACATAGCTTCAATTTGATATTCTCATATCATCGGTAGAAAGAAGAACTGGCCGCCATGGATTGTCGTCTGGTACTTTGCTTGGTCGTCATTGGACTCGTTTCTCATCAAGTCTCCGCTCAAAGAGGTAAGTGTTCTTATTTTATTCATAAATGTAGACATCACTTTTAGACGATGCTATGGTATTGTGACGGAGAGTGGGACACACGTTGCAGCAGCAGCAGAAGTAGCAGTAGTAGTGGTAGTGACGTTTCTCAAATGTATTGCCCAGTTCGATGCACAATAGTATTCACGTGTTTCATATTACGCGCAGATATGTACAGATTTAATGTCCTTGGTTGGTCTAAGACCTAATTTTGAAAATGCAAATGATTTTATTCAAAGGATTTTTTGTATAGAGTGGTAACAAAATTAATTTAAATGAAATCTACTTTTGTCAAATTTATAATGCTTAAAATACAAAATATCCACACGAGTTTAAAAATAGGGAAAATACATACATATGCATGAAATCTTAACAAATAAAATAATGGCTTAAACATATCTATTTCTTGTTTTTAAAGATAATTCTTTTAATATTATTTTTGTGGAAACTAATAACCGCTATTTATGTTCGTAATTATCATTTTATCATTTCGTTGTCGTTTTGACTTGTTTCTTTGCGTTTTGTCTCAGATAATCTTTACCTAATATAAGTTTTTGTAAACTTTTAAAGATTCAACCAATTCATAAATTCCTACAATGTATTTTCCGTATTATTGTTAGCTATGTTTGTATTTTATTCTTTGTGATTTCATGATATATTTTGTAAAGGCAAGTGGTGAATACATTTGATTTTATTCATTTTCAGGGTCGTGCGAAGGGTGCTGTGACTGTGGCTTCATGGGTGGCAATAATTGCTATTGCGATAATTATTGCCAGACAGCCGGTGATTGTTGCTCGGACTACGCAACGCACTGTGCCGGTAAGTGTTTGGGCAATTAAATCTCTGAAGGCCTAAATAGATCAACTATTTTAGAGAATTCCTAAGACATTGTCTTATAAAAGGAAAATACCAAGTTTTGGTATGGGGTCATGAATTCGGTTGAAATGAATATAATTTTTGGAAGCATATGCGATTTTACGATATTCAATGAGCGTTTTCGCGGTGGAAATCGAATCTAAAGCGATGAAATTGTAAATAATAAACTCTTCATGTTTTATAGCTCCCTCTCTAGACAGATACTTTTAGCTTTAAATCAAAGTTACTTGACTACAATCGAACAATTTGCTATTCTGCTATTCTCGTTTGGAAATTATATATCAGAATTACTATCCATCACATTGTTTGCATTACCTTTAACTATGTTCTTTAGCATGGCTACCTCGCTTCTCTCAATTTAAAGCTTGTTAAACACGAGGCGTAAACTGCCTGACTTTAGGCATGCGCCAACGAGTTGTACGGCTTTTTTAAATGAACAATGACAGATTGCTTAATAACAGTGCACACATTGTCATGATAATAACGTATGCGCAATATGGACTTTTAAATTTGCACGTCGACATAGTGGACTATACTACGTGTGACGTCCTTTTAAGGCATGTGACATCCATTTATGGCACTGTCAGTGCCTTAAAAGGACGTCACACGTAGCATTCCACTATGTCGACGTGAAAATCTAAAAGTCCCTAGCGCAAGCAAAATGACGCCTTGTGAAATAATGTTTGGGCTATCTTTGAAGTTATGGCATTGTTCGCACAATTCAAAATGTGATGGCTAGGGCTGAGTTGAAAGTGTGCGAAGGGTGATTTTTGATTGATCGTGTTCATGAAAACTGCTGAAATTATATAGTTTGCAGGCGTAAAACCTTGTAGACTAAACGGTCTACTGCACCTAACAGGATATGTACCTTAAGCGCAGCCGAAGGCTTGATATGGAAATGTCAGTATTCTAGTGATAAATTAGAGTCTGTGCTTGCTGAAATTATGTGCTCAGCCTATTAACTTTGGTGTTTCTACAGATCCTTGCGAGTCAACACCCTGTCAGAACGGTGGATTCTGTGACAGTATTGGGGGAACGTTCACATGTACCTGTCCTTCTGGGTATTTTGGGGAGAGATGCCAAGGTAAATTATTCATTTCGTCAAACCTTCAATACATTAGCTCAAAACTGAGTTACAATTATTTGTAGCTACAACGTTGAAACTGATTAGGCCAGACAGACTCAGATGAAATAACTATGATTGTGTGTGCGTTTGGTGTATACGACGGTCTGTGTGTTTGTGTCTTTATGTTGGTGCGTGTGTGTGTACACATTATAAGAAAAAGGGACACTTTATTTTCGTATATGATATCAAATCAGCTGCATGTTATATGAATTCAACTTAAAAGTAACCCACAATAAGCCATTTTCGGAATGCAACCAAATAATTATAAGGCATACGTCTGAGGAGGAGCATTCCAGCCGGGCGCCTTTGTTTAGGCGCTCACGATGCTGGGCAGAGTAACCTCAATGACTTTCGCATCTTTAATACTGGGCACCTATTTAACACATGGATGAAGAAAAGCAACGTTGATTTTATTTTCTCAAGAAAAAGATATTGCTCGAAGACAAAAGTGCCATGTATAGTTACAACCCACGAACTGTGCATCTCCATGCAAGTGTCTAAACGACTGGAATACCAGTCCTCTACTTATATAATATCCTAATCTTATAATCCAAACGTAAAACAAGGCTAAGTTAAAATGGAGGGAAAAAAGTACTTGATACCCTGTTGTATATTCCTCATACAGAAAAGGAGAGCGACCCTTGTAGTTCTGCACCCTGTCTGAACGGTGGGTCGTGTAGCAGCTATGGAAACTCATCTTGGTGTTACTGTCCAGATGGATTCACTGGAAAGTATTGTGAATATCATCAAGGTAATTTTGCTTCTCAGTCATGGTGTGACATATTGAGTATATAATATTTCTGAAACTGTATTAGACAAGTCTTGTTAAAATTGATTTCGATAATATTTAGCCTACCGATGAAACGATTGCAATTTATACTTGAAATCAATTTTGAATTTCCCAAATGGGGGAGTAAAGGAGATACTTAGCCAAAATAATCTAAGCATCGAGACAAAAAATACATGTACTCCTCAAATGCATGATCTTAACGAACACTGTTTATTCTACTTGAAGCAAATCTGTATGGAGTGCATCAGCGTCTGTTGATTTTTGTCCTAATTGTTCAGAAAATATTAGAGTGAAATACTTATCTCACTTATAAAAAATTTCCACAATTCAAACATGAAATTAATTTTGAAATTACCAGAGAAGGGAAAAAGAGGAGATCCTCAGGCTCAAGTCATCTAAGCATTAAGACAGAAAAATGAAGCAATTCTGCATTAAAGGCCATAGCGTCTGTTCACTGTTTTCTCATTGTTCAGAACATATAAGAGTGAAAATCTTGATCAACTTTCTTAAATAGGAAACGGGAGCGACCCTTGTAGTTCTGCACCCTGTCTAAACGGTGGGACGTGTTACAGCAATGGAAATTCATCTTCGTGTTTCTGTCCAGACGGATATTATGGAGAGCATTGTGAATATCATCATGGTAAGTTTGCTTCTCAGTCAAGTATTGACAAATTTAGTATTGAATATTGCTGAAACTGAAATCTTCCAATTCCGTTTCAACTGATTTCAATGAAAATTTATCTCACTTTTGAAACATTTTCACAATTCAAACATGAAATTAATTTTGAAATTACCAAAGAAGGGAAAAAGGGAATCCTCATGCTCAAATCATCTAAGCATTCTGACAAAATTAAATGTACTCCTTAAATGCATGATCTTAACGAACACTGTTTATTCTACTTGAAGCAAATCTGTATGGAGTGCCTCAGCGTCTGTTGCCTTTTCCTCATTGTTCAGAAAATATAAGAGTGAAAATCTTCATCAACTTTCTTAAATAGGAAACGGAAGCGACCCGTGTAGTTTTGCACCCTGTCTGAACGATGGGACGTGTTACAGCAATGGAAATTCATCTTCGTGTTTTTGTCCAGACGGATATTATGGAGAGCATTGTGAATACCACCAAGGTAAGTTTGCTTCTCAGTCAAGGATTGACAAATTTAGTATTGAATAGTTCTGAAATGGTACTCTTCAAATTCCGTTTCAACTGATTTCAATGAAAATCTATCTCACTTTGAAACATTTCCACAATTCAACATGAAATTAATTTTAAATTTACCAACGAAGGGAAAAAGAGGAGATCCTCAGGCTTAACTCGCCTAAACATTAAAGGTACTATGTCCCATTTGCAGGCCAAAAAAATAAAAAAATAAAATTCCCACGGCATTTGAAAGATGATACTAATTTATAACTTCCCTGAAAAAAGGGGACTTGAAAATGTCTTTAAGTGTGAAAATAACGATTATTAGGTTTCCTTGCATAATTGAAACATAAGGACACTGCTAACGTTTGAATTTTACAGAAAGGACATACATGACATATACATAAGTCCTGCAAATTTCAACAGAATTTGATGTTCGCTGCAAAAGGGACATAGTACCTTTAAGACCCCCAAAAAGCAAATCTGCATAGGAGGCCATAGCGTCTGTTGACTGTTTCCTCATTGCTCAGAAAACATAAGAATGACAATCTTGATCAACTGTCTTAAATAGGAGAGTATTGTGAATATCATCATGGTAAGTTTGCTTCTCAGTCATGGTTTGACAAATTTAGTATTGAATATTGCTGAAACTGTACTCTTCAAATTCCGTTTCAACTGATTTCAATGAAAATCTATCTCACTTATAAAACATTTTAACAATTCAAACATGAAATTAAATTTGAATTTACCAAATAAGGGAAAAAGAGGAGATCCTCATGCTCAAATCATCTAAGCAATTAGACAAAAATAAATGTACTCCTTAAATGCATCATCTTAACGAACACTGTTTATTCTACTTGAAGCAAATCTGTATGGAGTGCCTCAGCGTCTGTTGACTTTTTTCTCATTGTTCAGAAAATATATGAGTGAAAATCTTCATCAACTTTCTTAAATAGGAAACGGAAGCGACCCGTGTAGTTTTGCACCTTGTCTGAACGGTGGGACTTGTTACAGCAATGGAAACTCATCTTCGTGTATCTGTCCAGACGGATATTATGGAGAGCATTGTGAATACCATCAAGGTAAGTTTGCTTCTCAGTCAAGGTTTGACAAATTTAGTATTGAATATATCTGAAACGGTACTCTTCAAATTCCGTTTCAACTGATTTTAATGAAAATTTATCTCACCTTTGAAACATTTTCAAAATTCAAATATGAATTAAGTTTTGAATTTACCAAAGAAGGGAAAAAGAGGGGATCCTCATGCTCATATCATCTAAGCATTTAGACAAAAATACATGTACTCCCTAAATGCATGATCTTAACGAACATCGTTTATTCTACTTGAAGCAAATCTGTATGGAGTGCCTCAGCGTCTGTTGACTTTTCCTCATTGTTCAGAAAATATAAGAGTGAAAATCTTCATCAACTTTCTTAAATAGGAAACGGGAGCGACCCGTGTAGTTTTGCACCCTGTCTGAACGGTGGGACGTGTTACAGCAATGGAAATTCATCTTCGTGTATCTGTCCAGACGGATATTATGGAGAGCATTGTGAATACCATCAAGGTAATTTTGCTTCTCAGTCAAAGTTTGACAAATTTAGTATTGAATATTTCTGAAACGGTACTCTTCAAAATCCGTTTAAACTAATTTCGATGAAAATTTATCTCAATGATAAAACATTTTCACAATTCAAAAACGAAATTAATTTCGAAATTACCAAAGAAGGGAAAAAAAAGGGGACCCTCATGCTCAAATCATCTAAGCATTTAGACAAAAATACATGTACTCCCTAAATGCATGATCTTAACAAACATCGTTTATTCTACTTGAAGCAAAATCTGTATAGTGCCTCAGCGTCTGTTGACTTTTCCTCATTGTTCAGAAAATATAAGAGTGATAACCTTCATCAACTTTCTTAAATAGGAAACGGGAGCGACCCGTGTAGTTTTGCACCCTGTCTGAACGGTGGGACGTGTTACAGCAATGGAAATTCATCTTCGTGTATCTGTCCAGATGGATATTATGGAGAGCATTGTGAATACCATCAGGGTAAGTTTGCTTCTCAGTCATGGTTTGACATATTTAGTATTGAATATTTCTGAAACTGTACTCTTCAAATTCCGTTTCAACTGATTTCGATGAAAAATTGATCTCACTTATAAAACATTTTCACAATTCAAACACGAAATTAATTTCGAAATTACCAAGGAATGGAAAAAGAGGAGATCTTCAGGCTCAAATCGCCTAAGCACTAATGTCCCATTCGAAAGATAATAATAATTTAGAACTTCCCTGAACAAAGGGGCTTGAAAATGTCTTTAAGTGTGAAAATCTTCATCAACTTTCTTAAATAGGAAACGGGAGCGACCCGTGTAGTTTTGCACCCTGTCTGAACGGTGGGACGTGTTACAGCAATGGAAATTCATCTTCGTGTATCTGTCCAGACGTATATTATGGAGAGCATTGTGAATATCACCAGGGTAAGTTTGCTTCTCAGTCATGGTTTGACAAATTTAGTATACAAATATACACTGCCTTGAGAGATTCTGGTTAAAACTATGCGCAAGAGGTGACTCCAATAGCACTATTTGCTGAGGGGCGCAGCCCCGAAGCAAATGGTACTTTTGGAGTCACCGAGGCCCATATTTTGACCAGTACCTCGAATAGAAGGCATGGTATATTTGTTTTATATCCTGCATCAAAAAATTATTTAAAAAAAATATATATATATTTTTGGGAGAAAAAAAATTAGAACCAAAAAAAATTAATTTTTATCTAAAAAAGATTTAAAATATTTTATTTTAATTAAGTTAAGATTTGAGGAAAAAAAATTGATTCAATTAAAAAAAAAAAAAATCATTTTTTTTTTTCAACTCCCAAATAGTACACCAAAATAGTACTCTCATATAGTACTTTCTAAAAATAGATCAAATATGTTTGGTCATGTGACGAGCTCTCAACCAATCAAAAGCAACACATTTTTGATGCAGGATATAATATTAAATATTGCTTAAACTGTACTCTTCACATTCCATTTTAACCGATTTCAATGAAAATTTATCTCACTTTTGAAACATTTTCACAACTCAAACATGAAATTAATTTTGAATTTACCAAAGAAGGGAAAAAGAGGGAATCCTCATGCTCAAATCATATAAGCATTTAGACAGAAATACATGTACTCCTTAAATGCATGATCTTGACGAACACTGTTTATTCTACTTGAAGCAAATCTGTATGAAGTGCCTTAGCGTCTGTTGACTTTTCCTCATTGTTCAGAAAATATAAGAGTGAAAATCTTTATCAACTTTCTTAAATAGGAAACGGGAGCGACCCGTGTAGTTTTGCACCCTGTCTGAACGGTGGGTGGTGTTACAGCAATGGAAATTCATCTTCGTGTATCTGTCCAGACGGATATTATGGAGAGCATTGTGAATACCATCAGGGTAAGTTTGCTTCTCAGTCATGGTTTGACAAATTTAGTATTAAATATTGCTGAAACTGTACAATTTAAATTCCGTTTTATCCGATTTCAATGAAAATTTATCTCACTGATAAAACAATTTCACAATTGAAACATGAAATTAATTTTGAAATAACCAAAGAGGAAAAGGAGGTTAGATCCTCAGGCCAGAAAAACCCAAGCCTCAAGAAAAAAAAATCCCATGTACTCAGGGGCGTACGCAGGATTTTTTCAAGGGGGGGGGGGGTTTAAAATCGGGCCCAAAATATTTTGCTCCCGAAAAATTTAAAATCGCGCCGGCCGAAAAGTCGCTCAGTGGGGGGTGGGGGGGGGGGGGGGGGTAAGCGGACACTTTTTTTTTTTTTTTGGAGTCCAAAAAAAATCGCAACGACTCAGCCAGCCGAAAAGTCGCTCAGTGGGGGGGGGGGGGGGGGGGGGTCAGCGGACACTTTTTTTTGGGGGGGGGGGGTTTCGAAATTTGAAAATTTGACATTTTTCTTCGTTGGGGGGGGGTAAGGTCACTTTTTTAGGTTAGCCGTGGGCATAAAAAAAAAATCCAAAGGGGGGGGGGGGTTAGGTTTTTTTAGGGGGGTTTACACACATAAAAATACCAAATGGGGGGTTTGAACCCCCAACCCCCCCCCCCCCCCCTGCGTACGCCCCTGCCTGTACTCCTCATATACAAGATCTTGAGGAACACTGTTTCCAAAATTGTGGAATAGTCTTGGGTCCGAACTAAAGAATCGCCCTTCCTTATCTAGTTTTAAAAAATTCTTATTAAAGCAAACACCCTCTGGGTCTATAAAGCAGTACGTTTGCATGGTTTTTCTCTTTCTTGCTGTTGTACAAGTTAGTTCATATTTAATAGACCTTTGACCTTTGTTCCCCCCCCCCTCACATTTTGATACTTCTTTTGTGTTATTCGTTGGAATTTACTTTCTTTTGTTTAAGTTTGTTATTGCGAATTTTTTAATCAAATGTGCAAATAAAATGAATTGAATTGAATCGATTTAACTATAATACTAAACGCGGTCATAAGTTCCGTTGAGTATTACCTAAGAATTGCTCATAAAATATAAGAATAAAAATCTTTATCATCTTTCTAATGTAGGAATCTGGCTAGAGTTAAGTACATCTGAAACTATAATCCTTTGTGATGATTCGATTAATTTTTCAATCCATCATCTTTGAATTTCTACAAATTTGTTTCGCTTTCAACTAAATTTAATATTGCAGCGATGGAATGGTTTGCGAACATATGATTTCAATATTTAGATCAATTTATGTTACTTGAAGAAAAGCTAAATTCAATGCCAACAAGAGCCATTCAGAAAACTAAAATTGTCGTGTTCAATACTATATTCTAAATTCATACTAGGTTGGTTCAGTAGTAATGGCAGGGTACGTCACAAAATGAAGGAAATATAAAGTGAGAACCTTTCGTCTTTTATATGTATAGGAAACATGAGCGTTTCTTATCTTTCTGCAGCCAAGTAGAATGGTGGGGAGTGGTTTAGGGAATAGAGACTCATATCCATGTTTCCGCGTAGAGAGATGCCATTGTAAACTGAGTGGTTCATTCACTTGACTCTCAATCCAAGTGTTGAGGGTTTAAATCCAAGCCCGGCATCCATATTTGCTACCCTCTCTATCGATGTGCAAACGTTTACCTGGCTACTGCTAGGATGATAATTGCAGCGCTCGCAGGAAGAGAGGTAATTGCATTGATACTGGTATATGGCTGCCCTGCATGATTCAATAAGATCCGATGAATATTAATGATTTACCATTACATTCTTTATCATTTGTTTGTGTATATTTCTTTGCGCAGAAATCGACGGCTGCGATTCGAATCCGTGTCTGAATGGAGGATCGTGCGAAGCAATCGGTAGCTCCTACTCCTGTCTCTGTCCTCCAGCATTCTATGGGGAGGATTGCCAGCTTGGAGGAGATTGTAAGATGATGTGACTTGTATATTGTACTATTTATTATATTGTAGTCATTACAATGGTAACAGTAATAATTAGTAATAGCAATAGCAATAGTACTTGTGATAGTAGTAGCAACAGTTATTAAGTAATAGGTCATTACTGAGACAGTGTTCAACACTAACTTGTTCCCGGGTTCGGGAGTTTGAAAGGTCTGTTTACGCCACACATGTGTTTATTAGACAGTATTGTTTACCACTCTCTACCCAGGTGAAATAAAGGGTACCCTGAAGGAAGAAATTCATTGGCCCTCTATCATGCATGGTAGCTCAGAATTGTGCGCAGAATAAAGCACGTATAAAAAAAAACACACTTTGACAAATCCTCCAAAACTGTATGATATCTGCATGAGTCTTCTTAATCGTTCATGGGTGAGGGTCTATTCGTTCGGATAGGACTAATGTATTTCTAATATTTTATGCTTTAGGGAGCACTAACTATTTTTTTTAAATCACGAGTATTGGTCTGCATAAAAACGTTCTAGGCTTGGACTCTATCTAAGTGCAAATCTCGCACTTATTACATGTCTTTTGTTAACTTTCAATCATTAATTTTAAAAATCATTTCATACTTAACCCTAGGCTTTACCTAGTTGTACATAATATCTGCATCAATACCCATTTCATTGTCTGGAAAGTGTTGGAATGGTTCAATGCAGGGACAGGAAGAGTTAGAAAATTAACATTTGAACAAAGAAAACTATAATTATCTAATTCTGTAAGCAATGTTTCTATTCTTTTTAAAATTCCAGCTTGGAACTCGACAACTATCCTATAGTATATATACCTATTATGGATTATGAACGGTAAGTTTATTAGCGGTCATGTTTTAAGAATATGATAACTTCAGGGTTTAAAAACTATGTTCCTTTGAATATTTTTAAAGTATGGTCGGAAAACAATTTTTTTGTAAGCGTACCTAGATAAGCAATATTATTGACGATATTATTATTTTATAAATAAATTTTTAGTAGTAAATTGCCCAGCAAAAAAATCTCACCATTTCTCATTCATTTTCACACCTATACACGCCTACACGAGTACCAACTTTCTCTTTCTCACCTCCCCCTACCTCTTTTTCCCCATAACACCCCAAATCTCAATCTAGTAATCCAAATTTAAAGGCGTAAGTTATTATAATAAAAAAAACAGACAGATAATACAGTAAACTTTTAAAAAAATAGTTAGCATCGAGGAGTAAACCATTTATGATAAAATCATCTGCCAATATCCCCAACATTTTTAAAATTAAAGAAGGAATTGTTCGATTGTTGATATTGTTTGTTCCCGACCCCTACTTTAAATGTAAAGTGAGAATGGAAATGTGTCCTTCATTTATAATTTATATAAATATTTCTTCCTCAAGCCTTTCGAACTTTTTCCAACCTCTTTACTCTAAATTCTATTCCCCATTCTTATCACCTAAGTTCTTTTCCTTTCTTCATCTTCATCATTCTCTCCTTGCGTTCTTACATGTATATTTATATTGTCTTGTTTTTATACAGGTGTATATCCCCCTTTCCCAAACAGGCCTATGCTAACTGGGATTATATTACACCTTCTTCCTTGTGTTAATATGCTCTATAACAGTTGTTGATCATTATGAGAGAAAAAAATACATTATATAATTTTATTTATATTACTAATATAAACAAAACAATTGTTACTTTTAAATGAATTTATTTAATCGAATTCTATTTCAGATAACACAACTGTAGCCTAGAAGTACCATGAGCATTGAAAAATGAGGAGAAAGACCATACAATAAGGGATCATCTATTCTACCGTGACATGAGAAACATTTGCAGAAAATTCAATTTAATCGATTCAATTTATTTGACATCATTTAAAGGAAAAATCAAGTACAAACCAATTCAGAGTACTTTATAGGACAGGACCACTAAAAAGCAATATGTGCTGGTAAATGAAGCCTTTATCAAGTTAAACACGTTATTAGATACGTTTCAATTAACAAGAAAAATCCACTCTGAAACATGAGGAAAATAATTATCTAGTGCATATTTATTTTCCATTATATAAAGATCTTGAAATGGTATATAAAAGGTTATTATAATGGATTTTTCTTGAAAATAAACTAATTGCACGATAGATAGAAAGGCCCAAGTATTAAAATTCGAAACGCCATCCAAGAGAAAAAGAGAGAAAAAAAGAAGAGGAGATATTGGAGCACTATTTTCATGAATATCAATTATCTAAAGCATCTCTGGAAAATGTAAACATTTAAAAGATCGTTACGTCAATAATAACAGTCACATTTTCAATTGATGCACGATTTCGACAAACATAGATACAAAATTCAAACTATTCGGTTACAATTGGCATTGTATCGAATCATCTTTGATTACACTTGTTGTTGCACGATTGATATTGTTCCTCGATTTTCATATTTAATTAATTATTCTAAGTTATGTTACAGAATTTGAAATAAAATATCCTAAAAATGATTCATATGAAAGATATTTTTATCATACCAGTCACGGTATTTGTATACGTTAATCCAACGCAAACCACCCATAATGAGCATCGTAGCAGTTAAGTGACGTCCATACGTCTTTAAAAGACAACGCAACGCTAGCTTCATAATATGTTTCCAATTACTGTGTGTATTTCAGAAGCTTAGTTTACTTTGAAAAAGAATAGACCACTATCTTAAAAACAAAAAATGAATTTGAATTTGGATTATTTATCTGTCGGAGGTTTCTGCAATGTGCTTTGTAACCATTATTATCATTGTAATAAATCAATATTGGTCTTCCCTCAATAAACCAGTTTGCTGTTGTTTGTATGTGTCCATTCTGTAGTGTTAAATCAATAAAAACGTTATGTGAAACGCAAGTAAATTTGTAATAATTTAAATTTTCATTAAAAAAATGAATCTCATTTATCATTAGTTTAGTTCGGAATATGTATATTGAAATTAGTACAACATACTAACCAATAGTCCTAAATAAGTAGTCCTACCTCCTATCAGTCATAATACCCTCATAAATATTAAAACGTTGTATCATCCGTTCAATCTATAGCTGACTTGCGTGCAAATAACATATAAGCATTGTTGCATGAAAAAGTGAAGTTTTCAATAATAAAAAAAAGTTAGTTTCTTCTCAGCATTGGGGTGTCCGGGAGTCACTTTAGTAACATTTCAAAAAGTGTAATGTAACAAAAAATATGGCACTTTCTCTGTACTTTTGTCGGAAAAAACATAGTAATCCAGCATTTTAACGCCTTCTCTTTTTTGCGTTGGAGAAGACATGAAGAGCAAAATAACGAGTTTCCATTGCACTTCGGCCGCTCTCGCAAGCCCTCACTCGTTCCATTGTGGTGATCAGGCGGCTTCGAGGTGAGCATTTTAACGCCTTCTCTTTTTTGCGTTGGAGAAGACATGAAGAGCAAAATAACGACTTTCAATTGCACTTCGGCCGCTCTCGCAAGCCCTCACTCGTTCCATTGTGGTGATCAGGCGGCTTTGAGGTAAGCGGGTAATGAATATACTAATCGTAAGTAATCGTTAGCTTTCTTCTGTTATTAAACTTGTTTTGATTGGTTGTATATATTGGAACTATCTGCCCGATGAAGCCAGTGGCCCGCGACAAATCAAAAAAAAAAAACGTTTCCATGTCTCGCATGATCCCCCTTTCCTTTTTAATAAGTGCCCCTCTTCCATATGATAAGTGCCCCCATTTAAAAAAGAGCCCCTTTCCCTTCTCATAAATGCCCCCGGCCTTTTCATCTATGAAAATAGTTCCTTTTCATTCTCATAAGTGCCCCTTTTCATCTCTTGTATTAAAATGACCCTATTCAATTCTGAGAGATACTCGTTTTACTTTGACAAGTGCCCCTTCCTCTCCTGATAAGTGATCTTTTCCTTCTTATAAGTGCCCCTTTCCCTTCCCATAATTACCTCTTTTCATCTTTGATAAGTGCCCCGTTTATATTAACATGTGCCTCTTTTTCGTTTTAATAAGAGCCACTGAAAGCTTCCTTTCATTCCGATAAATGCCCCTATTAAAATTTGATCGGTGCCCCTTTTCTTTTACAAATGTACATTTTCCTTTATCATTAGTGCCCCTTTGTCATTCTCATAAGTGCCTCTTTTCATGTATGGTCAGTGTCCCTTGTCAGATGCGATAAGTGCCCCTTTTCACCTCTGATAATTTTTTTTTTTAATTTATTTATTCGTTTTATTTAGACAGGGTAACTCTCTCAGTATAAATACTGTTTTTCTGAGAGGCCCTGTACACACAAAATGGTTACAAATACATGAATAACAAACAGTGTTAAAAAACGTATACATGATTTTATATATATCAGGGTTATTTGTTTGTTTTGTTTATAGTTATTATATAACCCGATAATATACAACAAAGCAATATTTGTCCAGCTGATACAATATGAGTTTATGCTTATCCTATCAAATAGATCAATAATAATGTAAGCATATACACATCAGGAATAAACTTTTACATACAAGGGAAAGGACAAATATTCATGAGAGTGGAATACATTAATAGGAGCCACTCCCACTAAATTTTGACACTTAGTACCAAAAAATGAATTAAAAATAATCACAAACGCAATGTTCTCCAATATAGATTTGCAAATGAATGTTTTGATTGGGCCTGTCTAACACAAAAAGGGAGTTGGTTCCACAATGCTGCGCCTTCATGAGAAAAAGCTAGTTTACCCATCTTTGTTCGTGACAGAGGTAATGCTAGTCCAAAATTGGTTGCATTCCGGGTGTTGTGATTGTGGAGAGTCTGGGATCTTATAAGTATGTTCGACAGGTAAGAAGGACCAAAGTTATTCAGTACATGATACATCATTTTGCATTTATGAAACGTCCACCTCTTTTCTACCGATACCCAGTGAAGTCGGCGGAAGACTTGAACAGTGGGTGTGAGTTGATGTGCCCCAAGAATAATTCTGGCCATCCTTTTGTGTTGGTTTATTAATATGACTTTTGTATTGTGTGGACAGTTTGACCAAGCAGTGGAGCAGTAATCAAACAGAGGCATTACCAATGAGTTCGCAAGTAGCTTCAAACTGTCTAGAGGCAAAAATCTTTTAGCGCGACTTAGAAGTGCAATCCTTGATGCAATCTTCTTGCTTGTATGTCTTACATGTTCTTTCCAACTTAAAGTTGGGTCTAACCAGACACCCAAATATTTGTAGGTGTCTACTTGAGAAAGTAGTTGATTGTCTAAAAATAATTTGATTGGTTGTGAGAGATTAGCTAGTTTCTGTGATGATCCAAAGAGCATAAACTGTGTTTTAACCGGATTTATAGCTAGTTTGTTTGTCTGCACCCAGGCTTGTATCTTTTTGAGTTCTGAGTTTAGGATACTCTCAATTTCTAGTGGGCTTCTGCTACTGTAGAAAATAATTGCATCATCGGCATAAAGCATGATTTGAGATTTAGTTATAACATGTGGGAGATCGTTGACCATGATAGTAAAAAGAAGGGGGCCTAAGATAGATCCTTGAGGGACCCCTGATTTTACTTGGCCCCATTCAGATTTATTTTCCCCTATGACAGTTCTCTGCCTACGATTCATCAGGTAATCCTCAAACCAAGCCAGTTCAACATTTTTTACACCATAGTACTTTAATTTGCCAAGCAATATTTTATGATTTACAGAGTCAAACGCTTTGCGAAAATCAATAAAGACCACACCGGTAAGGCATCCTCCATCCATTCTCCTGAGGATATAATCAGTGAAGTACGTTAGTACTGTATCTGTACTGTGTCCCTTACGGAACCCAGACTGCTGTGGTACTAGCATATTATGTTCTACGAAGAAGGATTGCAACTGTTCATGTACAGCACGTTCCATAAGTTTCATTACTAATGGTATAACAGAGATGGGTCTGTAATTATTCTGATCTTTTCTATCACCTCCTTTATACACTGGGGTAACTTTACTCTCTTTCCACTCATTTGGTATTTTTCCCAACTGTATAGCCAAGTTGAAGAAGTGAGTAAAGTGTTTACTAATTACAGGTGCTGCAGCTTTCAGTAGCCGAGCACTTATTGTGTCAAGACCTGTGGACTTAGTGGTCTGTAATTTTCTAAGTTCAATCCTTACAAAATCCTCATTAATTTCCTCAAAGGTAAATGTTTCACTTGAAATAGACAAATATGAATTCCAATCACTTATTGTTGAACACAGTAATGTCGAATTACAGTTTCCCAAATCGGTACTTACAATTGAGCCGATTGACACAAAATAGTTATTCATTTCATTTACAATTTTCGTTAAATCGGTCTCAATAACACCATTAATATCAAGGCCGTTTAAATGCTGTGAAGACGTCCTGTCGTTAGGAGCCACTTCTCGTAACACTTTCCATAGTATCCTTGGATTTTTACGATTTTCAGAGACACTTTCATGATAAAATCGCCTCTTTAGCAATTTACCCAAATTATTTACTTGATTGCGGACTGATCGATACCGTACCCAGTCCTCATTAGCATTCTCTTTATCTGCTTTTTTCTTTAACCTATCTCTCATCCGGGTAAGATTTACATATTCATCAGATACCCATTTTATTTTCCTACCTTTCACTCTGTGAGTGACAAGGGGGGCGTGTTTATCACATATTTTCGTAAATTGAGACTTCCAGGTGGACCAAGCAAGTTTAATGTCATTCACTACTAAACAATTTGACCAATCCAGCTCATCAAGTTCACTTATAAAAGCGTTTTCATTAAAGTGTCTATATCTTCTATAGGTAATTACTCTAGGGGGGACTTTTGGTCTATATAGCTTCCGTACAGTATACACAATGTTGTGGTCACTCAGACCAAGGGCAACAACATCACTATGGCATATATTCCTAGGTACAGTTGTCAGAACTAAATCAATCAAAGTACTACTTATCTCTGTAATACGAGTGGGTAATTTTATCAATTGTTGCATGTTATTTTGTCTACAAAGTTTATCGATGACCTTACTGTCATTCTTACTTAGCATATTATAATTAAAGTCACCAAGCACGAAGACCTCTTGGTATGATTCAGTTACTTTAGATATCGACCTTTCAACAGCAGTATTATATTCTACATTTGACCTTGGGGGACGATAATATGTTCCAATTAAAATAGGTTTAGTATTTGGAAACTTTAACTCTATCCACAAAGCTTCTATTTCACGGGATTCGAAATCGAATCTGCGGGAATACATCAGGTGGTCTGCAAGATACACTCCGACTCCACCTCCCCTACGGTTTCTATCAACTCTTTCCAGCTTATATCCATCAATACTCAATTCTGAATCAAGAACTGTATCATCTAAATGTGATTCAGATAATGTGAAGATATCAATAGGCCTGTTCTCTAACAGTATATTTAAATCACTTATTTTAGGCAGTAGACTACATATATTTAAGTGAGATAGTTTGAGCCCCTTCTTCATTACTTTGAGCGGATTATCAGACAAGTTATGTTTTAGAGTAGTCAGAGTTATTTCGTCAGGAGATTTCAATTTCGGAATTGTGTTCTTGCCGCGACGAGTTTTCTTTGACCGACCAAAGCCAAGATCAGTTATGGTCTTCCAGACTTTGCAGGGTAGTCGCTGGTGCACGAAGACGTGGTGTGGGGGGTTCAACCTTTGAAGAGAAGCTGTGTCATATTGAATACGGCTTTTAGCTAAGTGTTGAGTATTTAACAAAGATAATTACCCTTCCAAAAATTATATGTACCCTTTTCCCTTTCTAATAAGGAACCTATCCCTTTTTCATAACTGCCCCTTTTCACTTCTTATAAATTCCCCTATGAAAATAAATGGGTGCCACGTTTCCGTCGACAAATTAAAAAAAAAAAAAAACATTTTAGCCCTCCATAGGCTATTTTATTGAGTCAAACAAACATTTTTACAATTCAATGAAATTAAGTCTCTCCTTAACTCAAACAAAACAGAATACTTTCACATTTCACTCCTTGTTGGTCATACAAACAAATGTTGACGTGACTGCCATTTAGTAAAAACTAGATGGAATTCGACTGCGCGCAGTCGAAAATGATGCCTCCGTCATAGAGCAATTTTACAAACCGAAACGGAAGAAATTTTTCAAATTCAAGTTCAATTGTAATCCATTAACATGTTCTCAGAATATCGTGATTACAAGCAATTTCTCATATACATATATGACCCTTTGATCTTTGACCTCATGACCCTAAAATCTACTCAGTTCATTGGCTCTGCAAGATTTCCTGAGTTAAATAGTAATCCATCTGTCAGTTCTAATGAGAATGCGTCCACAAGCTATTTTTGCATACATAATGAGCCCATGACCTTTGATCTTATGAACCATTCATTGGCTCTGCAAGATACATAAATGATCTAAGTTTGGCAGGAATCCATCAATCTGTTCTAATGATAATACGATCACAAGCTATTTTTGCATACATAATGAGCCGCATGACCTTGACCTTTACCTCATGACCCCAAAATCTAATCAGTTCATCAGCTCTGCAAGTAACATACATGACCTAAGTTTGGCAGGAATCCATCAATCGGTTCTTGAGATAAGGCGATCACGAGCTGTTTTTGCATACACAATGTGCGCTGTGACCTGTGACCTCGTGACCCCAAAATCTAATCAGTTCATTGGCTTTGCAAGATACATACATGACCAAAGTTTGGCAGGAATCCATCAATCGGTTCTTCAGATAACGCGATCACAAGCTGTTTTTGCATACATAATGAGCCCTGTGATCTTTGACCTCGTGACCCCAAAATCTAATCAGTTCATCAGCTCTGCAAGATACATACATGACCAAAGTTTGGCAGGAATCCATCAATCGGTTGTTCAGATAACGCGATCACAAGCTGTTTTTGCATACATAATGAGCCCTGTGACCTTTGACCTTTGACCTCGTGACCCAAAATGTAATCAGATTGTTTTCCTATAGTGATACACACTATCCTTAAGTTTGAAGTTTAAATCTCCAGTGGTTCTTGAGATATCATGATAACAATCTCAATGTATGGAATTTCATAAGTTGACCTCTGTGACCCTTGACCTTTGACATACGTGCTCCAAAATCTAATCAGATCGTCTTCCTATGGTGATACATACTATCCTTAAGTTTGAAGTTTAAATCTCAAATGGTTCTTGAGATATCGCGCTAACAAACTCAATACAAGGAATTTCATAAGTTGACCTCTGTGACCTGTGACCTTTGACCTACGTACTCCAAAATCTAATCAGATCGTCTTCCTATGGTGATAAATACTATTCCCGAGTCTTAAGTTTAAATCTTAAATGGTTCTTGAGATATTGTGATAACGGTCAAACGGGACGGACGTACGGACGGACAACCCGAAAACATGATGCCTCCGGCACCACCTTCGGTGGCGGAGGCATACAAATTGTTATACATACCAGATATAGAATGAATATTACCTCTCGTCTTCATAATATTGAATAATTTTCTTCTTCAAAGAACTAAAATTTTGAATTTTGTTATTAAGCTGTTGAACAAATAGTTTATGCTTAATCAAAGTCACCATGCAATTTAAAGCATCGTTTCTTTTGTCTTCAAAACCAAAAATTACATTTTCTAAATTAAAATCTATCTGTAATTGAGAACTTTCATTTATCCATTTCACCGTTTCATTCCAGATTGATTTACTGATTTCACAATTGTAAAAGAAATGTACAATATCCTCCAGCTCTTTTTTACAAAACGAACATTTATCGTTACTCACTATTTTCATCTTATACAGTTGCTTGTTAAAATACAGAATCCTATTTACTATCTTAAACTGAAAATATCTTAAACCACTATCTGGAGTAAAACGTCGACAAATGCCCATTTCCTTTACATCCCTGGTGCATGCCTCTTTTTTTTAGGTGTAAGAAATGCCCCATTTTCACCTCTGATAATTAGCCTTTGTACTTTGACACGTGCTCATTTTTTTCTAATAAAGTGTCTTAACCCTTTCAATAAGTGTCCGCTTTTCCTCTCATCAATTTAAACGTGCCCCTAATTTCAAGCGACTAAAAGAAATTTCCCCCAAACCTCGCTCGCTATGCTCGCTCATAGTTATAGATGTATTATGTAACTTATCAAAGGTCTTTTCGCTCTTCCGTTATGAGAATGTGCTGCTTATAACCCCATCAGAATTAGGTTTTTCCTCTTTATAAGATGTAACATTTCGCACTGCGACCTCACAAATCTTAAAATGTTTGCTGGCTCGCAAATGAATTTTCAGACCATAACACCCAACTGCAAAGCATGCTGCAACAAATATCGAAATCATTCCTGATAATGTAATCACAATATAGGGGTTTATACAACACCTACGTGGATCCTTGTCATTTGATTGGACGATTGTTGGTCACATGATATTCAATAGATGGTATATTGCACGGTCGTGCATTTTTGGTTATATGCGCCGTGCATTTTTGGTTATATGCAGACTGCGTACCTCTCTGCTGCATGTGCGCGTATCCCTGCGTGTATCTGACGCGAAGGCAATCTGCATGTAATCGAGAAGGCTTGACTCGAACTTTAATTTTTCTTTATAAGGAGTAAAGCATAATTTGTTGATTAACGTTCTATTAGGTCTTCTTCGATGTTGTATAAAACAAATAATGAATGTTTTTCATTCGTTTAATAGTGCAAATATTTTCATTCGTTGAAAGATTAACGTTAATTCTATTCAACTCGGCTGACGCCTCGTTGAATAGAATGTTAATCTTTCAACTCATGAACATATTCGCACTATTGAACTCATAACCATTCATTATTTGTATAATATACCAAAGTCTAAACATTTGTATATTTTCGCTTTTTGCTGGTGCCTCCCACCCCCCCCCCCCCCCCCCCACTTTGGAAGTCGCCGCCTCTGATGACAATGATAATGATGACAATGATGATGATGATGATGATGATGATGATGAAAAATACTACTGAGAATACTGTTAGGCCTATAGCTGTAATTATTAAGCGGCAAAGTGAGTCATGCAACCAATATAATCATTTTGTAAATTTGGATCAACAAGAAGCGCTTTAATGCAAGGGATACAAAAGTAACACGTGATAGAAATAGGGGACTGAATATGTACGGATGACTTGTCTTGGAAAACACCTGACGACTGGAGGCTATAAGTCTGTTTTGCATGTTCAAGAAAAGTAACACAGAAAAAGAAACATGTGCTCTAACACAGAATGAGAACAAATCAAACCCGAAGAAAGGAATAAATTACACGACTTACCTCTTTTAATAGTATCCTATGTTATCCACTTTGGGGGAGGGGGAAATGCGATGGTATGAGTAGAGCAAATAGGACCAAGAATAAAATACACTGTGGGGGCACAAAATCGGTCAACAAGTAGCGCGTTTCTATAGCATTGCTCTGACGCAACAATGGTGCGCAATTTGTTGACAGCGCGCAGCTAACACAATGGGCTAAGGGAAGGCGCGGACATGCTAGGAATTGATTATCCCCGGGCGCGTCTTTTTTTTTTAACCTAGACCAGCCAACCTAGCACTGCATTTAATTGGCTCAAAAGAAACGATACGTCATGCGCTAGTCATAAAGAATTATGTTACTTATACAAGAACTTTTCAGTCTTTCTACATTAGATTAATTCCCTTTGTAGGTGCCCCCTTTTTTCTCCAGAAAGTGCCTTTTTGGTTGTTGGTGCCCCCCCCCCCCCCACTTTGGAAGACTCTTCACCGCCTCTGGTCACGCGGACCTTCGGTTTTGCGGATATTCGGTCTCGCAAGCCTTCGGTCAAGTGGTCAGATCTCGCTTGGCGGCGTGACTAATGTCAAAGTTTTGATGCCCACAAATTGATTTAAGCTTTAACTTGCTGGTTCCTTTTAATCATTACTTAATAATTGGTAAAGACCAGTAATAGCCGATATATTAAGTCAACATTTCAATTTCTTGCGTGTGAGTCGGTCGATAAGTGGGCTGAATTTCCTAAAAAGGGCACCGTGCACTTTTATGTCATTGGTTTACTATTTCATGAAGAAAAAAAGAAATAACAGCAGGTGTAATCGGTTTTTCTCCAGACATGTTGGTATGTTATTATTCTTTGCGCCTGCTAGCTACATGTTATTTTCTTTTGAAGATTGATATAACGGTCGTACTATTTGAGTGTAAACAACACCCCCGTGTTAAGCATACGTTGAGTCTACGTTGCTTTAAGATTTAATTTCATGAAGTTTATTTTCATGTTGGGCAGGTGCGATTACTGAAAAGTTTGTCAATACAGCCCCCTTGGCAAATTCTAATATGGCGTGATAAAACGCACTTTTCTACCTCTACCTTTCATTCAGTTTCTTAAAGAGAAGGTTAAGCACACGTTGAGGGAAACAAAAACATTACGTAGTCAATCGTTATCTCTCTCTCTCTCTTTCCTTGTTATGTATACCTTCGCAGTTTTGTTTGTAAACTTCAATAAAACTTGATAAGCCTATTTCATATCTTATTTTTATATTTTTACTCCGGCTCGAAGTGAACCCTCAAGTCCGCCATCCAAAAGATGCCTTTTCACATTTCTCTAACAATTATCTTCTTTTTGTTGTTGTTAATCTAAGCTCCTTTAAAGCAGGTCAATTTGAAAATAAAATCAGGATCAATACATTTATCGGAAGTAAAATCAATAGCATTTATCAATGATCATACTCAGCGAAATATAAAAGAAACAAACAAAAACACAACATAATATGAAATGTGCTGACAATGGGAGCAAGCGTTTCAAACTTTGCAAAAGTTTTTTTTTTTTTTTTTTTTTATTTATGTGTAAACTTTGCAAAAGTTCGCAAACAAGTGAAATGCATCCATATTGCAAATTGTCTCAAATTCACAAGAACTTTAAACAAAAAAGGATTAACAACTATCAACTATTTCTACTGCGTAGTTTCTTTGACATTTACACGTAATGGACATCGCGTTTGATAATGAACAATCAATAAGTGAAACATTAACGAAAGACAATTTACACGCACTATCGACGTTTCGATTCGAACCCGAATGTTGCCTCAGCTGCTACACAATGAGAAAGAAAACTTTGAAAATGTATAAATACCAAGAGATTACTTAGCAGAAAACAAGTCGTCTTCGTCTCTTTCAGATTCGACATAGACCTTGCATTAATATTTTTATATTCTCATCTCATCGTAAGAAAGGACTTGGCCGTCATGGATCGTCATCTGGTACTTTGCTTGGTCGTCATTGGACTCGGTTCACATCAAGTCTCCGCTCAAAGGGGTGAGTGTTCTTATTTAATTCATAAATGTACTGTAGACATCACTTTCCGGAGACGATGCTATGGTATTGTGCCGGGGAGTGGGACAAATGTATTGGCAGGTTCGATGCACAATAATATTCACGCGTTCCATATTAAGGACAGATATGGACAGAATTGGTGCCCTTTGTTCGTCTAACAGTGAAAATCTAATTTTGAAAATTCAAATGATTTTGTTCAAAGGATTATTGTATAAAGTAGTGGCTAAATTAATTTGAATATAATCTACTTTTGTCAACTTTACCAATGCTTTAAATACAGCCTGGAATTGTGAATAGGTTACTTACTACCCTTAAAAAAAGTACGCGTACCACTTTGGTATGCGAGTGAGAATACCACCCTATGAGTCGGCTTCTTAGTTCTGATTTGTCAAATTTAGTATTGAATATTTCTGAAATTGTATTCTTCAAATTTTGTTTGAACCGATTTCAATTACAATTTGCTCACCGATGAAACGGTTTCGCAAGACAAACTTGAAATCAATTTAGAAATTCCCAAAGAGGGGAAGGAGAGGAGATCCTCGGGCCACAATTATCTAAACATGTACTACTCAACACTAGATCTTGAGGAAAACTGTTTGCTATACTGAAAGCAAATTAGCAGGAAGGGCGATAGCGTCTGTTGACTATTTCCTCACTGTTCAGAACATTTTAGAGTGAAAATCTTGATAATCTTTCTTCAATAGGAAACGGGAGCGGCCCTTGTACTTCTGCACCCTGTCTGAACGGTGGGATGTGTGATAGTCTTGGAGATCAATTTTGGTGTTCTTGTCAAGACGGATTTCATGGCACATATTGCGAATTAAATGGTAAGACTGCTTCTCAGAAATGGTTTGACAAATTTAGTATTGAATATTTCTGAAACTGTATTCTTCAAGTTTGATTTGACCGATTTTAATTACAATTTGCTCACCGATGAAACGGTTTCGCAATTCAAACTTGAAATCAATTTAGAAATTCCCAAAGAGGGGAAGGAGAGGAGATCCTCAGGCCAAAATAATATTGGCATGAAGACAAAATACATGTACTCCTCAATACAAGATCTTATGGAAAACTGTTTGCTATACTGAAAGCAAATTTGAAGAAAGGGCGATAGCGTCTGTTGACTATTTCCTCACTGTTCAGAACATATTAGAGTGAAAATCTTGATCATCTTTCTTAAATAGGAAACGGGAGCGGCCCTTGTAGTTCTGTATCCTGCCTGAACGGCGGGAGGTGTAGCAACTATGGAGACTCAGAGTGGTGGTGTTCTTGTGAAGATGGATATTATGGCGATTATTGCGAATTAAATGGTAAGACAGCTTCTCAGACATGGTTTGACAAATTTAGCCTTGCACATTTCTGAAACTGCATTGGTCAAGTTTTAATTCAACCGATTTCGATGATAATTTATCTCAGTGATATAATGTTTTCACAAGTCAAACATGAAATTATTTGGAAATTTCCACTGAGGACAAGAGAGAGAGAGGAGATCCCCCGGCCAAATTAATTTAAGCACTAAATAAATACATGTACTCTTTAAATACAAGATCTTAAAGGCCTTGTTTAAAAATGCCAAAATCTGATGTGCACGGCCCTACGTGTTATCAGCGTGTGTTATGGTGTAATATTGAAGCCCGAAAAAAAAATAGCGCTTCAAATGATCATGAAGTGCCTCAAAAAAGTAAAATCTTTGAGTGTCCGGTTTTATCATACTCATTTTCCCCAATAGACTGTAGTGTTATAAAAACCGTTGGGAAAACGGTTTTTGATATTTCGAATTCCTATCATAAATATCTTGATAATCAGACGGGCGATCGGCTTGTAAACGTCATGGGATTTATGACTGACCTAAAGGTTTATAAATATGATTGCAGCATGAGCTTAATCCAGAATTTTGTTTAGAATCTGAGACATAGATACCCAATCCCTTTAAGGAACACTGTTTATTATACTGAACGCAAATTTGCAGGAAGGGCCATAGTGTCCATTTACTATTCCCTTATTGCTCCCTCGTTGTTTCTTAAATAGCAATCTGGAGCGACCCTTGCCTTTCTGCAGTCTGTCGGAACGGTGGGGAGTGTGTTAGCGCTGGAGCCTCATTTAGGTGTTACTGTCAACACGGATACGTTGGAATGCGTTGTGAATATTATGGTAAGACAAATTTAGTATTTAATATTACAGAAACTGTATACTTCAAATTCCGTTTTAACCTATTTCAATGATAATTGCTCTCACTGATAAAATGTTTTCACAATTCAAGCATAAAATTTATTTGGTGATTTTCAAAGAGGACAAGGAGAGGAGATCCTCAGGCCACAATGACCCAAGAATCACGAACAAAACCCCATTTACTCCTCAAATATAAGATATTAAGGAACACTGTTTATTATACTGAAAGCAAATTTGCAAGAAGGGTCATACGTTCCGTTGATTTTTTCCCTAACTGTTCATAAAATATTAGAGTGAAAATCTAGATCCTCTTTTAAAAGTAGGAATCAGGATAGAAGTACATCTGAAACTATATTCCTTTGTGATGATTTGATTAATATATCAATCCATCATATTTGAATTCCCTAAAATGTGTCTGGCCTTCATCTGAATTTAATATTGCACCAATGGAATGGTTTGCGAACATATGATTTCAATGTCTTTCTGAAATTATTTGGACAAATTTTAGTATAAAAATTTCACACTTAAATTGGAAGGACAGTGCCAAAAAAAAAGTGTTCCTGATGAGGAAGACAGATGGTAAGTTTTTTCTCTAGTGGATTCTTTAAGTTACTTGAAGAAAAGCGTATACCAATCACAGTTGATAATTTCCCGGGAAATACTGGGAAATACCCACACGCGTACCATTGAACTTAAATAATGTGCAATAACAAACATAGCAATGTGACTAAACTCCATCAGATAGACTTAAATGTTTTTTAGTTGATTATTTTCAATAACTTCATGGGTATCCTAAAACTTTAGATTGTTGTTTGTTGTATTCTATTCATATTTTAAAGATCAAAATTCAAAACATGCTGTACTGCCTAATTCTCCTGGTGCCTACCCATGAGCTGTCATTCCTGTCAATCTCCTGGCAGTACATGTCCTGGGTGAAAACCATAACATATAGAATAGTAATTGATTTTGATGTTCTAATTCAACATACAAATGAAAATGGTCTGGCTCATTTACAAGGGCACCATCCGAATTACAGTATGATAATGCTTCATGATGATTTACAAGCTGAAAATAAATAATACCCATCTAGGGAGGAACCCTCTATAGCATTGGCAGATTATGGGCAGGAAGGCATAGCTGACCCATGCTCCCCCTTCACTTCCTGTGAATCCAAGTGGCATACAAAATTACACAAACCCCAAAATGTGCTGCCCCTTTTGAAATGTTATACCCCAAAGGTACATAAATAATGGGATAACTGTTTTGTTATAATTTATTTTGTTTGGTTGCTCTGTACAAAGTTAGACATCGCACATTCTACAACACTGTGCCCTATAATTGGTCCTTCATATATTTACATATACATGTACATGTATAACATTAATTAGTTGAAAGCCAACCCTTTTCCATACAAGTTGGGGATTGAAATTATCATGTCCCATTGCCTATGTCCTAATAGGATATGTATACACTTAGTATCAAATGCTATTTATATGCAGAAATAAAGAAGAGACCCTAGGCCTTGGAGTTAATGCATATAATTAAAAATGGAAATGATTTTTATTTATTGGTTCACATTAGCGCATTATATCCCCATTTCCCAATGTTCAGTAGGAAAGAACAGGTGACTTTACCTGTATACATATATACATGTATGACCCACTTGATTGGGTAATGCTGAAATCATTCTTTAAACTAAATATCATGTAATATCCTATATTGACCAACTTAGCAATGTGCAAAATTGTTTTTAATGACTTTGTGTGTGTAAAATCTTACAATCCCAAAAGATTCAATGCAGACAAGTGTGATAACGGACAAAGGCGAACAATACATGTACTGAAATAATTATATCGATATTCAGTTCAGATATGTAGCTCTTGAATAGGGACTTTTAGATTTGCGTGGACTGATACGTGGTACTTCCATTCACGGCAGTGCTCTAAAAGGACGTCGATCGTAGCATAGACCTATTGTCTTCGTGCGAATCTAAAAGTCCCTAATATTCCCACGGTGTGAACACTCTACGTGTTTATGATGAGAATTACAATACAGTCTAAGATAAAGGTTGAATTGAATTGACTTAGAAACATTTCAACTGTATTTCCTGCTTTCCATTTCAAAGGTGGTACTTTCAATAGCATTAAGATAGCCTGAAAGCCGTAGCCTGTCCTTTCATCTTTTCAATCATTAATTTGCGTGACTCCCTACCTTGAATTAAATCGGCTCTATGTTGCTTTTTGGTGTTTGATAATGACTCTTGCTCAATAATCTAAACATTTGAAGGTTTTCAATTGTAAAAATACTGATTTGGAGTATTTTCCTGTATTTCCCTGTATTTTCTGTATTTGTCAAAGTTTACTTGGCGGTATTTATCAGCCGATATTTACACTGTACCTGCCAATCCTGAAAATCTAAACAATCATACGAATTATGACGAACACAATTTTGACAACTGACCATTCACATACTGAAAAGTATTAATATTTAAATAAAATACATGTGTTTAAAGGGCTATTACTTTATTGCCATGATGTGAATACTCTGTGTGTTCAGGCGCGTACGCAGTGGGGGGGGGGGGTTGAACCCCCCCCTTTTTTTTTTTTTAATAATAAAAAAGATATTAATAAAACAAATTTAAAAAAATTGTTGTATTAAATGGATGACCAAACAAAGCTGAACGTTCTCCTCCCGCCCCCCCCCCCCCCCCAACGAAACGAAATATCGACCGGCAAAATTTTCATATTTTAGAGAAAAAAATAAAAAAAGATATAGGCTATGTCCTCTTAAAAAGTGGTCTTTATAGGCAGGTGTCTTTATGTGCAAACTCCTATAGTACATGTTTCAATGAGAAACCATTTTCAAGAGAAACCAACAAATGGGCCTTTGTAGACATGTGGTATTTGTAGAAAGGTGAAATGCCTGGATTACATTTGGCCTGCGATTAGTCTACGGAGCCCGTATCGTGCCCGCATCCCCTTTTCCGTGCGGCCTCTGTGCGGAGGCAGGAGGCGGCCGTGAGATTTTCGTACGGATTCACGGGCTCCGCAGCCTTTACGATTTCGTTTCGCGAGAAGTTTAACAAATTTGAAAAAATCGTAAGCCCGTAGCCCGTTTACATGTCGTAGATGGCATTGCACAATCCCCGCACGGGCATCGCCCGGAGGCCTCGCACTAATTGTGCAGCAAACGTACAATTTTTCGGTGAACATGGGGGCAAACAAAATCGTACAGAGATTGTAGACTCGTGGGGCATTCGCACGGCCTTTGCACAGCAATCGCAAGGTTGCTGTACGGCCACCACGCCTTCTCCACGCAACCTTTGCACAGGAGCTGCACGGGCTCCGTACGATTTCCGTGCGGAGGCTGCGGAGACTGCATGGCTACTGCATTCAAATTGCACGATTTCCGTACAATCTCCGAGCAGCCTCGATCTGTACGGGTTTGCCCCGGCCTGCCCCCGAGGGCCAATACAATAAATGGCACGATGCTCGTAGATAATGTAAACACAAACATCGTAGCCCGTAGCCTCCTACGATGTCTACGAAAATTCGTAGACTAATTTATTGTACGGCGCCCGGGGCAAATGTTATCCAGGCATAAAGCAGGTTTGACTGTTATAGTAATAATAATAATAATAATAAACAATATTTATAAGGCGCTTAATACTGGTGTCTCTAAGCGCACCATATTCTGACTTAACAATTATTTACCAAAACTTATAATAAACACACAACTTATACATCTGTTCTTTATTCAATAAATCATGCATATATAATAATAAAAAATAAGATAAGAGTGAGATCAAACATACATACAAGAGGTCAAAGATAGGATCAAACATAGGATCGAACAAACAAAAAATAAGACGGTGTGCACCTCCTTTGACCGACTCACAACTGCAGAATATTATTTATGAATTAAAAAGTAATGATATAAATAATAATATTAAGAAGAAAGAGAAGAACACAAACAACTTGCAATGGGTCTATCTTAATAATAATAATAATCTTTTACAGTCCACTCCAAGTTTTATTAATTTTGTTTTTCTTTCTTCACAATGACAGCATAGTCATCAATTTAGAAGCAAAGATTTGATATTTTCCAATAATTGCACTGTAATTCTACTATTGCAACTAGTCTGTAAAGGTATATTTCTTCCCTCTGTTACACATTCCATGTTGTAAATGTATATTTTTAACAAGTCAAATGAATTCAAAGCTAGTCTATATTCCGATTCCTCTTTGAGCAGAGCAGCTAGGGGTGGATTGATCGATAGCGATGTTCAAAAGTAGATAAAGCAAACCAAACCCACAACTCACACAACCACCCGGAACAAAATATTCAACAAAAAATAATAATTAAAACAGTTCAAATCAATCGGAAATTGAAGAGTAAGGTTGATTTCTGCGAAACGTACACAAACAATTTTGATCCTTTTTTTAGTTAGTTAATGCGGAAGATTATCATGGAAAAAATGTCCCCTGAAAATATTGACTCTTCAAATGCCTTCATATTCGAAATATGACAAAAAGTGGCTCAGTGTGTGGACCACGTTTTCATGCAAACATGTTTTTGAAGTCCCATATACGTTTCTGTTCGACTATATGTCATTTTAAGGCCATTATATCTCTAATCACTTTGATGATTCCAAATCCTCACAGTAAACAACATTACTAGTTATATGTGCTACATGAACAACCTTTTATAATCGCTTCCAGATAGTTCTTTCACAATACAATTACAATCGCATGACCAGAACTCAACTTTATCTATAATTTTAATCGCAACTCTGTACTATTAGGAGATAGCAGTTTTGTAAGTTTGCGCCTAAACTTTTCAAAGACTTCAGACCACCCTGAATCAATTGAACTCTATACGACTGGACATTAGCTTATGATTCAGATATTCTAAGCCATGTTTCTCTACCTTTTTGAATTCCAGCTTGGAGGTCGTACTAACAACTTACCTAAATTCTTTGCCAATTATGGATTAAGAACGGTAAGTTTATTATCTATCGTATATTAATAAGAATATGATAACTTTCAGGAATTAAAACACTCTGTTCCTTTGAATATCCATGTAGTATGGCCGGAAAACTATCTAGATCATTATCACATGATTAAATTTATCTTTGTTTTCTCCTCCAAAGACTGCAAATTGGAGAAAAAATAATATTCCACGGTCATATCTTAAGTTTTTTTTCTCTAATCGAAACCAAGCGATATGACACAGATTGCCAAAGTATCCCTGATACCATTATTTTAAACTTTCTTTTTTCCCTCATTAATAAAATATGATGCACCAATTTTAAGAGATTATGAATTTAGTTAAATGCACACAAGACTCTCATAATTTCTCACTCATCTTCACACACATACACGCCCACACAAGCACCCGCTCTCTCTCTTTCTCTTACTTTCCCCTCCCTCTTTCTTCCCCTAACACCCCAAATCTCAATCTAAAGTAAATGAAATTTAAAGATATAAGTTATTATTTAAAAAAAACAGATGGAGAATACAATAAACTTTTAATCAGACGTTAGCATCGAGGAGTAAACTATGGATAAATTCATCTGCCAATATCCCCAACTTTTTAAAATTAAAGAAGGAATTATTCAAATGTTGTTTTTGTTTATTCACGACCACCCCCCCCCCCCCTCCCTTCGCCACCCAACGCCCCTTTAATTTCACTTTCCAATCTAAATGTAAAGCGAGAATGGAGTTGTTGCCTTCATTTATGTGAAATTATTTCTTCCTCCAGCCTTTCAATTTTATTCCAACCTCTTTACTCTTAACTCTTTTCCCCATTCTTTCCTCCTTCTGTCCCTTTCTTCATCTTCATCATTCTCTCTTTGCGTTCTTAAATGTATATTTATATTATCTTGTCTTTATACAGGTGTTTATTCCCATTTTCCACATAGGCTTATGCTAACTGGGATTATATTACGCCTTCGTCCTCTTGTTAATATGCTGTATAACAGTTATCGATCATTATGAGAAGAAAATACATTATATAATTTGACTTACATTGCAAATATAAAATAATACAAAAAAAAATTGTCTTTTAAATGAATTAATTGAATCGAATTCTATTTCAGATAACACAACTGTAGCCTAGAAGTACCATGAGCATTGAAAAATGAGGAGAAAGACCATGAACAAGGGATCATCTATTCTACCGTGACATGAGAAACATTTGCAGAAAATTCAATTTAATCGATTAAATTTATTTGACATCATTTAAAGGAAAAATCAAGTACAAACCAATTCAGAGTACATTATAGGACAGGACAACTAAAAAGCAACATTTGCTTGTAAATGAAGCCCTTATCAAGTTAAACACATTATTAGATACGTTTGAATTAACAAGAAAACTCCACTGTGAAACATGAGGAAAATAATTATCTACTCCATATTTATTTTCCATTATATAAAGATCTTGAAATGGTATATAAAAGGTTATTATAATGGATTTTTCTTGAAAATAAAACAATTGCACGATAGGTAGAAAGGCCCAAGTATTTATATTCAAAACGCCTTCCAAGAGAAAAAGAGAGAAAAAAAGAAGAGGAGACATTTGAGCACTAATTTCATCAACATAAAATATCTAAGAAATGATTCATATCAAAGATATTTTTATCACATCAGTCACGGTATTTGTATACGTTAATCCAACGCAAACCATCCATGATGAGCATTATAGCAGTCAAATGACGTCTTTTAAAAACAACGCACCACTAGCTTTATATGTTTACAATTACTGTGTGTATTTCAGAAAAGCTTGGTTTACTTTTGATATTGAAAATGCCACTATCTGAAATTCGAATTCCTAAAAACAAAAGTTGAATATGAAGTTGAATTATATTTATCTGTCGGAAGTTTCTGTAATGTGTTAGGGCCTATGTTACCATTATTATCATTGTAATAAATCAATATTGGTCTTCCCTCAATAAACCAGTTTGCTGTTTTTTGTATGTGTCCAGTATGTAGTGTTAAATCAATAAAAACGTTACGTAAAACCCATGTAAATTGTTCATAAGTTCATTTTCCATTTAAAAAGAAAGCAAAAATTACTTTTTTGGTTCTGAATACATATTAAATCACTACTACTAATAAATAGTCCTAAAATTAATGGTTCCGCCCCCTATCGTTCATATATACGTCCCATTAATTAATTAGTCCAAAGAAACCTAACCCTAATTCACCCCCAACAAAAAAACTTTCCAAAGTCTTGGTTGTATGTCTAAGTTTTCAACTTATAGCGTTGAAGTGGGCCTACCCCTCCCCCACCCCTCCCCTTCCTACAATTTTTCCCCAATAGGCATTATGGATCACTACAACGTATGACTTAATCGGATATGAGATAGAGGGTGGCGATTGGTAAAATCTTAAGATATATTGATCGAAAAAGAGGAACAGATACAAAGGTGACAATTGATAAAAAAATTGAGATCTGGAGATATACATACAGAGAAAAAGAGAGGAGGGAATTCTTTAAAGATAGAATGACATTGATAAGGAGATTGAAAGAGAGAGAGATTCGGAAAGAGGGATTTTAAAGAATAAGATATGATGAGATCTAACCATAACCCAATGGAGAGAAAGAAATAATCAAAAGAAATTTGATGAGAAGATAAGAAGAGAATGGGAGAGAAAGAAAGGTTGAAAGGTGGAAACTAAAATACTCAATGGTCGAGTACAGGCACAATTTCACCAAAGGGACGACACCACTTCTCCGAATAAAACTTTCCAGTCTTTAAACTCTAGCGGGTGAGTCCTTCAATTGAATTCGATTGAAATATACTTTAAAAATATAAGATATGAAAAATATCCCACTTTGCTACCAGACTATGGGGTGGTTACCCGATTATATATAGGTAAAAACTCTTTTATGTTATAGGGGTAAAAGTTGTCAGTGGCGAGGATCTGTATACAATTCAGAGGAAAATCATAAGTATAGTATAGTATATCCGGCGACACCAATCCAATGTAATTTATACTGAACTATTGCAGAAAGTTAGGCAAACAGTGCAGTCGCCTACTTGTACGTCTTTATATGACTTTGGCCCTGACAATTCTTATTTAGTATATCGAAATTTAAGACAATAACAAAAAATCAACGTTTGTGGAAACGACACAAAAGTAAAAATAGGTTTTGTTTTGTTTTCGTCAACAAGAATCTAGAGCATAAAACATCTCCATATGAAAAGTAAGAACAGATCGAGCTCAAATTCATACAAAATGGTGATGATGATAATGATAATGACAATGATGATGGTGAAAATGATGATTCCGATGATGCCGATGATGAGGATGAAAACTACTGAGAATACTGTTAGGCCTAAATGTAATTATTAAACGGTAAAATGAGTCATGCAACCAATATACATTGTCGCTCATAAAGGTGGAATATTTTAGTTTTACCCCAATTAATGGAATTATTTAAAAAATAATTTCAAAATAATAATACAAGGAATCCGAAAGCAACACGTGATATAAATAGGGGGACTGGATGTGTATGGATGACTTGTCTTAGAAAACACCTGACGATCGGAGGCCTTAAGTCTGTTTTGTTCATGAGTTACACAGAAAAAGAAAACATGTGGTCTAACATAGAACGAGAACAAATCAAACCCAAAGAAGAAATAAATCTGACGACTTACCTCTCAGTGTCCTATTATCCACCTTGGGGGGGGGGGGGGAACTGCGATGGTATTGAGCAAACAGGATCAAAAATAAATAGTTGTGCCGCGTATTCACTGTGGGGGCTAGCCTCTTGTCGATGCCCTCGCGCTGTTGGAGTCTCTAAATTCTGACGAGCGAAGCGAGTCAGAGAAACCGAGGCGCTCGCGCTGAGGGCCTCTTGACAAGTGATCTGGATTTCTTATGTTTTACTTTGTTTGGCGAATATTCCGACCCAGCAGAGTTCGGTGAAAGTCATCCAATCAGAGAGAGCTACTATGACGTAATATCTACCGCTCTGTGCGAATTCCCTCCGTGAGAGCGAGACTGGCCGCCTAGTTGTAGTCTGCAAGCACAAACCCTGGTCAGTCGTAACAGAGAGTGTGCACTATAAGACTACCATATGCCACGTACTATAGCTGTTCCTGACCTATATTGGTACAACCAGTAGGTACCAGTAGATAGCTGGGCTAGGCTTCTCTCAAGGCACAATGATTTTTTGATAAAGTGTCAAATTAGGGTCTGTGCTTGCAGACTAGCCTAGTTGGGCAATCCCGAACACACACGTACACACACACAATCGCTGCGGTCTAGACATGCATAATTCAGTAGGAAATCGGGTCTCATGAATATATAATTCAGATCACTTGTCAAGAGGCCCTCAGCGCGAGCGCCTCGGTTTCTCTGACTCGCTTCGCTCGTCAGAATTTAGAGACTCCAACAGCGCGAGGGCATCGACAAGAGGCTATGTGGGGGCCTGAAATTGGTCAACAAGTACGTAGCACGATTCTATAGCATTACTCTGACGCAACAATGGTGCGCAATTCGTGACAGCGCGCAGCTAACACAATGTCAATGGGCTAAGGGAAAGCGCGGACATGCAGACTGGAAAATTATTATCCCCGGATTGTCGTAGAGATTTGCAATTATTCGCAAAAATGGCAATGGGGGCAATGACCAATCAAGAACATTGTTGCATGGCCTTCTAGTTTACAAATCTTATCCTCAACCGATCAGATTAGTTGATTCAAATTTACAATGGACTGAAAATGACTGTTTACACATGAATTAAATTTCGGTTATAAATATTTGTAGTCTGAATTCACCTATCGTCTTCCATTTGATTTTCTATTAGATCGGGATCATTTAACCAACAAAAAAATTATCGCTTATCTGTTGTTTTTAAGGGGCCAGAATGAGAAATGAAACATTTGACTATCCCTTTCAGTACATTGATTACATCAAACATTAATAACCGATTCACCACTTAGAGATTTTCATACATTTAGTATTAATGTCAATGCTTCTCTTTTACTTTTTTTAATGTGTTTTTCTAGTTGTCTGCTCACCACCAATTATAAGCAAAAGATTACATATCCAATGGTTAATTGGTGGGTAAAAATGAAAATGGTTGTTTATATCAGACAAAGTATGGCTAGTATATATTTATACAACCTTGGGTTTTGTACCTGAATGCGATCTCAAAGACTTTCAAAATATCAATGCAATTAAGATAGTTTTGTGGTTTGCGTTTCACCTTTGAAATGTGCTAACATTACAGTGACAAACAGTGTATGACATAATCTGAATGAGATTTATATAGGATAGGTAATACAATGGGTATCAAAATTGTCTATTAGCCGATATCGCGAATATCTTTGCGATTGAGGCGCTTCTATACTGCTACAAAAGAAAACAACAACAATACAAAGACACAGATAAGGTCTAATTGATAAGTATGATGCTTTTAATTTCTTCATAGATATTAACTTAGATATATCTCCATATGAGCAACAATACATCATAAAACATCATAAATTTGTAATATAGTCATCAAAAGTGAATCCAGTCCAAACAAACTTAATTTTGAAGTATTCAACTTTTAATTATTAATATTAAATTTTCTGATATAAATTCATTAGTTTTTATTAGCTCATTGAACAGCAATTTGAAGTAAAGCGACCTTCATTCCCAACTACATTATACTGTGTTAACCTTAATAATGTTGACTGAAATACTTTCTAAATATATGCCACACTTGAAAAGACAAAACAAATGTTTGTGTTTATCATAAATGTGGAGGGGCAAAAATGTTTTGATCGATAAAAACCAGCCCCTCGATCAGAACATTGGCCATTTATGCGACAAGTAGTGTAAATTCAAAGGTGCGGCGCTAGAGGAGGTATTCTTAAAACATATTCATTCAGTTGTGCTGCAATATTTTGTCAAATTGCAGTTCATGTGTAAATCTAACTATAAAGTCAGAACCTTTTATCAGTAGTTGAATATAATGAAACACTATTACTTTACTTGCATTTTCACTACTCAATTCATTTACATCTGCAGAATAGTGGACTTTATAATTTTAACATAGCTCTGCTTTTCTTAGATGCTTACAATTTTTTTTCCTCATAGAAATCACATATATCTCTAAGATATCAGTCTGTCATGGCAAGCCTCGAAAGTGCAGATAAATATTTAAATATTGATAATATAAACTATATCTTTATTTTACACAAATTTACAGGAGAAAACCAAATAACAATTTGATATTACTAAATGCAAAATTCATAATTGGTGACACATTTTTAGATCTTTCGACCCTGGAAATAAGTAAATAAGTCAAGAGTTTGTGAATACAGAAGCTGTTTGAGCAGAATTCAATCCTGTTCTCAAATAGGGGTGATAGTAAGCATTTGCAAACGATGACACATGTGACCTTTAACATTACAATCTCAAACCAAATAATATTTAAAAAAAATCATAAATATTTCTGTGACCTTTAGCCGACAGTTAAGACTTTCATTCCATGTGGCTGTTTCCAGTAATTGTTGACATCAGCCTATTCATACTGTAAACTAAATTACTTATATATTTTATCAATAAATCAACAATGAAGTTCATTAAGTGAACAACCTGAGGGTAATCCCAAATTACTTCCCCCTGCTTTAATATGCGTTAAGCCAGGTCTCTTTGATACACTAAATGTAACACAGTGATTTATTTGAAATTGTGATAATAATAATAATAACAGGCAATGATTTAAGTTAGCATAGTACACCAGAATTATAAGCCTCATGGATTGGCAAAATTCAGGTATAAACAAAAAAAACATTGTCAAGCTGATTTCTGTGACTTCAAACTGACAGTTAGGAATTTTATTTTAGTACACAAAGGGCCACTCTACCAAATGGAGTTGTAATAGGGAAGCTTGAACTAGAAGAAAACTTGTGCTAGAAACGCTGTTAATGAACAAACAAAAAGGGAATAAGGTACTTTTAAGTGCCACATACTCCCCACATACAACACATGTAAATGTAATTTCCATTAAATGAAATAAATGAAGTCATAATTCTAGTTTCTATGTTTAATTTAGTACTGCATCAATCTATCATGGCATAATTAAATGTAGAAACAAAGTGATGATGATGAAGGTGTTGATGGTGAAGATGATATTAATGATGATAGTGATGGTGATAGTGATAGTGATGACGACAACAATTACAGTGTTAAGTTATGACGATGGTGTGATAGTGTTGTTGATGATGATGATGATGATGATGATGATGATGATGATGATGGTGCCTGTGATGCATATGAACGATGATTAGGAAAATTATCAGTGTGCAATTTAAACTGATATTTGGACTAAATATCCATGAACACGAAGATGGAGAGAAAAAAATCTTGAAACAATGAAGGTATTTCCTCAAATAATTTTTGAAAGTGATGAAATGATGGAAAAAGGGTACATGAAATATTTCAGAAGCATTAGAGCTACAGTATAAACCTTCATTAATGTTGTATAATAGTATTTATGTTTCTTGCATGACTAAATAACAGGTTATAAAATGATGGCAATCTAATTGTTTCAAATAATTGTTTTAAAATAATTAGTAGGCAATATCAGGGGCAGATCTTTTTTTCACGATTGTGACTTCAGCATGAAGCAGTGCACTTTAACCAATTATTAAACCCCAGTGCATGAAATTTATCACAGATTTTACTTCTTCTTTTTTTTTGGTGGTTATTTCTTTCAATTTTTATCATTTTCTTCCTTATCTCTCGCAATATATATTAGGTAGCCAATGTATACATAATCAATTTTTATTCACACACATATTCATTTGCTGTTGTTTTTAAGCTCGATTTAGCTTGATTACGGTAGCTTTGCCACACCGATAGGCGCAAGAACCAACAGTCAAAATACAAGCCATGGCAGTACTGCATCTCTTGACGCCACTTGAAATTGCACGACCTATCATAAGCAGCTGATTTGTGACATTGCTAGAGAGAACAACCTTCACCTTGAAACACCATCGATTAAGTTGGATCGTGGGTTAACTGATACCGGCTTGTTTCAACTGGGATTTGAACTCGCTCAGGGTGTGCTGTAGGCTGATGATGAAGCCTTTAGATAAGGGGAAGAGGGAGTATGGAGGCATGGAGCTGCTGCCATCATCCGGTAAGGAAGCTCCGGCTCCGTGGAATATCTGGCTCCAGCCCGGCTCTAGAGTGGTGCGTTCTGGCTTGGATGGTGATGCAGAGACTGATGAAGTACATGGTTGTATGGCTTCTAGTGACGAGGAAGGAGTGGTAATGGTGGTGGAGGGTGGAGAAATGGTTGCAGGGTCTCTTGACGTCGTCTCTGTTGCAGGTTCTGATGGGTGATGTAACACAGAATCAGGCTTTGAAGTGTTTTTTGATGATGAGGAGGAGGAGGAAGAGGAGGATGAAGATGGTGGTGGTATTAGTGCTTTCGGAACATCACTTGATGCTCCATCTTCTGTAGAGGCTGTCTTTATCGTAGCTTCTTCATCGGGCTGCATCACTTGGTCTTGCTGACACGGTGATCCTGGAAAAGTCTCTGCTGGAGGTTGGCTCATGGCTTTTGGGATATCTTCCGACCTTAATGCAAGATGGAGCCAAGATTCAAGCCGCCTCATCAACCTGATCAAAAGAAGAAAATGTAGATAGGAAAGAATCGTTGTCGTCACATTACAAACATTACAGAGTACCATAATGATGATATTCTACAACAAGATGACACTTAATAATTTAAAAGAATCTCAGAAATAAAGACAGACTTTACAGACTTACAGAACTTCTTAAAGGAACACTGATGGTACTTTCAGGGTCATGAGACAACATTTCATATACAGTGAAGACATCAAAAAGCAAACATAAAAGAAACAATTGGAATGACTGTTATCAGAATATATAACTCTTGGAATACTTTATATGATTGATCAATGTATAACTATTGGAGAGTATCATTTGCTCACATAAAAAAGTAGTAAATCAATCTCTGTCCTTACCTGACACAATGTTTCTTGCAAAACAAGAGCGCTTCTTCCTTGAACAAGAATGGCGGAGACGACACCATCTTGCTCATGGACTAAAGAGAAAACAAACAAAAATAAAAGCATCTCTTGATGAAACAGGTGATCCAATATTTGCTCCAGTGACAATTGCTGTGGACCCTGGATCATAAAACTTGTTATCGATAACAAATTGCGATCATCACTGTTATAAGCTACTGAAATCGTTGCATTTGATTGGCTGAGAGAAAATTTGTTATGGAAATGAGACACTTGTTATGGATAACAAGTTTTATGAAACGGGGCCCTGGGCTATATTTTGTAAAAATTATAGGGTTATGATTAAGGTTGCGATTGAGTTTAGAGTTCAGATTTCAGGTTAGGTTTAGTATAGGGTCCATATACGGATTTCAGTGTGCAGTGGGTATGATCTTCAACAAGACTGAGTCAATCTCTTTTCCATTTCAATTGTTCCAAAAATTCACAGTATACATCAATTCTTGAGTACTACAGTGGAAAGTCGTTATAACGAGGGCCTTGCAACGAAAGAAATTACCTTCATGAAGCTTGTTATATCAGGGTAAAAATACATTAAAAAATAAAGAGCTGGGACCATCAAAATCACCTTGTTATAACGGATACCTTGTTATGTCAGAGCTCCTTATACGAGTTTCCACTGTATATAATGGCTCTTTCCAAATTGTTTCCAGACATTTTCAATCACTTTGCAATCACAATATAAACAAGTACTCAAATTAATCTTTAAAACACACAACCTTTCACACTTAACCCACCTGCACAAGTTTAACCAGGGCCATCTCGTTGTACATGCGACAGTTTTCCATACTCTCCGTGGTTCCACGGTGTTTGTCGTACCCAGCCTCATTGTAGTATGGTTCGTTAACAAGAATCAAGCCTTGGACAGAAACCAACAGCTGAAGAAGATTAGACGATGATGTCCACATCTCGTTACCCTGTAGACAAGAAGGAAAAGATAATCATGTTACTAATGATTTAATGATAATAATCATAAAAACAATAAAAACAATAATGCATATATACAGAAAACCTGTCTATAGCGACCGCCCAAGAGAAACACAAAAAATGGTCTTTGTTCACAAGTTCCTTTAGTACATGTTTCAATGAGAATCTATTTTCAAGGGAAACAAAAAATGTGGTCTTTGTAGACAGGTGGTCACTATAAAGCAGGTTTGAATGTATATTGCGCCATTTTTCTCAGTGCATGACTTATTTAACCCCCAATTCTAGCCATGTGGCCATGATAAAGTACTCAAGTGTTTCCAGAAATGTCTTCCTACCAAGCACCACTTTTTCTCATGGGGATAGACACTGGGGGAATTAAGATCAATGTCTTGGCAAAGTATTATAGTGCCGTGGTAGGGATTTTAACCCTCTACCATTGCATCTATATTGATACAGTACGCCCAGACACCTTTCATCTCTTTCACAAAGTTAATTTGTGAATACTAATTATAATAATTTTTTTAACCCAGGGAGGCCTCATCAGCATCAATGCTGTTCTTCCCGAGGGCCATGCAACTATTATTATCCCAGCAATAGCCAGGTACCCATTTACACCTGGGTGGAGAGTGGCAAATGTGGATTAATGTCTTGCCAAAGATGTTGGTGCCTCGCTGAGATTCAAACGCTCAACCCTTAGATGGAGAGTCAAGTGAATAAATCACGATACCACAACAGCTCCAAGAATACATTCTAAAGTTCTTGGATAGAAGGAAAACTTGAAGGAATCAATGGTTACATCAGGAAATACATAGTTCAGGTTGTGGGCCTGTCTTCCTGAGTATGTAGAAGGGATAGCGATAGCGATAGATGGATGTGGTATGGAGACAAGACGGTGATGAGTTCAATGAGGAACCCAAAATGCTGACTTTAGTTAAAGATGATGATGACAATTATGATTCCTTTTGCTTTTTTTTTTTTTTTTTTTTTGGGGGGGGGGGTATTTTCTAAGTCTTTTTTTTTTTTTGACCAGCACTTCACCCCGTCAAACAATTCTACCATTAGACTCTCCTGCCAACTGACCTTTCCTGACCATGTTCCAAGAAGGCTGAGGCACACCTTGCCGTCACTGTAGAGATTGGGGTTGAGACGACCGGTGCAGAAGGACAGGTAGTGGACCTTGGGCGGGGTCTTGGGGTAGTCGCCTAGCAACCGAATATCAAAGAAGAACACTCCGTCCTCGTAAGGGGTGTTGACAGGTCCCTCGATCATGACGGAAAACATGTCCTGTGGGGGTTTGAAGAGGCATGCTTATTTAGGATTGGTGATGAAAGAATAGTATCCAGCTTGAATTACATTGGAAGCAAAGATTACACAGTGAACTAATTATTCATATCCTAACTATTTTTGATGTATGTGAAAAATTGTTTTATCCCGATTTATGTTTCTTGAGGATGTCACATTTTAAAGCTAACATCTAAAAGTATTCAACAAAACCCTTTTTCAAAAACCTTAAATGATTTAGTTGTTAACTGTATAGCTTTGGCGACTAAACAAAAGAAAATCTGACTGAAATTCCACTAGAAGCAAACGTTACACATAGGGACTCATTATTGGGAAAATGATATTCTATAGAGTCAAATATTATTTGTCCATAAAAATCAACAAAGGTAGAATACTTTCTAGAACATACATTACTTCATCTGTTTGGAGTCAGAAGGGTGATTAACACCTTTCCAAAAACCTGACTTCCTCATATATGTAGAGGTACACATTATCACACATCTGACTATATTTCCGTAATATTTCTTTCTGTTTCCCTTATTCCGTCATATTGTCTAAATCTAAATCAAACTAATAGGATCTTGAGACATTGGATACCGAAAGAACAGAATGGGGTTGGCCAATTCTTTCTTAAGGTAATGTAACATGTCAATGAATGAGATGTACAAAGATGGGAGCATACCATTCTGTCCTCAAAGGCTTTTACCAAGATCCCTTGAGGGAGAGCAGTCTGGAGCAGACGAACCTTCAAAGGAAAACAAGATGAGTGGGATATATGTCATAGGTCAAGGGTCATCTTGGGGACATAATCAATGCATTTTTTTTTTTTGTGTGTGTGTGTGTGTTTTATTAAAAAAATCAAATACAATCAGAATATTTACAAGTACTTGCAGTACAATGTAGATCAAAACCTCACGAAAAGTAAATTTACACCAAGATGCAGGCAATTAGATGCCTGCACATGTATCGATATACAACATTATAACCACTGCATCTTGCATGAGGTAGCCTAAGGCTGTACCAACATTTTGGCATTAGAAAGAGAGAGTGGTATGGGCATCTTGTGTACACAACTGACTTCTTGAAGACGTAAATTATTCATGATTTTTACTCATCTTTTTTCATGTTATCGCTGCTTTTTTTTCTTTTGACGACTCACAAATGATATGACGTTGATAATATTAAAAATCTCACCTCTTTTTTCCAAGTCTGTAGGAACTGTTTTTGGTTGGTTGGTTCCTGGGCGCTGCTGAAGTAGTGACAGTCTGGTAAGGAGGATACCACTATGAATCCTAAATGAAAACAGAAAGCATGTCCACTGATGTATAAACATATACAGTCAAACCTGTCTATAGCAACCGCCCAAGGGAAACACAAAAAGTGGCCTTTGTAGACAGGTTGTTTAGTACATGATTCAATGAGAAACCATTTTCAAGAGAAACGACAAATGTGGCCTTTTGTACATGTATATTATATATTTTGAAAATGTTCATTAACCCTTCGGTTGCTTTCTTTGCTTCTCTGCATGGTCCCTCATTTGCCAAACACGCACATTTTGTACAAAACAATAATGTAATTCTCATAAAAATTCTCATAGAAACAAATTCTCAGCATTTATAAAGCTCGAAATACAATTTAATCTATAAGAGCTTCCAAACTTGAAGATTATTACCCCGGCTTTAGCTGTGCTGCCATTGTGGCGCTCTATCATTTCAAGGATTTAATTCCTGCCAGGTGCCCATTTACATCACCTGGGTTGAGTGTGGCAAATGTAGATCAATGTCTTGCCAAAGGACATTAGTGCCGCGGCGGGACTCGAATCGCGGACCTTGTGATCGACAGTGCGGCAACCTTACCACTCGACCACGACACCTCTACGAATATAGGCACCAAGTGACAGAGGGATTGCGTTATGCAACAAAGCTTTTAACACCTGTTATACATTAATCTTGCACTGGAAATAATCTTGAAGCCTTTGGTATATCTATCCCATGATAAATGGCATATAAGATTTAAACGTCCATAATAAATTTTACAAAGCCCCCTTTTCCTTTTGAAAGAAGCCGAACAGAATAACAACTGTATACTAATTTCAAGATCAAGTTCAAGTTCATTTCAAGTCTTAAAGAAAATCAACACTGCTAATAATGTGATCAGATACTGGGAATAAATTACAGTTAATCATATAAAAATTCCCAAAATGCAACTATAAACATACACTACGTGAACCTTGAAAGACTTACTGCTAGCAGCATTAGGACTCTGAAGTCCATCTTCAGCCCAACTCAGATCTTTGTCCTGGTTGACAGGCACCTCTTCTTCTGCTGCCGCCGGAGTGATTTCAAGCTTCATCTCCACCTCTCCTTTCTCACTTTTGATATTTGTTATCCGTCCTTCAGTCTGGATGTCACTCATTTCTTCTTTGGATACAGCATCATGTTCTTTACCCTCTGCGATGTCTGCGCTTGATTGCTGTTTAAAAGATAAGAAAAGAACAAAAGAGTGGCTGATTAGTTTGTATACATGCATCTATTATAAGGCAATGTTATATAAAGTCCATTTTTTTGTTTTGTTACAATGATATAGACAGCAAAGCATGAAGGGGAAAAAAAGACGACAAAGATTTCCATACAGCATCGTTTTCACACCTTTTCTTTCACAATGCAATAGCATGACCAGAAAACTTGGTATGAAATAGCCCCGGCCCCCCCACTCCGAGAACGGACGGACCCCATGCGTGTTACCAAAATGTCCGGTAAAGGGGTACTTTTCGTGCGACAAAATCCAGCCAGAGAATTGTAAAAAAAGGGGTGTATTAACTTTTCACCCGGAGATTTCTATAAAAAGGGGGTGTTTTTTCTTTTTTTCTCTCATCTCTTTGGACTCCTGAGAAATTATTCTGAATTTAGGGGGGTACATTGAGCATTTTTTTTATGATTTAGGGAGGTCTCCAAGGCAGGAAAAGCCTGCGAAAAGCCCGCGAAAGGGGGGTTCGGAAATGTTGGCAATCCTCAGATAAGGGGTGCTTTCAAAAAAAGGGAACAAGCATATGCGTACCCTAAATAACACTGAGTGGGGGGGGGGGCCGGGGAAATAGCCCAGTTAAAATAGGGTTCACATGGTCTGAAACTCCAATACCTACCTGCAACACAGAGCAGTCACTGTTGGTAGACATTGGTTCCTCCGTCTTATCCGCTGTCTCTACCTCTCCCGTTCTCTGGGCCTCCGTATCCGGGGGCTCTGTCTTGCTGATGGTCACTGAGTCATCAGGAACCTGGGACATTTCATCCTCGCATACATCCTCTTCATCCCTTTAAAAAAAAAAAATTGAAACAAAAGTTAAAGACAAGGTTTAGTTCTGGGAAGAGGTGAAAAATAATTGGTGAGCGTTATTATTGTTATTATGCAAGTGTGGAAGAACATCAGATAAAACATGTTCCCTGAAAAGCATAACTCTTCAAATGCCTTCATAAATCAGGACAGATTTTTATGCCACATGTTCAAGTAGTCCCATATCCATCTTTCTGTGTACAGTGCTTGTAACTTTACCAAGACTGGGTCAAATTTCTTCTCATTTTGATGATTCCAGAACCTTGTAGTACACACCAATACTTATTATGCTAGATGATCAACCTTTTCTGATCGGTTCCACACCGTTTCTTTCACAATGCAATCGCATAACCAGAACTCAACTTTATCTTTAACACAGAAATAACAATGATTACCGTTTCATTGATACATGCAGAGTATGACAAATTCTCTGGCAGTATCTGGTTTGTTGTTTGTTCTCAACACTAACCAAATTCCTAACCTGCAACCCTGGACCTCACATGTACTACCAGGTAACCCTAACCCCAACCCTAGCCCTAACCTTAACCTCATACGCAACTAAGTTGGAACCCTTAATTACCTGAAACCCCCTCACCCTAAATCTTTGACAACATTAAGCCTGGGACAAATGATATTTTTTTCTTCAGGAGGCATGCATATACCTTCATATTAAAGTGCTTTTACATCAGCAAAGAAATCTTCAACCAAAACAAAAATGCAACACTTTCAGCTTGCATATAAGTGGCGATATTAAATGGTACTGGAATGTACAGAAAGTTAAAGGTAATATAGAGTATGAATTATGCATCTGGTAAAAATATGCCTTCCTCTGTGCATTTTGGCAGTCTAAGACCAAATCAATGATCCCAACTCAAAGTTTTTTGTTTTTTTTCCCCCATCAACCAACTTGAGTAAAAAAAAAAAAAAAGAGGACTCGGGGGGGAAAAAATAGGGCAAAATAGGGAAGAATAGAGAAGAATAGAGAAAATAAGGGAAAAATCAGGAAAATCAGGATAAAAATGGGTAGAAAAAAAAAATTGGGTAAAAAAAAAAATGTGAAGAAAAAAAGAATCGGGGAAAAAGTCGGGCAAAAATATTTTTAAAATCAGAAGAAACGATTTAAATCGGGTAATTATCAGGCCTGATAGTAAGAGTAACTCACTCTTCATGGCCTTCATCTCCCGACTTGCCGCTAGCCGTCTCCCAGCTGCTGTCAGAAGAGGTGTTGTCATGACTACTGTCTCCTCCTCCTCCTCCTCCTCCTTCTTCGATCATCTCCTTTGCTGCTTCTAGGTAATCAGTAATGGACAGCTCAGAGTCAAACTCACAGTCCTATGAAAGATCAAATTGAAGAGGGGGCGGGGGAAGAGAAAGAGAAAGAAAAAGAGAAAGAGAGATAAATACAGGGGATAGAGAAAGAGAGAGAGAGAGAGAAATACAGGGAATAAACAAATATATTTTTGCAATACTAATAAATAAGTGGAGGATAATAATTACCATGGTAAGAATGGTGATTATATTTTGTGATACATAAATGCATATAATTGAAATAAATTAGTATTGAACTAGTACTAGTTTATGGGAAGAAAGAGAGAGAGAGAGAGAGAGAGAGATACAGGGATGATGAAATATGTGATACCCTGAATAATGAAACTGGAGGATAACAATCATACATAAAATAATGATGATGGTCAGACAGTGCTTTCCTTATATAAATGTGAGAATGTAAAAATATTTTTCATTTCCTATGCATGAAATAAAATCTGCAACCTGAACCTACTTTTTATATAAATGATGCTTACCACCAAATAAAAAGAAATAAATAAAATTTTTACCTCAAATTCTAGTTTGTAGTAAAGGTGTCGTGGTCGAGTGGATACCACTCCAGACTGTGGATCGCGTGGTCCGTGGTTCGAGTCACTAATGTCCTTTGGCAAGACATTAATCGACATTTGCCACACTCGACCCAGGTGATGTAAGTGGGTACCTGGCAGAATTGATTCCTTGAAATGCTGGAGTGCCATAATGCCAGCCATGCTATATAGCAGGGGTATTAATGTGGAGCGCCAGGGTGTCTGAGTCTGACAGACATGAGCGCTATACAAGAACCCACTATAAATATCATTATTATATATCATTTTTGTGACACTTGTTTTAATGACAGACACACAAGTAGAGCTAGAACACCCATCTATGAAGAGCCAGGAGAGCATTATCCCTATCTCCTTCTGGGACCCGTTTCACAAAACTTTTTTTCAATGACAAATGACAAAAATCAGTGACAAGTCTGTTGATAACCAATCACAAGCAAGGATTTCAGTAGCTTATAACAGCAACTATCATTTGTCACTGGTGAAAAGTTTTGTGAAACAGGGCCCTGGTGCTAAGCGGGCAAAGCTATTGATAGCACTCACTTCTTCGATTCTGTAGAGCTGATGAGGGAAGACCTTCGACAGGGTGTCATCTACCCATCTGATCGTGATGGAGCCATCGCCATTCACTACTTGCACCTGTGTCATCAATTCAAAACAAAAGAATGGCATGATTAATATTCATGATTAGTACGGCACAGTATTATAAGCAATATTCCTACATACATGTAGGTAAGATTCTAGATCACTAAGTAATAATACATCTTTCGACAACTGTCACATAAAGATAATATGTCCCTTTTGCAGCCAACATCAAATTCTGTAGAACTTTGCAGGAATTATGAATATGTCATGTATGTCCTATCTGTAAAATTTAAACGTTAGCAGTTTCCTAATATTCAAATTATGCAAGGAAACCTGTTTACTTGCTAGACTTCACTGTCAGACACTATTGAGTGACTGACTGGCTTTTTATCTTCTTTGGTAATAACATACATAAAATGAGCTGTAAAGGGTACATGATCATTTTTCTACATCAATAACCCACTTCTTGTAACTGCCAAAATTAAACTGATTGAATCTTTGCGCAGCATAAAACGTACGACCATTCGGTACAATGGTCTGAAAATCAGACTATTACTTACTGGCTCTATAGCTCTTAAGTCGATTTGACAACTTATAGTTATTATTTTTTCACTTAAAGACATTTTCAAGCCCCTCATTTTTTAGGGAAGTTCTAAATTAGTATTATCTTTCAAATGCCATTGGAATTTCACCTTTTCATTTTTTGGGCCTGCAAATGGGACATTTAAAATCTTGAGGAAACAATGTATTATTTAGAGGGTTCTTCATATAAATCAGGGCAACCCTATCTAGACCACTATTGCAGATACTAGAGTAAATCTTGTCTCTATCCATGTTTTATAGGCCAACTCTAGGCCCAGACTAAGTTACTTTAAACAAAAATCAGTTGCTTAAAAATAAAAAAAAATCTGAGAAACAGATTATTAAACATTTAGGCTGGAGTTCTAATTAAACCTTACAGAATCCCATTTTCATCTGGCATCTGACCATCCATACTGTGACCTCTTTCTAATCTGACAAAATCTAAGCCATTACACATTTCAGGGCCCTGTTTCATGAAACTTGTTATCAACAAGTTACAATAATTTGTTATAAGCTACTGAAATCCTGACATTCGATTGGCTGAGAGCAAATTTGTCACAGAAATTTAGCGTTTTTTATTTATTGATAACAAGTCTTATGAAAGAGGGCCCAGAGGGACAAGCACGTATGCAGGATTCTTTCGAAGGGGGGGTTTTGAAATTTGAAAATCACAGAGAAAATTTCGCAACGACTCAGCTAGCTGCTGAATAAGCGGGGGGGGGGGGGGGGGGGGGGGGGGGGGGGGATGGTAAGAGGACTTTTTTTTTGGGGGGGGGGGTCCAAAAAAAATTGCAACGACTCAGCCAGCCGCTGAATAAGCGAGGGGGAGGGGGGGTAAGAGCACTTTATTTTATTTTTTTTTATAACAAAAAAAATGAGGGGGGTTTTCTTCTTGAAGGGGGGTTCAACCCCCCAACCTCCCCCCCCCCCCCCCCCTCCCCTCCCCCCTGGGTACGCACCTGCAGAGGGATGTTTCACAAAGACTAAGATCGACTTTAAGTTGGACTTAAAAATGGCAGGCCATTCAATTGTTGCTATCATTATGATCTTTAGATAATATTTTTACTTCAATAATGAATTATCAAAAAAACATAAATTCTGTAGATTTGAGATCATGATTTGTAAGTCCCTTGAGAGACCAATGTCAGTAAATGATGAGATCAAACAGTGGCATGACAGCCTGCCATAGTTAAGTCCAACTTAAAGTCGATCTTAGTCTTTGTGAGACATCGCTTCCGTCCTTTTCCCTAAATACTCTTTTATTTCTGTGCTTACCTGGCCTGCAGGAGGCAGGTCTGTTGCAGACTCTTCCTCTTCTTTAGAGTTGTGGGCGATCCTGACGACTACATCGTCTGTACTGAACACAAAATCCTGATGTGGAGAGAGCTCATACACGCTGTGCTCCTCGGTACTCGTGAGGGGCCTATTAAAAGGAATTGAAAGGAATACCATCATTTCTGTTGACTGTTAATATACAAATAATACACAGCAGTGAGGGCATTAGAATCGCCTCGGGTGTATTAGACTGTTCCAAAGGTAACTTGTGTGGGTAATTTTACTAACGCCTGAACAAAATGATGTGTATTATTTGTTTTAGAAGATGATGTTTTATTTGTTTTATAAAATTATGTTTTATAACATGACTTTACTAAAGACCTGTCATTAGTATTTGCTTATGACCAGTCATTATCAAAATTAAGTGTTCGGCAGAATAAATGCCTGGTCACGTGTACGCTCTTATTCTTAACCAATCATTTGATTAGGATCCGCTTCATCATCTAATGAACAGATACCAATAGATATCCCTGTTTCTATCTCAATTAATAATATAAGCAATATTGATGCCTTAAAATAGCAATCACATCCACTAAAGTGGGGTGCACCACATGCTATTACCCTGGCTTCAGCTAGCCTAATTTCAGTGCTCGCAGCATTCCAGGAATTCCTTCCTACCCGTTACTGCACCCGTGTTGAGGATGGCAAACAAAGAATAATGTCTTTCTTACAGGACATTTATTCCATGCAGACTTTAAACCCACACTTTATACTACAATCAAACTCACTGAGAAGGGTTTTCAGGATTTCTTGTTATCCAGCTGACACCGCATGTCCTTTCCTTGTTGTCTGCCTTGGTGATAACACCATAGCCTTCTTCAGTAGCATCTGGTAAAAAATAAAATTTGTTGAGAATGTTGTCATGTCCATCGACTGATCTTTGTCTCAGAGAGAAGATTAGAACTGACTTCAATGGGTTCTGTTTCAATACTTTCCTGAACACCATTCTATTATACTTGAACGATGTTTTGTGCAATGATTCATTGCGTTCCTGGACAGGCTCACCGGTCTTTAAGTTTATGCAAGTGATATGTTATTGTCTAAGCTGGCCCAACCATGTGGAGCAAGGTTTGCAGTTCTTGTAACTGCAAATACTTTTTGGATTGGACTGGGTCATTATCGGAAACCGCATGATTAAGGTCTGGTTTTTCTAAATACGTTGAGAACATTTGGTTTCAAAATTCAAATAATATAATTTCTATCGATCACCTCAATTAGACTCAAAGGAGTTACTATAACCATTTTCTGTATGTCTCGATGTAATACATTATAAAGGGTTATCGTTCGATATTCAACTGATGTCTATTAATTTCCTGCTGCTGCTTTGGTAACAACTTCATAGGCACCTTCTGTAGCTCCAATTGAGAACCCGAAGAGCGATAACTCTCTGTTAAAGAATGTTTAAGTAAATGCCAATCTGGCTCTATGCAGAAATATATTCTTTAAGATTGTCTTTTCCTTACAATCAAAGTTGTATGTCCTTCCAATCATACTATTACTTAGATTTCATCCCAGGTCTTTTTAATTAGATAGTGAACAGAGCCATGGTTTACCTTTGCCGAAGCTGACAACGTCTCCGGGGAAGAACTCCAGCTCATCCAGCTGTCTGCAAGGCACGACATCGGTAGAGATGATACCCGTCTCATACGAACCATCCTGATTGGTAAGACAAAGTATAGAGACAAGATGGGCTTTGAATTTTCTACATCGAGCATCACAAAAAGTCTGGAGTACACGTATGCAGCTGGGGTGTATTGGGTTAACAACAACGGTGCATATGAGCATGGCGCATTGGGGTTTTGTTGAACTTCTGCTATGTGATTTTAATGCTTTCTGCTTGCAACTGTTCTGGGGATTAGATCGACTTGGGCGATTATTCGACTTAAAAAGATCATCTAATACAGAGGATCAACGCAAGTAATTTTATGAAGAAATATTGAGACTTTTTATCATCATCAACGTCCACGTGCGCAAGGTTGACTGTAGAACTATTCCTTCATCACACTCATCTTGCCCTGTCTGCATTTTTTACCCATTACCTTTTGGAACTGGATATTCCTGTTTGATGTTAATGGGAATGACACAATTCAGTATTCCATGGGTTAACTTGACTCACCTGCCATAAGACATCTACCACTGTGGATGTATGGGTGACCTCCACACAAAGCCACTGCCCAGGCTGGATCGGATCCGCTTTAACTGTTTGTACCTTCCGCTTCTTTGATTGTGCGCCGGTCTGCTTCTGTCGCTTGGTTTTCTTAGCAAGAGTCTTCTGGGAAAAATTCTTGGAATTGGCTTTCGATGATTTGTCTTCCCCCTCTCCTACTTCTCCCCGATCTTCCCGATCTTCGGAGTCTTGTTGTTCATCACCCTCTTCAATCTCCTCCTCCTCTTCTTCTTCCTCCTCCTCCTCCCATTCCATTTCTTCTCCCGAGGAAGCAACATCTAGTACTCCTTCACCTTTCTTCTCCTTACTCTCCGCTTCTGATTGTTCATTTGGAATCATTTCTGCAGCTGAATGCACATTTTGTTTACTAGTTTTCTTACCAGAAGATAGGTTGCTTTGAGTAACTTCCCTGAGTAACTGGATCTGACTCTGCATGTCCTTCTGAGTGTCCTCAAACATCTTGTTGTAAGATGCGCTCGACAAGCTTCCCGACGCAAGACCGCCTAAGGATTCCTGTAAAGTTTCAATTTCATTGTGTAGCCTCTCAAAGTTACTGAACAGCGAGCCTAGTCGACCGTCTTTCTTCTTATTTGAGCACTCAAGGTGAGTCTCGGACGCTTCTCTGCTCCCTGCGTCACTATTCATAAGACAGAAGCCAGGTTTCAGAGAAACCCTTGCTATGTCCGAGGGACTGGGAAGATTCGGAAGATTGCGAAGATTTCTTCTAGCCTGCCTAACAATGTTTTCTTTCTGAAGTAAAGAGGACTCATCCACATCGTTTGCATGATCCTCAGTTTTTGCCTCTCCTACTTGTGACAGAATTTGGTCATACGAATCAAGAAGTTTCAAGACTGATTCATGGTAGCCAGCATTATCTGATGTTTCCGGTCTAGTCAATTTGCTAGCTTCACCCTGTTCATTCTCCTGACAAGAAAGTATCTCCTCTGTTGCAGAGTTTGGACTAGTGACTGTTGCCTGTCCTGGCCCAGATTGCACTGATTGTTCACTACCTCCTCCTCTACTCTCCTCTACCACTCCACATCCCACTCCTGCCACTCCATCAGCCATCTGCTCTTTCTTTGGTCCCTGCAGAACCGCATCTTCCACAAGAAGATCCTTAACTGCCAAAGTCTTGAACTCGAGACCCAACCCCTTCATAGCTTGAATAATGACAGACTGTACATCATCTTTCCCCTCCTCACACTTCATTTCCCCTGTGACTGATTTCATAGAACCCTCTAGCTCAGTTGCAACACTGTTCTTGCCACCAGGTTTCCTGAAGCATAGAAAGGAACCCTTGGTAACAGGTTCCGGGTAACCAAGATCATCTTCCTTGACCTTGTACATGCACTTGTCTCCTATCTGGACACTGGCATGGGCACTGAAGTTCAGCAGCTTTGTTCTGAGGATGTATTAAAAAAGAAAGAGAAACAAAATCAGAAAGCTTCACGTCATATTAAAACACATCTACCTGGTAACTTGGAGGTTGCTTATTGAAGAATGCAGTTTATGTTATCAACAGCCGACTCCACTAGTACAGATTTCTCCATCTTTAAAGCCCCACTGTACTACTTATACAGCTACTTGCGCCCTCTATATAGCAAACAATGCCTAATCGGTGACCATTGGTCGCCCATGATCCTCATTTTCTTATATTAATTGAGAGCTGATTTGATGAGATAACCACCTGTCAGTGACCTTGCAGGGAGGGCTAATTCCCCTGGCCAAACTAGTGCACACAGGCTTTAATTCATCCCAAGGACCGACAGGACTCCAATTCATTCTTACCTCTCTAGATTCTTGCCTTTAATGCACATCGGTGGTGGCTTGAGGTCATCAGTGTTCTTGGTGACTGCTCTTGAGCACCACTGGATATCTAGACCTGTGTTCTTCACCTGCAAAACAAAGAGGAGTCCGTTGCAATCATCAGGGGGGTGTTTCACAAAGATCCTAAGTTGAACTTATCTCTTAGTTGGACTTAAAATTATGGAGAGCCATTTGTAGCCTTAAAATAAAATATGTTCAAAAACGAAAATATAAGTATTTTAGACTTTCCATAAATTCCACATCAAGAACATTAAATCTCCATGATAATAGAAAATATGAATGATTTCAATCAACATTTTATGACTTTTACAATAACTTGCACAATATATTTTCAGAGATGGTAATGGCTTTCCATATATGAGCACTTGTTATTGTTCTGTCGGATCAATATTTAAAAATAATATGTCATGAGATGTACTCACCTCATCCACAGTGACCCTGAACCTAGTCTTGCTGCCAAGGATTGGACGTGGTCCTCCTAACCATTTTGCTCCTTTGAAGACCGCTGCAGGACCCTGTAGGATCTGGCCTGGAAAGAACCCCACTTCTTCCCCAAAGACAGAATTCTGAAGGAAATCAAAGGGCATATCGAGGGTTAAGCGACACAAAGAAGTAACTCCATATTTTGCCAAAATGCGTATTTGATATCAAAATGTTCAGAAAAATGTGGGCTTTCCAGGAAACAAAGATTTAACTCCACTCAACACCCCATTGAAGTCAATGTCTAGTGAAACATAGACTCAACTCCTTAAGGCCCAATTAAGTGCTCAGTGACACATAAACCACTTTTTCTCAAAATGGCCAAAATGGAGTTACGTCTCTGTGTCACTGACCCCTCTATATTATAGTTGAGATCGTCCATTACGGTATTAAACCGCATCTCCCATATATATACTTTGTCAATGAAAACAGAGTCCAGCGAGCCTACATCAAGGCATATCAGTTAACTATTGTTTTATTTATTTTGTAGGGTTAAAATCAGAAACCTTTGTTGATGACAAGTAACAATAATAAATGAAATAGTAAAGCCACCATGATTAGCCTAATCCCCCTTAAGCCATCAATTAATTCACGACAAATATGCTAATCTACATTGGCATATTCAAATGAGTAACTGTCAAGCAATCCTTATCCAGGCAAATAACCAAGGCCAACTACCGGTACTCCCCAATACAGCTACCCCCAATATAAATTCACAAATGTAAATCTTGTACAAACTTCGATATTATGAAAAGGAAGCCATTATCATTTAGTAAGAAGTTAATATCCAAGGTCATTTATCAAAAGATATAGAAGGTAGTTGGTTGTATCGCTGTAAGTTGGGGCTTTGATCGGATCGGAAGATCGGAGCGACACCCTCACACCTGTGATCGTATCTGCAGATTTTTTTATTTTTTTTATTATTTTTTTTGATGGCTATTAAATGCTAAAAAAACATGCATAGCTGTGATTATTTTGTCATTTAGAGTTGTTGTAGACCATGTTTGTTGATATTAAGTGCCTTTTCATGAGAAGAGGCAAAACAGGCGAACCGCCGTCTTGGATTATAATGTAGGCATGCATTTTTTGTCCAATGTTTTTTAGCATTAGATAGCCCAAAACTTTATTTTAAAAAATCTGCATTTTTGTATTGATCGGCGATCAGAAATTATCGGCCAACCATCGGCCCTCGATCCGATGATCTGTTACAGGGTAAGTTGAATGTCCAGTAGAGTAATTGTCCATAGGAATAGTTGTGAAAGGGAGAGGCAGTTGTTTGGGATCAACCTCTCAATACAACACAATTTATTTTGTAATCCTACCTCATCACTGATGTCATGGACGTCCACTAGCCGACAAGCGCTATCCTCACACACGGAGCATCTGGCATCACTCTTGAAGCGCACTACCACATTGTTGTAGCTCTCCCTCACGATGCCCACCCAATCATCCATCACGACATGGTCCCCTACTTGGAATGGCTGAAGAAGAAAAAGCAGTTGAGAACTTGTCAGCAGGGTCGGAAACAAACGGGGGCGACGGACGACTTCGCTTCTGCGAGTCTCAAAATAGCCCCCTAAAATCCCCCTGAAAACCGTACTTGAAGGGTGGCCCCCGTATGTCGCTACTGATTCTTATACCTCTAAGAACTTAGGTGGATTATGATGTAGGAACAAGTTTTTACCTGAGGTTCCAGAATCATCAGCATTATACTGAATTGACTAAATACTGCAGAAAATCAGAAACTATGCAAGGCATTGGACACAGACAGGATATGGGACTACACACACATGTGGCATCAGACTTTTGCCTAAAGTTGTAAACTATTTAATATCATATTTGACATTTGAGAGGGCTTCATGCATATACAGTCATAACTAGAGGATAATTAATAATGACAATAATTAATTATTCCTTAAAATCATCAGCAACTACCGGTAGGCCTATTAAAAAAAGATGTTGTATTGCCCTTTGCGACCGACCCAAATATCTTGAAATCTACGGTCTGCTTTTTAAAAAAGTAATTTTTTTACTGTTTTTTAGAAAAATAATGTATTAAAGCATTCAAAACTGAGAAATATCAGCCCAAAGAGGGAGTAAATTTTTTTTTTTTTTTTTAAGTTTGTTTTTTAAGTTTAAAAAAAAAAAAAGATTTCCGACCGACCGACCCACGTTTTAGCACCTACAGGGCAATACAACATTTTTTTTTTTTTAGTCCCTATGTTTCTAACTGCAGTAACCCTCGACTTTAAGTGTATCAAGATAACCTAAAAATGTATAATATCACCCTTTAAAAAAAAAATCCTGGCATTCTATAGGTTAACGGTTAAGTTGTAAGAACAAAACATGGGATAACATAAAAGGGTGTATATGGAACACAACTCCAACTAGGGTTCCTTACATACCCTATTCTATGCAAGTGCATATACATTTTTGCTAGTCTCCTCAACAAGACGTTTTACAGTTCATTTAAACTGCAATATCTCTTTGCAGAAGTAACATTTGAAGCTCATAATTGAATAGAGTAAAGTGACATGTAGCCCCTAGTTACAACAAAAGCAAAACAAAAAAATTGTGATTGGTTCACTTTAATTAAAGCCTCAAAAAAGTTGATAGTTAAAAGCAGTCTGTACTAGTTTGGCTAGGAGGGATTAGACCACCCAGGAAGGTCACTGACAGGTGGCTATCTCATCAACTCAGCTCCCAATTAACACAAGAAAAAGAGGATCATGGGGGACCAATGGTCACCCATTAGGCATTATTTTCTATATAGAGGGAGCAATAAGCTATAAGTAGTACAGTGGGCCTTTAAATAAAGCTTCAAAAAGGTTGATTATAAAAAAACTAAATGCAAAACTACTCACCACAATTGGGGTTAGCTCTTGACTAGGAATGTTATAGATCATCTGCTTGGTGGTGAGGACTTGTAGATTGCACAGGACATTGATGGACTTGACGAGTCCCTTCTGCGCCTGGGTCGAGACATTGTACTTGACAATGTCACCTGGTAGCAGACATCGGTCATGAAGGGTTACCTAATACAAGAGAGAAAAGCAGTGGAGATCGGTTGGCTTTTGAATGACTTGTTTGATTTTATATAATCAACTTCTTTCATTTGTTTTGAATAATTTGACTGGATAAATCACTTTGTACATTTGATTGAGAGGCTGATCGTATAGTGCGTATACATGTATATTATGTCTCCCAATTAATTTCCTACTATAATTTCATAGCATACATGTACGTGTATATTCAATTTGATAAATCATGTTACTTTCATTGTTTTCATATATCGACGACAACTTATGGGACTAAGTCTAAAGAAAGTTGTTACTACTGTGTTACTATTGTTGTTACAAATAATCTGGCTCTTTCACAGAAACAGACAATACAACATTTCTTTTCAGACAAGGCAAATGATAGAAATTTGTATTTTAAGCTGTCTGAGCTCGGGTACGTTGAGAACAATAGCAAAGCTTTTAATACACAGCCGGGATAGAAGTGATCTCATCCAATGCCTCCTCGATCCTCCTTCTTCTTCTTCTTCTTCTTCTTCTTCTTTTTCCTCTTCCACTCCTACAAATCCAATGCATGAAGACAGATGAAGTATAACCAAAAACAGTTTGTCTTTTTTTTTCTTCCTTCTTATTCTTGTTTATTCTTCTTCTTCTTGTTTTTGCTCTTGTTATTTATTCTTCTCCAAATCTTCTTCTCCTTCCTCTTTCCCTCTATTCAGTCAAATAAATTAAAAATTGATCATTGATGATAATACACTTGCCTCCTACTTATGAATATTTTTGGCATAGCTTGACAAAGAAATCATTGCATTAATCTTGATGAAATGTAATAAAAGTCGGATGACTTCCAAAGAAGAAACAAGAGCTATCATCTTTTACAAACAAATTTTGTAGCATATGGGACTGGACAGTCCCCTCCCATACAATACCTTGTCCTCTGCAATGACCTCTTCACGTCCTTTTGGGTACCATGCAATCCGAGCCTCGCCATTCCTGACGATATCCGAGGCATCATCATCCTCGTCTTCGGAGCTGCTGTCGCCCGTGTAACTGTAGGTCACGAGACCAAGTTGTATCTGGCCCCGATGTTTCCTCCTCACAACATCTTCTTTCGATAAGGTCGTCGCCATTTTGATGGGTGCACAGAAAATCAAGATCTGCGCGCATTAAAAAATGCATGCAATGTATATCGCGCATGCATATTTTTTCTAGTCTAGAGCTAAGCTAGCCATGCAAAATTTGACAAGTATAAATCCTTGCTAAAAGAGTACACAAAAAAGCCTTTTCAGGTATATATAGTAATAATAATAGTAGCATGGGTCCAGAGGCGGCCTTCCGGGGGTGGGGGCAAGGGGCAGAGTGCCCCCTCACTTTTTCAGGTACCCCAAAAATGCCCCTTTTACAAAGGAAATATGCCCCTTTATATTTGTAAGAAGTGCCCCCTTTTTACATAGAAAAAGTGCCCTTTCCCCTTTTGATCTCTGATAAGTACTGTCCTATATAATTTTGACACGTGCCCCCCCCCCTTTTTTTCCTTTGAGAGGTGACCCTTTTCACTTTTGATAAGTGCCTCGTTCACCTCTGATAATTGCCCTATTCAAATCTGAGAGGTGCCACTTTTACTTTGACAAGTGCCCCTTTTCCTTTGTAAGAATTGTCCCTATCATTTTAATATTTCTACCCCTTTTTAACTCAGGCGCACCTTTTATTTTCACATGTGCCCCTTTCCCTTTAAGTGCATGCATGCCCCTTTTCCTTATAAGTGCCCCCATTTTTTGTTTAAAGAGCTCCTATAGCTTCCCCTTTTCATCTCTGGTAAATATATGACCCTTTCCAGACACGAGAAGTTACTCCTCAAGTTTTCACTAGATAATTACCTCCGATAATTGCCCCTCATCAAATGTGAGATAAGATGCTCGTTTTACTGTGACAAGTGCCCCTTTCCATCCTGATAAGTGCTCTTTTCCTTTTCACCTCTAATAATTGCTCCTTTTATTTTGACACGTGCCCCTTTTCCTTTCTATTTTTTTCTTCTAATAAGTGCCCCTTCCCCTTTTCATAATTACACCCTTTTCATCTCTGATAAGTGCCTCGTTTATTTTAACATGAGTCTCGTTTTCTCTCTAATAAGATCCACTTCCCCCTTCTCATAAAAGCCCCCTTTCACCTCCGATACACGCCCCTATTAGATTATGATCGGTGCCCCTTTTCTTTCAACAAATGCGCATTTTCCTTTATTAGAAGTGCCCACCACCCAACTGCAAAGTATGATGCTTAATTAAGCGATATCTAATTGTATGATGTAAAAAGAGTAACAAATATTGAAATTATCCCTAATAATGTAATTACAATGTATAGGGGTATAAACCAATGTCTAACAAAACTTGTACATTTTCGTTTCGAGATTTCTATTTGAAGGTGTCCTTTTTTGTTGGTTCCCCCCCCCCCCCCACTTTGGAAGTCGCTCGGCCGCCCCTGACTGGGTCTTAGAAAGATGCAGAGAAGCAAGGCAGTGTACCAATGCACCCAGGGTCCAAGTAGGCCCACTATAATTGCCCTATATAATAATTAATAGCCCGACAATATCCCCTGTCGATCAATTAACAACAAAAAGGAGCATATCGATCGGGGCGCATCGAAAACCGGACGGGGCTGTGCACAGACAAACCAGCTGCATACAAAACACACGGAATCATTCCCAGCAATTCCACACATTTGACTGTATAATATCACCTTTCCGGCATAAAAATAGGAGAAGTGTAAATTTGTCAGTGCTTGCCCCTCGATTGAGCGCTCTCTCTCTCTCTCTCTCTCTCTCTCTCTCTCTCTCTCTCTCTCTCTCTAGCATCTATAGGTAGGCGTATAAAGTGCATTATCCCCACCCCCGTTAGCAAACCCTGGAAAATTGTCAATTAAAAATGTGTTAGAAGTCTTTGATTTATATTACAAAAAGGGGGAGGCGGCCGGTAGGCCTATTATATTACGACATAGTTTGAGAAAATCATGAATAATATATTTGTTTTAAGGAGAGGGAAAATAACAAGATAGAAGAAAATGAGAAGAAGTAAAAAGAGGAGAAAGGAAATTAAAAAGCTTGGGAGAAAGACAAAATGAAAACCGAGAAATTAGAGAAGATGATATATGAGGAAAATAATGTTCTGCGACGTACGGAAGAGATACTCAATTACTAGAATAAAATACTATCCCTCGTGTCTAGCTAAAATATAGCGTTGCATGGTTAGAGCTAGGGGAAGAGGAGGCGGGGCTGCGAGCCACTTCAATTCGTATTTTGCGCACGCTCCTAAAAACCAAAGCTCATAAATTATTACGTCAGAGCCTAGTACGCGTGATGCCATAGGAACTGGGTGGGTGCTTGCATGTTAATTAACCATGAGTGACTTGTATTAGATTCGAGTTGGCATTATCATTGATAACGATTTTAAAGTCATAAATAATGGATTATTACAAATTTGGAATCATAGGACAATAATTGGTGAGTGCTGAAGATCTTTTTTTTTCCATTATTCTAGCTGATATTTTACTTGATTGTTTTCCTGTTATTATTACATCCGTTCTTGTGCCTTAATTGTCTTCTTGTCGATTATTTTCCTCGATTTTTATGATAATTATACTTCTAGTTCTATCCGAAATGTTCCTATTGCCTATTAAATTTGTCGACGACATTACCACTGAGAGAGTAAAATATTGAATTCTCGCGATAATATGACGTCAACGGCCTTTAAATTTTTATTTGATAACAGAAACAAGCAGCGATTATGGCACGAAGATGTGGGGGGAGGGAATAGTAGAAAGAGAGAGAGAGAGAAAAAACATATAGAGCTAAAAATGTCTTTAAAAATTCACAAAATAAGGGGTTTTCAGCCATAAAAAGTTAGGCGGTTGGAGGGCCGGAAGGATATTCCCGCCTCCTCCTCCGCCCCCCCCCCCCCCTCCCGGTTCCTATACGCCAGTGTAATAAGTCTATGCCCATGTATATTACGGGGAAAACACAAATTATAACAAAACCACAAAATACAATCATTATTGAATCTTTGGTTCCTATATAAAATATTTTTTTCTTTTTTTTTAAATTTGCTTATTTGACAAAATGGTCTTGTAGTTAATTATGCGCATCTCTCAATCTAGCTCTCCATTCTCTTGATTTATATTCGTTTTTCGCAACTTTTCTCTTCCAATGCCCCTCTGATCATTGTTTACACACCAACTCCTTAATCTGATCCTGTTCTCAGCAAAAAAACCATTTTAAGGAAATAATTTCACAGAAATGCATACTTTTCTTTATTGATTGACATTAAGGATTTTATTACTGTTCTAATGGTCCATTCAGAATGGACACAATCTTGAGTACAACTAAAGTCGGATCATAATTCAGATTTCAAAATTTCATAAAGTACATATATTTTAGATATGACAATCAATTCTGAATCATCATGACTGATTCCATTATGTAATCCTATAACTAAATTTACTAAACAGTTATACAATTTGCACAGTGCCATCCATTTTCAATGGTAAAGCTCTTCTCTGAATAAATATCAATAATAAAAGAAAATATTAAGTTAAACAAAGGTCAATAATTACAATGATTTGCTTCGCAAGCAGGTTTTTCACATCTGTGAATGCATATACATGTAATCATATCATACCATTTAAGAATCAAAATATATATTACTGTTTTTATAAAAGCAAAGTAAACTGAAGGGACTATATGTCTCAAATCACTTAAGAATACATAAACACTGATGTGAATATACCAGGGAGTTACTAGGCCAGCTAGCCAAGTAACTCCTTGAAGATATGAATGATGAAAAGTGTGACCATTTTTTTACTCAACTTTAAGTGACACATGGAATGGATTATCAAGCTTCAATACATACATTCTGCAAACATAATTTGGTTAGTTCAATATATCTCAGCCAGAACACAATACATTCTTGCAATAGAAAAACACTAAATTATTGTCTACTACATACGTAAGCTCCTCAAAGTTTCACCTAAACACTATTTAATTTCTAATGAAATTAATAGAACTCAAATCAACCAATTTACCAAATACAATAAGATTTAGGAACATGAAATACAACTTCTTTTATACTATTTCATATTTTAACTATAACACCTACACAAAAATATATTGGTGGTGCATCTTTGCAACAAAAGTCTAGAAATTTACATTTTCACCATTCACCCCAACCAAAATGAACTACACTGGTAAGAGTATAAAATTGCATTGGATCTTTATAAACAATACATTTGACAAGAACTTGCTATAAAAATAAACCAACAAACAAGAAACGCAAAAGATTAGCAACAAAAACACTATCCTCAATTACTCCTAAGATGTCTGTCCAAAATCGAAGAGTATTACTATAATTTGCTTGACAGTTTTTTTGTTTTTACAACAAAAAAGTGACATTATATCCAGTCAATATACTTCATTGTGACATCATATCCAGTCAATATACTTAATTGTGACACCATATCCAGTCAATATACTTCCTTGTGACATATCCAGTCAATATACTATTGTGACATAATAACCAGTCAAAATACTTCCTTGTGACATAATAACCAGTGAATACACTTAATTGTGACCTCACCTGTTTTAAATAGGTAACATTATTTCTCTTGCTCTGTAAATATTTGATCATTAACACATTTATTAATCATATATACACATAGATTGGTTCTTACAAGTAAAATTATGAGGGAAATCTATATCATCATTTTGTATGGACTTTAGATTACGAAGATTGACTTGGTAAAATAATAGACTTCATGTCATGTCATATTGTGATCAGGGGTTTCAATAAACAGCTTCCATCATATCACATTCATAATGATAACATCCAAAGTTGTTAATTTCAACAAAATTTGAGCTGCACAGATAATTATTGTCTTAATTTTCATTAATGCCCAGTATACATATATGCTTTACAGATGATACATGTATATTTCATATTTGCTTTAATAGCTTACACCATATATGAATCATACTAGAACAGAAAAACAATTTCTATTTTCTTCTTCATCTGTATGACTAGAGATTTCAGTTAGCTGTCCAACAACTTTAATAGCGTGCATTGCTAAAAATCTAATTAAAATCTATAAGCTACATTCTAGAAGTAGTCTAGAACATAGAAGTAGCATGCAATCTAAAAACAAACATATTCCTTTTCAGAAGAAAAAAAAGGCCTCTTAATTTTCATAATATCACAATAGATAATAAATAACATTTATTGATATAAATAGATGTTATTAATAAACATTTCTTAAAGGTAAAAAGAAACAAATGAAAAGAACTAAATGTAGGCCTAAAAACAAATTTCAAAAAATTGTAATTTTCCTACATTAATTCATACTTCTAAATAACATCATCACATTTACAATAATAATATAAAGTTAATCACTTGCTTCAACTCACAATTTAGACATTTCTACATTAAATTTATAAACCAAATAAACTTACTTTAATAGCTTAGGTAACTTGTGACAAAAGTGAGCATATAAAAATACAAATTTCACATACAATAATGCATATATCAATATGGTTTGTTTTCTCTGACTTAGTACCAGGAATGATATTTTTATTTTAATCTTAATTATCAGCCATGATATGAAATAAAATCACCCTGTAGAATGGAATATGCTACACAATTTCAGATAGGTAAACATTTCAATTTCTATAAAATAAAAAAATCTAATGAAGAGTCCTTAGTGGTACTTTCGATATTTTGTCATACCTAATAACAATTGCAATCCTTCTCCTTAAAATTATGATAACATGGACAAATAATGCACTAACATGAAAACTGGATGGAGCATAACATTATTTAATGAATATCTAAATGAAACTTTCTGGCTATGTCTCCTTTTTCATCAGATATTTAGTCAAGGAAAATCTCTACTTCTACAATAAGCAATATATACCGCTTCTTTTATTCCGATATAAATCTGCTTTGCATAAGGATTATGGCAAATATGACATAATGAAGGAAAAAAACAGCAAAATAGCATAACTCGGAGCAGGAAACAGAGATCCATTCATTTACATGAATTAACAACTGGACATTTTGCTTTCAAAACTACTTGTTGATTTCATTTCATTAAAATAAAATGTTCCTTTGAGAATTAAATATATTTATATAAATCTATATCCTCAGTAGTTGGAATAAGACGACTTCTAGAAGTGTACACTGCATTGTCGAGATATCCTTAGCTCTTTTGGTCAAACCTAATGGTAACATTCAAATTACATAAAAGGAAAATGCTGATGAAATGTGCTCTTTGGTTGGAATGCGATGGTTTCAGGAAGTTTATTATTTTATACCGAGGGCTTGCTTCACTGTCGGTACAATAGTGACGAGCCCAGGTCCCTGCAGAATGGTGCCATGTTCCCCTTCTGCTACACCGATGTGAAGCTTGCCTGTGCAGTACTGCAGATAGGAAAACAAGAGATAGGATAACATTCTTGTTAAACATACTGTGTGATGAGTCAATCTATCCATGTGTAGGTCACCCAAGTTGGCAAATTGAATTATTGCAAAGCGTCTTGGATACTAAACTTTGTTTTAATCAGTGATTAGGCAGATCTGAATTTGGTGATGGTCATAATAAGCACAAAGTCTTTGACAGCATATTCAAAGAATTCAAGTGACTCATAAAAGGGAATCAATGGTTCTTGTCTTCAAAAATGTTACATACAAATCAAAATTCAGAATGATAGTGGTTTAAATGGTTTCATGGTGACTATCCCCCGCCTCCGTTATTCCACAAGAAAATGAATTTAGGCAAATTAATATTATTTGTACATTATTTTAAGGAGTTCTGTTTAGATGGAAGTTGTCAAGGTATCCATTACCATATATATCTCATTACCCAAGGGGAATTTTTGGGGGTAATAATCAAGGGGAGGTGGTTCAGGAGTAGTTTTTGTAAGAGTTAAATACAGTGTGCTGTAATAAATTAACACTAATTTGAGGCAGACATTCTTACCTTGCCGAGGTCATAATCCTTGTCCATTCCATACACTGACATGATCTCAGAGCCCTGCGATGCCTTCACAAAGACGATGTCTCCCCTGTGCTTCCCCTCTGGCTTGTAGCCCAGGCAGGTCTTGACACGTTGGACGAACCCCTCCATGGAGAACACGATGTCCTCCCGGCTCAGATCAGGCTGGGCTTCCAGGATCTTGGAGGTGACAAACTCAAACTGGGTGTTGTAACTTTGGAGGTCCATGAGCTGTTCTTTCAGCTGGAAAATATAGAAGTGGGAAAGCAAGAAAGGGAATGACATAGATGTTTCATTGCACATTCTTTCCATCATCATTAATTTTGAATAACATCGTTGGAAGATTTTTTTCTTCTTCAAAATGATGTAATCTACATCACTGATTTGAGAAAAGCTCTCATTCTTAACACTACAAAAGTCTTATCAGAAAGTGTCCACTAATTGTAGTAAACATATATGTAACACTTCCAGCACTGTCACTTATAATACAAGGAAATCCATTATAATTTGAATCTCCATTTAACTATTTCTTGAATAAAGAATAAATATCTAATCTCATGTGAATTAATAAGACTTTTTTATAATCACTTATAGCATATGATATATTTTTAAGCCTTTCATTTCCTTCCATGAAATATACAATTACAAAACTAAACAGCATCTAAACAGAAACTAAACAGCATCTTATACCAGGGTCCTATCTTGAGGTGTGATCAGTCTGGATTGGATTGATCTGGATTGATTACAAGTCTTCAAAGTTATCACAACCTTACAAACTCCTTTCTCTTAAGATTGCGATTGATTTTAATCAATACCAGATAGCAACTTTATATAAGACTGTGCCTAGGTCTGTTTTAAAATTACAATTTAGAACTTGGTGTAGACATACCTCTTTCCATTTGGCTTGTGTGTGTTGCATGGCAAAAGTCAGAAGGCTGCCGACATCTTTACCAGCATCCTTTCCGAGTTCCTTTCCGTCTTTAGTCTTCGCTCCTGCAAACTTCTTATGGAAGAAATCGGTGTGGCACGACAGGTAAGCAGGTGCCCCATCCAGTGAGATGAGAGGAGTGACCTCTTCGCCAGCAGCTTCTAGGAGAAAGGCCATCTCTAGAGCAAGGCAGGCACCATAGGACATACCAACAAAGCGATATGGACCATGGCTCTGGATCTCCTTGATCTGTTGCACATAGTACGCTGCCATCTCTGGAATGGACTTGTTGAGGACAGCAGGAGTGTACTGGACTCCATAGCAGGGCAGTGGTATCTGCTGGGCGAACTCGTCATACACGGAGAGTGAGCCCTCTATGGGGTGCAGGAGAAACACTGGCGAGAGGTTCTTCCGGGAGATGTCATTCATCTTGATGACGGTGTCCTTGGTGGAAGCAGACAGCATTGAAGGTGAGTTGCTGAAGGCCTTTGCAAACTGTTTCCCTTCGTCTACATCTGTCGCAACTGCAGCAGCATCCGTGGCGTCCGTTCCAGCGGCGGATCCATCGCTGCCAGAGTCGAGATCAGCCAGCTTGCGCATGGTGAGCTGCCGCAGCTCCTTCATCCCCATCTGGATGCTGTAGTCCCTCTCCAGGGTCTGTTTGACCTCTACCCCCATCAAGGAATCGAGACCAAGATCGGACAGTGTGGCATCCTGGCTGACACTGCCGGGGTCACTCAATCCTAGGATATGAGCTACAGAGTCTGTCAGCCTGGCCTTGGTGCCTTGGTCCCTAGTAGCGTCCACTCGCTCTGCAGGGACGATGGAGGAGACGACGGGGCTAGATTGCGACAGGAAGCAGTCCAGGGTAGCGAGACAGGAAGGCATTCTCTGAGATATGCATCCACCGATCACAGTATCGTTACCACCCATGGTATCCACGACAACACCAACATCACCAATTACGCCCCATTGGATAGCCAATCCTATCAAATAAAATAAAAACATACATGTAATAATAATAATAACAATAATAATGGTGGCTTCTTATATAGTGCATATGTCTATCACGTTGTGACGCTCCTGGCCCTGCCCTGATTATTACCCTGGCTTTAGCAAGGCAGCCACTGCGGGGCTCTAGCATTTCAAGGAATGAATTCCTGCCAGGTACCCATTTAAATCACCTGGGTTGAGTGTGGTAAATGTAGATCAATGTCTTTCACACATCAGAAGCTATCACTAGCAGTAATTATTAAAATGATTGGCAAAATATATAACATCTGCTTCAAATTAGTTTACAATGTCAATGAAATAATATTAGAAATCCAAACCATATAAACGATCGGCTTATACATTAAAAAAAAATTACAATACTGTGTACTGGGCATATGACAACAATGTTCATTTCTCAACCAGAAGTTAGACATTGGTTCCATTGCTTTTAAAAAGAGTGAATATTCCTACCTGGAAATCCATCCTCCTTTCTCTTTTCACACACCCTCTCCATGGATGAGTTGGCGAAGCCATAGTTGGTCTGTCCAGCATTGCCACGCCCACAGCTGACCGAGGAGAACATGACAAACCATTCCAGCTCCTGACCGCACAGTTGCCGGGTCACAAGGTCTAGGTTCACAGTACCTTTGACCTTGGGGGCACAGCATTGCTGGAAGGTCTCCGGGGTCTGGTTCTCAAAGATGCCATCTCGCAATACCTTTAATGATTTTAATATGAAAGGAGACAAGATTTAGCAAACATAGAATTGTACTCTTTTACAAGTACAACAGTCGACCTGGTTTGCCAAAAGGCAATGTTAATGTAAAATGTTATACTGCAATATTTTCATTAAAATGTAGAATGTTAAAGGTACTATGTCCCATTTGCAGGCCAAAAAAATGAAAAAGTTAAATTCCAACTGCATTTGAAAGATAATACTAATTTAGAACTTCCCTGAAAAAGGTGGGTCTTGAAAATGTCTTCAAGTGGGAAAATAACGACTATTAGTTGTCAAATCGACTTTAGGGCTATAGAGCCCAAAAGTAATAGTCTTGATTTTCAGACAATTGTACCGAATGGTCATACCTTTTATGCTTCAATAAGTTTAATCTTGGCCATCACAAGAAGTGGGTTATTGATGTAGACAAATGCTCATGTACCCTTTACAACTCTTTTCATGTATGTTATTACCAAAGAAGAAAAAAGGCCAGTCAGTCACTCAATAGTGTCTGACAGTGAAGTCTAGCAAGTAAACGGGATTCCTTGCATAATTTGAATATGAGGACACTGCTGACGTTTAAATTTCACAGATAGGACAAACATGACATATTCATAATTCCTGCAAAGTTCTACAGCATTTGAGGTTGGCTGCAAAAGGGACATATTACCTTTAACCAAGGTATTATACATGTATCATAATTCCAATGAAATTTGCAAAGCTGATGCTTTGACAGTACAACTCTGAGGGATAAGAACTTGGCAAAGAATGAATAAAAGATTTATCGGCATTATATCACGTCGTTGAATGAATTAACTCAACATTGTGTCACATTTGAAAATTCTTTGGTTGCGACTACAGTGAAAAGGTAAAGAAACAATCCCTCAATGTTACCCGTTTCCACTACATACGGACTTAAATGTGTTTCATAGGTGTGGTCAAAGAAGAATTCTCTTGAAAAGCAGTCCGCTGCCCTTGCATCCATTCATGCTCTTTTGTCCCAAGCACACACCAATTAACAAAACTAACCATTGCCAAGTTGAAGATACCACCGACAGCTCCCATCTTTTGGCTTTCTTGGATCAGTAGCTCAGCCTCCTTCAGCTGGCCGACATCTCTCTTGGAAATGAGAACCTTGATGCCTTGCTCCTGCCAGCAGGTGATGCGGTGGGCTTGGTAACCATTCCTCACTCCAGAACGGGAGGTCAGGACTAGATTCCTTGCTCCTGTAGAGTTATGGAAAAATATGAACAATGATTCCTTGTTCCCCCGCTTATTTTATTTACACCATATAAAGTTAGGTCTTGCTGTAGAAAAGGCATGACGGTTATGAATTAATGTTACAGAATCTCACAAATAATTTTTTTTTCAGTCCCTCTCTCTAATCGATGTTAATGGGATATTTCTAGTGGGCTTGGTAACTGTTCCTCACTCCGGAACGGGAGGTCAGGACTATATTCCTTGCTCCTGTAGAGTTATGGGAAAATAGGAAAAACATGTCATAATTCAATGATTCCTTGTTCCCCTCTACTCTAAGTTGGACTTAATCATTATGGAGAGCCATTTTATTTTAGACTTTTCATAAATTTCACATTAAGAACATGAAATCTCCTTGATAATTGAAAATATGAATGATTTGAATCATCATTTAATGCCTTTTTAAATAACTTTTAAAAAATATTTTCAAAGATGCTAACGGCTTTCATAACTTTTAAGTCCAACTAAGCGATAAGTTCAACTTAAAATCTTTGTGAAACACCCCCTAGCTTCATCTGGCATCATATCTCACCTCTGTCTATGAGCCACTGAGCAAGCTCTAGGCCGAATCCTCCCAGGCCACCGGTGATGATGTACACTTTGAGAGGATGGCAGTTGTTCTTGGTAACAGCAGAGAACTTTTGAGGGATGGGTGCGACCATCTTTTCCTGCTCCTCTGTTCTGACCTGCGCAAAGTAATATTTTTAAACCCTGAATTAATTTGGATTTTTAAAATAGATGTTTCTTTCTTTTCTGTGTGTTGTGAGTTGTTGTTTTGATTTTGAATTGATTTGATGTTTATTTATTCCATATACATCAACACATACAATTTTATAACTTTAGATGTATGATAATGACATGGTACGTAAAGAAAAGGGGTCATCTTAGCTTGAAGTGACGTCCTTATTGAAAATAGAAGTGATCATTGCTAAATTACTAAATGCTTCCGATTATCAAGGTATAATCAAGAATATGTGTTGTTTCTATTTTACTTCCAGTAGTTGACACAAATCTCATACATGCCAACATTTGAAAATCAGAAATCTGTACAAATTATGCTATTTTTAAAAAAAAGAGGAACAATCCTAACTCTCCTATTCAATACTACAGACAAATTTGTACAGGAAGAGGAACACCTGCATTAAAATGATAATTATCTTCTCCCAAAAAGAGGAATGTTCCTCTTTAATCTGAACAGTTGGCATGTCTGAAATCTGTACTTCAGTTTTAAACATTTACTATGCTCATAGAAATTGTCTAATCACTTGAAATAAGCAACATAGTGCAATATTTTCCCAACAAAAAAGTACTTCATACATTAAGTAAATCCATTTTCCCCCTTTTTTTAGCTTGCTTTTCAATTTACAGGAAAAGGATAGTTGTCCAGACATACAAATGAAACATTTCTTTCATTGCTGCTAATTTTGTTTACAATTCATTTTAGAGAGAAAGGACTACTGTCCAGACATTTGGAAACATTTCAAACACTAATCCCCAGACCCATCCAACTCCCCTCCCTAAAAAACAAATATATAATAATTAATTTAAAAATCACACTTTCAGGTTGAATATGCCCACTAGTTTCACAACAAAAACAACACCCTGCAAAGGAAGAGCAAATTTTTGCTTACTTGTATGAGGACCTTTCCGATATGCTTTCCTTGAGCCATGAACCGGAATGCTTGTTCCACGTCGTCTCGCTGGAATGTGGTGGCATTGAGAGGGCGAACTTCTCCTGATGCGATCCCATCCTTCATGAGCTGAGCCACGGTCGGCCAGTCTGGATTGCCGGCGTCCATCAGTCGGTCAAGGTGGACGCCGTGGAAGGAGGTGTTCTTCAAGAATAGAGCCATGCCTGCATGACGAGGAAATGTGTTCAGAATCAGTCGTGATAGATACACTTCATTGAATTTGTAGTTAAGTACATGCAGTCAAACCTGTCTATAGCGGCCATCCAAGGGAAACACAAAAAGTGGTCTTTGTAGACAGGTTCCTTTAGTACATGTTTCAATGAGAAACCATTTTCAAGCAGGTTTGACTGTATTTAAAAGACAATTTGGAGGAGAGCTACTACAAAACCGGATGGGTATTAACTATAAAGTTCTAACATCAAGTCAACGCCCTTCTTCCTCTGCCCTTTTTTTAACCTTCTACACGAGACAGATAACATTATTGGCCAATAACTTGATCTAAAAAAAGTACAATGTACATATACCATTATAAACATATATATTTCTTCACAAACAACTGAAAATTTACCTGTACAACTCTTCTTAAATTGTTAATAGACTAAGAGACAGCGCCTTGTATTCTTTGGAAAAGGCACCCAATTATTATTATTATTACTATCAAAAAGAAATATGCTCCATAAAAAAACAGAAATATTTTAGCAATAATGGATCTCTCGGCAGTTGGGACTGCATCTTACCTAGTCCAGTATTCTGTGACAGATCGTACTTTCCAATCTCCAGGAACCGTCCATGCATGGCCAGTAGCCTCAGACTAGCTTCCAACTTTTCTGCTGCCAAGGAATTCAGGACAACATCAACACCTGCGATTAAAAAGAAAGAAAAAAAACAAACATTATAACCCAAGTGCAATAAATGTATATGAAAATACCAGTATAAGAGATGACACTGTCGTCTTGTATAACTCTTTTATCAATGCTGCAAGGTGCTCAAAGCATAGTATTCGATGTACCTTAATTGCCTTTAGCTAGAATACCAATTTCAGTGAATAAAGTATTCACAGAATCATTTTCTACCAGGTTTTCATGTGCTACACCTGGGTGGAGAATGCAAAATGTAGATTAATGTCTTGCCATGCCAATTGATATTAGTCCAATACAGAGGCTTGAACCCTCGAAATTTGCATATATATCCTGTTAAGTGCTTAAACCAAATAACTATCACACCTCTGTCCGGATAATCCTCTTCATTCTTGGTCTGATGTAATGTCAAATCTGTTTTAAACAGCCACCTAACAAAATCATAACTGGATTGCTTCTCTTGCCAGCCACATTCCCTTGAGAAAAACTTGAGATTGACATGACAGTAGGGCTACGTGATCTTACCTCTGCCATTAGTTGCTTTCATGATGTGAGGTTCAAAGGTGAGATCACGGGAGTTGGCAAAGCTGTCCTCGGTCAGTTTGGGGAAGTGTTGTTTCAAGAAGTCTCTCTTTTCCTTGGTACCTGAAGATTAAGTAGAAATGAAAATCGTTAAGATTTAACAAAACAGCTATCATTCTGAGGTGCTTCAATTTTAATTTGATGCATTACTTTCCAAATCATTAAAAATAGCTAGTAATGTAAAGGCATATTTTGCATAATGTAATCATAATTGATAGTGAAAAGTGATATTGAATTAAAAAGCAGAGCTTGTGAATGGTCAAGATCTCTTTGCCTAAACATATAATGTACAAAAAACCTCTGTCAAATTAGGAGTTAAATTCTATCAAAAAAAAACTCTGTTTGAAGCAATATAATATATAAAAAGTTTTAAAATAACACCTACCGGGTATATCTAATTTATTTCCATTTACTTAATATTTCTGAAATGTTAATTACCTATCCAATTGAACCATGTATAATATCTGTAAAACTGTATGTTATTATGTCTATATGTTATGCTCTGCTTTGGCAAACCCATTGTCCCTTGGCTATGTATGCTACATATTGTGATATATGTCTGTATGATTATGATCTATTTTTACCACTATCTATTTTGATTATGAAATAAATGCTTTATTATTACTAAGCACTGTGTTTCACTACTGTACAGAAATCATGCCACGTTATCTGCATAAATCTCCTTTAACCTTCAGGGGCTAGTTTCTCGAAACCGTCATAAGTCCAAGTCCTTGGACATTCAATAGAAAATCATATTGTAGAATATAAACATGCTTTTCTTTGGGCATTACCCAAACTCTGAATACATCCAGAGTCGAAACATGCTAACTGGGACATACCACATGTTGTGAAGACTCTGCATCCATAGCTCAGGGCGATACCAATGGCGGCTTGCCCCACCCCACCGGACCCAGAGTGAATCAGAACAGTCTCTCCTTTCCTCAGTTGCCCCCGTACAACCAGGGCATAGTAAGCTGTGCAGTAGACAACAGGGACAGTCGCCGCCTGTTCAAGGGACCATGCGTCAGGAATGTCAAAGAGGAGATGGTTTTCTGCGGCTACCGAGGTGGCTAGGCCATCGCTCTGCACCAGTCCCATCACTCGTCTCCCGTTGCCGAGGCGACCTGAGAACTCAAGGCCTAGGATGCACTCCTTCTGGGCAAGTTCAGCTGTATATTACAAAGCGGTAACAATAAAAACAATGAATAATTGTTGTCAACTTCATACTGAACTTAAGATTCTGAATTCTAGAGCATATAGCAAAAGCAATGAAAGGGGAAATTCAAAAGCATGGAAAAGAGGTTCTGAAATATCATGGACATACAATTTCATGAATTTACGCCACAGAGGTTTCACAATTTACTAGAATACATGTATGTAGCTCTGGTGAGATGCAGGTGAAATAAGTACATTGGCCAGTTTATGGTCAAATACGTCATCACTTCAAAACTTTGTTCCTTGAGAATAGCATTTAGATCACTTAATAGAAAGTTGATTTTCTGGTGTGGTTCTTGTTGTTGGTGGTGGTTTATGAAATCAAGCAACTAGAAAACCCATAACTTTAATCAGAATCTTTGGGAGATTCAGAAAAAAATTTCAGGGAACTAGAAAATTTGACCTGTCCTTGGTCGAATGCAAAAGCACTTGTCAAGGATTCTGCACTTACCTGGCAGTGCATCAGGAGGCAGCTTCCCGGTGGCAAGCATGATGTCTCTGAAGTTCAGGGATGCGTAGTACACGCTGCACATGGAAACATCCTGGCCGAGCTGTTCTGGGGTCATGTAGGTCATGGGTGAGGCCACCCATCTCAGGGTTGAAAGGTCACCTCGCGTCAAGGTGTTGACATAGGCGTGGCTGGTTTCCACCCGGGAGTCATCGGGAGCTGTAGAAAGAGATGGATTAAATACTCTCTTATAGTTATTATGCACAAAAAATGAAGGGCAATGTGGAGAACGGATAGAGAAAATGAGAGACAGATGAAGATGATTAATAAGGGCAACTATTAAACTCTTTTTTTTAATGTTTTGGACATAAGCTCGATCTGAAGATGTATCTTCTACTTAAACAAATTGCAGATGGAAAAGATGAAAAACTAGACAAATATCAAAACTCAAAAGCAAATGTTGGTGAAAGGTTGATTGGTCATATATATGTCTTTTGTTTGGTCACAGGGATCAACAAAACTATTCTTTGATTTTGTACAAGTTATCCGAACAGTGATATAGCAAGACTAGGTTCTCAATAGGTCTCGTTCCTAAATCCAAATGCTAAATCAATGTAATAAAAACTTTCCTCCTGGTTTAGACCCCATAGACTGAACTTTAAATATTAGCACATGCAGCTTTAAGAGACAAAACAAATGCTGTGGAAAATTTGTGTAAACCTTTTGTAAACTTATTATGTACAACCAAAAGAAGCTAACAAGCTTACATGTCTCCAACACGTAGTGCCTGTACGATCCCATCTCTCCATTCTTGTATACATTCATAACCAGGTCTTGTCTGAGGATCTGTCCCATGTGTCCATTCAGTTGACTGAAGTCAATGGTTGAAGTCTCTGGGTTTGCATTGAATATACATCTGTAGATTGAAAAAAAAACATTCAAAAACTTGGGTATTGGTTTAAACAAATGTACAGAAATATTACTTGATGATTGTGTCAAACAGAACCTGCAACTACTCAACTTAATTTATGTATCCAACAAAATTTTGCATAGATACACTCAACTTGGAATAGGATGTATATATCATATGCTAGGACATTACACAAGTAATACATGGGCAGAGTAAACAGTGACAGCTTTAGGTGTAAAGATAGTTTGTGAACCTTTTTTTAAAATAAACATTATAATAATAATAATAATAAAACGGTGCTTATAAAGCACTTACCATCGAAGTATCTAAGCGCTTTGTCATTAAAAACTTCACAATTGATGCATATTTACAGAACATTTCCGGTAGGTTCCTTGTATTAGCTTCTTTCACTGGCATAAATATAAAATCTCAAAGATCACAAAAAGACACTTAAATTTACAGAAAACGAGAGAGTACATAAGAGCACATAAGAGTGGTCGCTTGTAAGGCGCAACTCCTCCTCTCACAACTTTGATACATCATTGTTAAGAATTAGAACATACAGAACACCCTATTCCAATGATAATTCATCTGAACATTGTAATTGATGTTTCATTTGACATAGACCCTAAGCATTGTAAAAGTCAAAAGTGTTGAATTTTTGTAAAACAATGAATCACCTTATTTTTTCTCCTCCCTGTTCCTGCTTCAGACAGTTTGTCAATCCCACAATACCACTGTGAGAGGCTCTGTCCGAGAGCAACCAGATGTTTTCTCCTGAAGGCTTGTCCTCGTACTCTACCATCTTCTCCTGTAGACCAGTCACCCATGAGTAGCTTTCCTCATCAATGTTCAGTATGAATGGTGATGTGTCTCTGGTGTTGCTGGTGCTTGTCTTGCGACATAGGAACAGAGTGGTCAAGACTCCACTGCTCTTGACCGAGATGACCTCAAAGCCACAAGCCTTAAAGGCAGTGGTGTAGGTCTGCTCAGATGCGACAGTGCGAAGGTCGAACGGCAGGATGTTGATACCAGCTGGTGATTGGCTGCTGGTGATGTCATGAAGTAGAACAAAACCTCCATCCTTGATGGCCGAGTGGATGTTGGACAATGCCTCATTCAGATTGGAGGTCAGTCTGGTTAGTCCTTCTACAAGGATCAGATCGGCTCCAGTTAGTCCATTTGTGGGAGTGGTTGTAATGTCCCAGATGTGGGTCTTGATGTGCATTGCCTCAAGCTCTTCAGAGGCTTCCTCAAGCTTCTCTTTGTCAACTTCAGCGATAGAATAGTCAAGCTCGGTTGTGGGTTGTGAGTGCAGGCAAGAAATGGCCCTGGGGTAGAGCTGGCCTGAGAGGGCACCAACCTCAAGCAGTTTCATCTTCAAAGCCCTTGTGTTCTCTAAAACAATGTCTAGGGCATTCTTGAAGTGTCTCCCCTGAACGAGCCCTCTCAACAGAACATCATCCTTGCAACCTTCTTTAAGAATCTCCTGGATGTCGTTTGAAATACCTTCCTTTGGCTCAAGCTCTCCAATCTTCTGCAATGCCTTCAAGTAGCCATACTCGGGCTTCTCCAAGAATGGCTTCAGCTCGCTCTCGTTCAAGACGGGTCCAACCTTCTGTTCAACATTCCTGAATGGGAACTCAATCCCAGCCTTCAGAAACTTTTTCCTGGATTCTTCCAGGACTCTCTGTGCATACCCAGCACAGACATTGCTATAGTCTTTGAGGATACGGTCTTTGGACTGCAGGTTGCTTTCGTTGTAGGGCACAAAGCTGAAGTCCTCTACAAGGGGTGGTGCATGCTGCATGTGTCTCTTTGGAGCCACTGTTGCATGAAGACCAGAGATCTCCACTCCTCCTGCCATACAGGTGTCAGTGAATGGGTCCACAGTGACCTTCATCTCTGTTTGAAGAAAAAACAGATGGAAATGAAAAACTTGATCCATTTTATTGATCAAGTCTCATTGATTTATTTTCTTCCCATGATGACAGCAAAATTAAAGGAAAAGAAGAGCTTTGAATCAAGCAAAGTATAATTTCTTTTTTTTTCCTACTTCCCTGCTTTCGTTTTCAAGCTATATTTCATAGAGAAAAAGAAAAATGTTGACAGCAACAGATTTTAATACTGGCTTCTAAAGTCATATACAGTCAAATCTGCTTTAGTGACCACCTGTCTGCAAAGGCCACATTTGTTGTTTCCTTTGAAAATGGTTTCTCATTGAAACAAGTACTAAAGGAACCTGTCTACAAAGACCACCTGTCTACAAAGGCTACTTTTTGTGTTTCCCTTGGGTGGTCGCTATAGACAGGTTTGACTGTATAAACAACAATTGAATGACTTGTATACCTTGCGTTCCATCCACCTCCACATCAACGAGGGCAGGATTGATGGCGATACGTCTGATGCGGGTTGGTAGGCGGAGGCAGCGGACACCTCTCTGTCTGTTGAGGATGGTGACTTGGAGCATGGTGTCTGTGAAACTCACCCAGTTACCAGACCAAGCCAGTGTTCCTTCGCTTCCTGAAAACAAATATGCAATATCAATGTAATTTAAATCCCATCTGTACTAGATTACAGGAGGGATTAGACCCTGCAAGGTCACTGACAGGTGGTTATCTCATCCAATCAGCTCTCAATTAACATAAGAAAAAGAGGATCATGGGGGACCAATGATCTCCGATTAGGCATTGTTTGCTATATAGAGGGCGCAAGTAGCTATAAGTAGCACAGTGGGGCTTTAAACTGTTGGATGTTTTACTTTTTGATTGTTCATACTGTAATACCGAATCAGAATTTCATGTATATGTATCAATATCTTGAACACCTTCCAAACGATGACATATTCAACTGTAATGTGGACTGAACAATTGCGTGAAAAGCGTTATGACAAAAATAATATTTTTCTGTCATGTTAACTGCAGGATTCATGAGTAAAATAGTCTAAATGTTTACCAATTAATGGACAGCATCAAGGTAATGACATTTTTATATTAATCATCTTAAACCCTGTTTGTTTGTTGATTCGTTTTGTCATTTGCTGGGGGTATATACACCCTGCCTCAGTAGCTACTCCACTGATCTATGAGAACACTACTTTGGAATGCTCTTCCACTGAGGATCCAATTACTAGAATCCCTAGAAACATTTAAAAAGAATTTAAAGTCATATATGTTTTCATGTTGTCTTAGTTAACTACATGTATATGTTGAATGTACATCTGTGCACATTTGTTCTCATTTCTCTACGTTACTCATTCTAATTCTATCCCTCTGCGCCTCATAATAGTTTACTAGATCGATGGCGCATAACAAATGCTCTATTTATTATTATATTATTATTACTTGGTGCCGCACACTCACCGTCATCCTTGACTCTGATGATACCCTGGAAGTCTGGACCATACTCGTACCCTCTCAGTCTCAGCTCCTTGTAAACATCGCCTTTCTCCAGGATGATGGCTCCAGCTTTGGAAGAATCATCTGCACGAGTCGTTCTCTCTGCAAGCGGAATGTCTGGGACAAAGATCTTGCCCGAAACAGCCAGTTGGTCTCCATCACCAACCTCAAATGAGTTTGAGCCAGGGGAAATGCGAACCTCCAATTCGATGGTGCCTGAAAAAACAAAGATTCATAACCAACGGTATTCCAAACTGGCTCACACTGCAAACTCTATTATAATATTTTTTGTGACAAGATTGCTTGATAGACTACTCACTAGATGATTCATGTTCATGTATTCTTCTCTCTAAAGAACCTAGTGATACCTTTGACCAGTCAGTCTATAGGAAAGGACAGAAACTGAGCGTACTACTAACAGTACTACTAGACCAAGTCATACTGGCATATTTCGAATTATTCTCCACCCCCAGCTTTCATATTTTCTAGTAAACGCTGGTATGGAATCAAAAGAAGTCAACCTCTGGCACACCGCCAAGCCGACTCTAAGTCGATTCTTCCCCATTCTGTGTAATGTTATTATTAGGGTTGGTCTGTTGTCAATCATTTCGGTTTGACCGTGGAATGAACCTTCACATATAGCTACTTAATTGAGAGAGATAGTAACGTCACTGAATGTTAGGAAGCTTCATGGAAAAGATTTCTTGAAAATAAAATTCATTTTTGTTTTGGCTGCCCGCAAGAAGGCCGTAAGTGCTACATTGTTGATGGCAGTAACGGCCATCTTAGAGGCAGACAACAAATTATTCTGTAAATGCCAGGGTGTGAGGTTGGCTGCACAGTCTATCTTTTCAATAACATGCAGTTTGTTCAGCTGATCTCTTAACAATGGAAGTTACAGCAAAGTCTTTCTAATTAAAGAAAACAAGGGCAGACAGAAAGTGCATGATCTCTGAAAGGCAACAGCAAGATGCATACCCGTCTTGGGTACAATCGTCGCTTGGTGTATGGCGACATCTTTGAACTCGACCGGCATCTGATTGGGCATCATGTTCTTCATCTTGGCCAAGGCACGCCAAGCAAGGCACAGATAGCCAGTGGCAGGGTACAGGACTCGACCATCGATGCAGTGATCCTTGATGAAGCTGTCCTCTGACTCTGGGGATACATCTTTAAGAGAAATAAAGAAAGATAAAAAAATCTTGTAACTCTTGATACATGTGGTTTATACTACAATCATTGACAAGAAGAACAAACTGCATACTATAGGGAAATAACATGCCTTGAATTAGTGAGAGGCCAACATAATATTTGATGTGAAACCCAAACTCGACGCCCTTCTCAAACTAAGAAAGATTATGACAATGCTGATTTGACTGTGAGACGCATCTTACTATCTAAAGGAACCTACCCCTTGACACATTAATGAAGCCTCCAGTATCCCGTTCGACTTGCAAGAGCTACGTTATCAACAACAAAACAAAATATGACCAGGCATTGAAATTAAAGAGTTCGGTTTTTTCCTCTTCAATGTCATCTATCATTGTCTTGGGTCTTAGATCAATTATACATCTTATAGCAATTCATAAGGTAGAACTCCAGACATGTGTCAATGCTCTTCGTCTTCTTTCTTCTTCTTTAAGTGCCATGTCCTGAGACGTTGGTGACCATGGAATGCCACAACTCTCTGTCCCATATTCTATGAAGTAATTCAATCTCCTCGAGATCAATTCCACTTTCAGAAATCCCACTCTTTAAGCTACTCATCCACAAAATCCTCCTTCTACCCTTAATTCTCCTCCTCCCCTCGATTCTTCCGTCAATGCTCACCAATGGTAAATTTTGTAACGGTTGGGCTGCTACCCCCTTGCTTCAAGAAATCCTCCACTCTTGGGATATCCCATTCCTGTGAGTGGTCCCATCTGATGGCGGGAGCGATAGAGGGTGTGCTCACAGAGACAGGGAAGTCCACCGCTGGGTAAAGGCTCTCAACATTGACGTCGATGCCACTGGCGTAGAGTTTGCCGAGGTTGGTGAGGAAGAAGCCAAGGTTGTCTGGTTTCTTGCGGTTCATGAGGCTAAGGAACTCGACCTTACTATGTAGGGTTCTCTTCAAGATTGCCTTTGGATGGGAAAGAGATTATTGTCGTATGTGATGTCGAGAATAAATTTCAAATTTAACTTATGAGACAAAGAAATCAGTTTGTTTTGCCATTAAAAAAAGAAATAGATGATCTGTATCGTGAATGTTGTGCCCTTTGAAAGAAATCAAAAGAAGCAAATACCATGCGGTATCTCAGGCAGGAAAATCAATTCATTCAAAACATACATCAAGCAGGTTTAGAAAATAAAGTATTTGTACTAAGGGCAACATAAATACATCTAGATCATTATCTAAATTGCAGTTTCCTCTGATATGCTACTAGCTCCATGTGCGACAATTAAGACATGGGACTTTCTAAACGTCAAAGGTGAAAGGTCATTCTCACCTGCAGGAGACAATGAGGAGCGATCTCTATGGTAACAGCATTGTCTGGAATCTTGGTCAGGCCTTCTCTGAAGAGGACTGGACTGACCAGGTTGTTGACCTGGTAGGCAGCCAATGACATGTCAGAGGGCGGAGGGCAAATATCATCGGAGGCAGAGGTCATGGAGGTGCTGACCCAGCGGCTGGTTGCAGGGCGATGGTTAGTGATCACCTAACAAGAAATGAAATTGAGCATCACAGTATTTATCACACTCCACTTGGGATTTACCAAAAAAGCTCAATTGTTATAATTATTTCTGTAGTCACAGAAATGATCTTTTGTCACTGACATTCAACAATATACAAAATGTCAAAAAATTGGCGGAGATGGAGTTTTATCGCCATAGAAGCAAAGGAAACAATTGGTGTCCTTAAATCTGAAGAAGAAAAAAATCCTGTTTACATGATCTATCATCTGTATTGTAATGGTTCAATGTAACCATTTTCATTTGACAGAAATGATTTTAATTATTATATTTGGCTTTACACTATCATCTTTTTCATCAATTCAAAATTGTCTTCTAATATGCTGGCAAGGACTCTTTCTTTCTTTTTAAGTATGCCCTTAATATAACTTACCCTTTCCAGAGCTTCAAGTAGCATGGGTGCTATCTGCGCCATGTGAGGCGAGTGGAAGGCCACGTTGGCACTGTTGACATGGCGTGCAAAGACACCTTCTTCCTGCAGTTCTGCAACAAACTTCTCCACCGACTCCTGGTCCCCAGATATGGTGACAGTGTCCTCGGCATTGTGACAGGCTGGAACCACCCCTGGTGGAACCCTCTGTTTTGCCTCTTCCCAAGTTAGGCCTGTGAAAAAGATTGATTAACCATTTAAGATTGAAGTTTGTCCAAATGGATCCCATTGACACTTTGCATTACATAAAAGTCTAAGGGAGGGATATTTCACCAAACACTATAACTAACTCAAAAGGCCATAACCAAAAGCCCTAATCCTAACTCTATACATTTGACGCAAACAAAGCCTAGCCTAGAGCGATTTTTGCAGGAGTAAATGTTGGGTCACTCTCAGTCACATTGCCAAACCAACTCCACACACCAACCTCTTTCTTGGCTTTGAGAGATAATGTTCAATTTGTTGTCCGTCTGGTGTTGGTGTCGTTGGTGGGACTAGGGCATAAGTAGAAAAGAGTGACTGATATTTACCAACGGCAGCCATTGCTCCGGGAGGAAGCTCAGCCTCCATCACACAGCGCCCTCTCCAGTAAGCAGCCAGGACAGTCTCCTCGGCTGACAGACTATCGTCCGCATAGCCACACCCAAGCTCACCAACAGAATGACCAATCATGCCATCAGGTTCAACTCCAACTGCCTTCAGACAATTTACCAAGGCAACCTGGAAAGATAGAGAAATGTTGGTGAGGGAACCTTGACAAGTTTTGTACACTTTCTCCGATTACAATTGCACCACAGAAAATTGTTAACACTACTTCACTTTCAAACCTCCATCCTGTACCTATATAACATTATTACATATTATATCGCCCAAAGAATTTCAACTTAACCGCCATAAAGATGCATATTTGACAATTACTTTGATATATGAGAGAAATTTTCAAAAAGAGACACCATAGCCTTGTAGTAATCAGTTCAATGATTAGGTTGTTTAAGGTAAAGGATTTAGTATTTTGGCATGCTGTAGCAGAGATTACAAAGAAAAGTTATGGAACTTTAGGTGGCGATGATAAATTTTTCAAAGTAACATACAATGTACATGTACATAAAGTATTGTCTGCTGATTATGTAAACATTTTTACTTTCAATATAAAAGAAAAAAACTTCTCGATAGGATTTCAATCATATCTTACATGGATGCTAGCAATAGCCGAGAAGGAGTTGATGGTAGACTGCAGAAGTTCTTCCCTCCCTTCCAGGATGATGCCTTTGAGGTTCATGGAATCATCTTCCTTCTTGAGGACATCATGGAGGTAGTCGATGGTGTCTCTGAAGGGCTTTAGTACCATCAGATCCTTGCCCATACCAGCCCACTGCGAGCCCATGCCTGAGAACACATACCTTCCAGGTGCAAATGGAAAGACAAAAGGGTATATTATTGTAACAATGGCGACGCTTTAATGTCCAAGTTAACCTTACTTCGATTGTGGTAAATGGTACACATGCAGAATGTCTTTCGTACTAGAACAAAAAGTGCAGATTTTGTTGTCCTTACACATATACCCCCCACAATTTAAGAAATAAAGTAAGCATGTCTATCAGTATAAATGAGTGACACATAGAATTATCCTTACCATATTGGTCTTCTCTCTGGTGGAGACACTTGCTTGACCTCTGAACTTTGCTCTGACCCAACCAGTGCGTAACCTCTGTAGGGCATACCATTGAGTGGTGCATTGGCAATCTGGTCATACAGACTCTGCAGCTCCACACTTTCCTTGTTCTTCTCAAGGTGGCTGATCTGTTCTTGAACACCTTCTTCAGTGCGAGAAGCGCAGAGGACCAGACGTTGGGACGATCCTGTGGTTTCTACTTTGGTTGACTTCTCAAAGGGTTTGACTATGAGGTGGACGTTGGATCCGCCAAACCCAAAGGAGCTGACGCCAACGTAGCCTCCGTTGTAAGGGGTGGGTTCAGTAACGACCTTCATCCGTCCATCCACTAGAGCAGTGATGTCAGGGTTGGGTTCATTGAAGTGGATGTTAGGTGGGATAACTCCCTTGTTGAATGCCCACATGACCTTGGCGAGGGCCGCTAGACCGGACGTGGGCTCGCTGTGGCCCATGTTGGATTTGACAGAGCCGATCAGGAGTGGCTTATCTGGAGTACGGTCCTGACAGAAGACTGCAGCTATGCCATTGGTCTCTTCAGGATCACCAACCTTGGTTCCTGTGCCATGAGCCTCAAAGTACTCTACATCATCTATGTTGATCTGTGCCTCACTGTACAACTGTCGAAGGAGACTCTGTTGGACCTCTCCTGAGGGGTAGGTCACTCCTACACAAATGAGAACATGATTAAAGTTGCATATGTTGACCAATTCAAGAAACTACTCAAGGCATATCTATTCTGCTAGAAATTACTTTATAACCAGCCTACATATACTTTACTGATCTCTGAGAAGTATCTAACTTTTGTTTTTAAGTGGCCCGAACATTGTGGAGCATGTGTGCAGTGCTTTGTAACTGCAAGGAAAAGGCGCTGTATCAAATATCTTTTGGATTGGATTGGATTGGAAATATATAAACTGTATTACCTTTGTCAATGTAAGTTATATACTGCCCACATATATATGCCTAAACATAAAGATACATTACAAGGGATAGTATACAGATTACAATCATGGTATTCAGAAATATGAAATCCTAAGGTCATCATGTTTGGTCAACTCTATTTCATTCGGAATGAAAAGATAATGTTGCAATGAAAATCTGTTTACACCCGATAAGACAATGCATAGGTATTTATGTTTCTTTCAATTGAGAAATGACAGTAAACCAAGCTTTCAACAGGTTTTTAAACCTTAATTAATCTAACAATATGATACAACTTACCTTGCTCTTTCCAACCATCTGTATTGGTGCCTGAGTGAACCAGAGATCCATATGCTCTCTTACACACTGATTTCCTGGTGATGTATAGTGCCACTATTCCCTCTGATCGACAGTAGCCGTCGCCTGTGATGAATTGTGAGATGAGAAATATTATAATTATCATGCAATCATCATCGTCATGGTAATACATCCAAATAAATAAATCACATGATTTGGCGCTTTAATAGTAGAGAGCAGATAAGAGATATTTCAACTTGATATGGTAGGCTAAAAATCTTGCAGAGGACAAAGAATTAAGGATTTACTACCCTTTAGTTAAATCACCATCATCCTAATGATCACTCCTGCATATTTCTCCAGTACACAATCGGTAGCTCAATTTCAATCCTTTAAAAATGGGTAAAAATATTGCTTTGTCTTCTCGTCAATTACTCGTCATATATTTATAAACAGCTTTCTTTTGCCAGTATTTTTTGTTTGAAAGTGTATTCATACACAGATGTATTTTATGGAAATGCAGAACTTTAACTGCAAATACAGTGCTAAAGCTACATAGGACAGATATTTTGAGCTGGAAGTTTGGTTTAAAGCCTGTCTGTACTAGTCTTGCAAGGGGGATTAGACCTTCCTGCAAGGTCACTGACAGGTGGTTATCTCATCAAATCAGCTCTCAATTAACATAAGAAAAAGGGGATCATGGGGACCAACAGGCACCGATTAGGCATTGTTTGCTATATAGAGGGTGCAAGTAGCTATAAGTAGTGCAGTGGGGCTTTCAAGAATATGCTCACTCATAAAGAAAAATATCACTCACCGGAACTGTCAAATGATTTTGATTGTCCATCTGGTGATAGGACACCGAGCCTGAGAAACTGCAGGGAGCTGTGAGGCTTCATCAGAAGGTTGCTACCCCCTACAATGGCTGCATCGCAGTCCCCTCTGCGCATGTCCTGGATGGCGTTGTGCAGGGCCATAAATCCTGATGAACAGGCAGTGTCTACGGAGTAGCTTGGACCTGCATGACAGAGTAATGCAACAATGATTTGGAAATATATAAGAACAGGATCCTCTCGGTAGCACAATGTGAGAGAAGGGGAGGATTCTCTTTATAAATATACATTTCTAGTCTTCTCAACGGATTCAGTTATGGGGATACCTATATTGTATGTCTTGGATGGCCTTATGCAGGGCCACGGATCCCTGATGAACTGGCAAGTGTCTACAGTTAGTAGTTGGGACCTGACATAGCAACACTTGGTCAGAAGAGGAGCATCTTTTTTAGATACATTTATACAGTCTCCTCACACCGAGTTTTGCAGATCGAGTCATTGACCTTGATGGAAATGCAGTGTCTAAATTCATGTAGGACCTGAAAAACTAAATGCAACATTTGCTTACTGGTACTAAGGAAAACTCTCTCTTCATAGATACATTTTTACAAAGTCTTCTCATTAGCTTAAGTGATGCTCACACATATGCATTATGTCTTAGATGGCATCATGCAGGGCATTAAACCCTGATTGAAAGGTATAAATGTCAAGGAAAATGATAATTTTATACTAAATTTGGTTACATTCGTTACTTTGTGATGCATGGTAAGGTTATGGGACACAAAATGACCAAGTACACTGGATGTGCATGCCCCAGATATAAAATAACTGACGTTAAACTATGTCCTGATGTCTGTAAATTGGTTACCTCTGAAATCAAAGGAGTATGACATCCTGTTTGCCAGCATGGCTCTGTTAGTTCCAGTCACGCTGTAGCCCACCAGAGCTTCAGCATCACTGCCGAAAGCTTCGGCCGCATCTGCTACACTGCAACCGATGTAGACACCAGTCTTTGTCCCACGTATAGACTGCGGGTCAATACCTATATTTGTTTCCAAAAATAAATATAAATGCTGTCAATCAACACTAACACAACAGAATTACTCTTGAGATGGATCTTCAAAATGTCTAAGCTAATTATAGCATCTGCATTCAACCACTTTTGCAAATTATCAACCATTTACGGCTCGATCACTTCAAGCAAATGACTTGCAAGAACTATTGTTAAACTAATTGTTAAAAATCAGAATGGGGGACCTTCACGGTTTTAGTGATATAGTTTGCCTGCCCCATTCCTGACAATTTGTAAATGCTCATGGGAATCACAATCAGTTTTTTTTAAATGATTTTCATTCTTTGTTTTTGTATTATTTGTTCCTAATTCTTTTGTATACACTTTGTTTTGCTGAATAATTAATAATAATAATAAAGTATTTGCTCCGCTTGGTCTATTACCTTGGCCCATACATGTGAACGGTTTACAGGAATTTGAACCCGATTCTGAAGCATTTGAGTGCCATACATGGTAAACCCTACAAAAGATTTAGGTAAGCTAGTTTAAGCTAGCTAAAGATTTAAACTAACCCTAATCCTACAAAAGCCTTAGGTAAGCTAGCAAGTTAAGCTAGCTAAAGATTTAAACTAACCCTAATCCTAACCTTACAAAAGATTTAAGCTAGCGCATGATCTATTTGGGAACAATTAAATAGCCAGCGATTCACAATAGGGGTACAATTTAGAAATCAGGGCCCTGTTCCATAAGACTTGTTATCAATAACAAGCTATGATAATTGTTATAAGCTACTGAAATCATTGCATTTGATTGGCTGAGAGGAATTAGTTGTCATAGAATATCAGCATTTCTTATATAATGATATTGATTAGAAGTTTCATGAAACAGAGCCCTGATCCCATGGGATATATCTAAGGCTAGCTAAGTGATATAAGAAAACAAAGAATTGGCCTCGCAGTTTGACATTAGATAGTTTATTCGCTAGTTCTTTAGCCTGCTTGCATTGAGTGACGCATTCAATAAGAGAAAAATGTATTAAAGCAGGGGGGTGTTTCACGAAGACTAAGATCAACATTAAGTTGGACTAACTATGGCAGGCTGTTCATGCCATCATTCACTTTCACCGTTTACTAGCATTGGTCTGTCAAGAGACGTACAAATCATGGTCACAAATCTACAGAATTTACATTTTCTGATAATTCGTCATGGAGGACAAAATATTATCTAAAGATCATTATTGGAAGACCAATGGTGAGAGCAAGCAGTGGCATGAATGGCCTGCCATAGTTAAGTCCAACTTAAAGTTGATCATAGTCTTTGTGAAACACCCCCTAGGTTACCTACCTCCATCAACAATGGCCTCATAGGCCACCTCCAGTAGGATCCTGAGCTGAGGGTCCATGGTGTTGGCCTGCTTGGCATGTACTCCGAAGAAGGTGGCATCGAAGCGCGACAGATCCTTCAGCTTCCCGTTGCGAGGTGGCAACCCAAACAGACCTATAAACGGTGTATCAAATGATGTTCTCATAAAATGAATGTCTCAGACAGTTGAGGTGGGGAGAATAATAATTTATAACTTTCTATTCAAGTATTGGTTATTTGTGCAGGAAAAATCATTTTAAAGCCCCACTGTACTACTTGTAGCTGCTCCCTCTATAAAGAAAACAATTGAATGCCTAATAAGTGCCGTGTCGGTCTCCCATGATCCTCTTTTTCAAATGTTAATTGAGAGGCTGAGAGCTAAGTTGATGAGATAGCCACCTGTCAGTGACCTTGCTGGTCTAATCCTCCTAGCCAAACTAGTACTAGTACTGTCATCATTGGTGTATACCAGTAAGATATCTAACTGCTATTAGGCCTTTTTTTATGTTGTATTTCCCTTGAGGTGCCAGCACCTGGGTCGGTTGGTCGATTTCTTTTTTTGTTGATGATTTCTTTCCTCTTTGGGCTGATATTTTTCAGTTTAGAATGCATTGATATATCTTCCTTTAATGCATATCAGATTACAATTTTCATTTTACTGATATTCAAATCCAGCAAGAAAGAAAATTTAAACACAGATGAATTTTTTTTGTCCAATTACCTGGTGTCCATCTTCTGTCGTCGATCGTCACCAGGTTATCCTTGTTCATGAGATGTTCCCAGAACTCCTCCAGGTTGTCCGACTCCGGAAGACGTCCAGAGATACCGCTGACGACGATGTCATCTTCATCAAGAACTCCCATGGTGATCAGAGTAGCTTCTTCTTAATTCTGTAAGAACAAAGTGTAAACATTTGCACAAAGTACATTTTAGCAATAGTGTGAAATCTTGATTATTTCTTTATTTTTAACAATCACTCTTCATCATTTTTAAAATACATTCTTTTACTTGTCCATAATAATATTTGCTATCACTTAATATCATTTCCTAATATGCACACAGGTTTTTGTACAATCAAACATTATCATAGCTCTGATCATAAATGAGCAATAGCAAGGCCTTGATTAATGTAAATAGTCAAAATCATGTAACAAACATTGCACAATAAAATTAAACTTATGCAATGTTTTTTTGAACAATGCAAATGTACAAAAGAATCAAGGCTTATATCACTTAGATATTAAACTCATCAAATCATTTTTGTCATGCACACAAGTGCAATGTATGCATGAATGTTACTCTGTGTATATAGACTTAAAGATAATTGAAATCAAAGACTACACAAGTTATTTTGGGGTTCATTGTCTGCATGCCACGGTTTAAACTCGTGACGAGTTGGGTATGATTGTTTTAATGTAAAATTCAGTGTCTGCATGACTGTACACGTTACTCTGTGACAACTAAAGGTGATTGAAATTGAAGACTACACAAGTTATTTTGGGGTTCATTCTGCCACGGTTTTAACTCGTGATAAATATGCATAATTAAAATCAAAGAAGTAATAATTTATTTTGTCACAGGTTCAATGTTTGCAGGGTTGTAACTCTGCAATAGCCAAACATATAAATTGTAGCGGCTCTTACATTCGCCCTACTTTTATCGTACATTCATGTTCACAGTTATTTTCCATCATGCTACTTATTTATATTCATTTATTCGGACCACGTGTGTATTTCCTTTCAATCGCGCAACTCTGCAATAGCCAAACATATAAATCAAGAACAATGACTATCGTTATAAGTCAATACAACAGATACATGTACATGTACATAAAATACTTCAGCCGACTCAAGTGTTTGCATAAGTCATATGTCTGCAATTCAAGTATGGCGCTATCTCCTCTTACGATAATTCAAGTGTGATTGCAAAATATACCTGATGTTACAGATATAGCATTCAATTAAATGCATATTCAGCATACACTTGAACTTGTGCCAAGATGTCCACAATTGTAGTCAAGATATATGTGTTCATGATTTCTTCACTGTCTTTCCTAGTGACAATGTGCTTGGATTGTATTTTATATATACTTATAAACAAGGGGGCCATCACCTTTTTTTCTTGAGGGGAAAACCATTTACCCCCTATCCCTACAAAACTCCAATGTGATCTATTCAGTTCACTGCCTTATTTATGCAACTTTTCAATGTTTGAACTTTGAGTTTGATGGATTTTTACGTTTACAATTATAGTCCAAGTATGGAAGCAGACATGATAGATTTCAGCTTTCTCCGATCGGCTATTCTTATTGAGATCATCTTATATATCATCCGGAAAATGGCATCATGCATTTTACATAATGCCCTATTTTAGTTTTAATATAATTTTTGAATGGGCACTCAACCACTCACAAAATCCCAGCCCAACGCACTCAAGCGCCGGGCAGCCAAGCCTGTTGCCCGGAGTGGCCAGGCCGTATGCGTCCTACCTCGCGCCTTGACGGATGTGCGACCGATCTGCCGCAAATGAGTTTATGCTCACCTGTCAAGCATCAAATCCAATTTCTCACTTTTATACAGAGAAAGTGATAATTTTATGACACAAATCTTTATAAATACCATGGTAAATACTTGAAATTTGCAGGTTGTGCATCACCACAGCTGATTATATGGACATTTGTTATGTCATAAAAATGCATAGCACACAATGAACTGAACTCTGGGCCCTGGCGCAAGGTAGATAGTGGATTGGGTGAGGGTGGTGGGGGGGGTGGTGGAGGACCTGCATGTCGCCCTGAATATACTGTAATCATCTTTTGTCTACTAATTGACTTATTCCTGTATTTTTGTTCCTTTTTTTCAAAACCGGCTTCTTCGACTGAGGGGTTCTCTTTCATTTACAACCATTATAGACCTATAACCGTTCTTATTTCCCCCATGCATTGGCGACATCATACTTTGATGCATTTCAAAATATATGAAAGGAATTACTATCCCTTTCACTTACAATTTTGTTTATAATTTTTACAGTTATTTTTGCCGAGTTTGCAGCAGCATCATAATTACATCCATCTAGACTATGCTACTACTACTAAGTACTTCTCGATCCTGGAGTATTACCAGTAAATTTTCAAGGCCTGTAACTAAGGCTTTAGCGAGTAAAATCGAGTTACAAGGATTTTTCATTGTTAATCGTTTTCCTTACCCTCTCAAATACATTAATTAATTGTTTATTTCCACGGTTGAGAAAATGAGAAGTTTGATTTCGCGTATCTTGAACCGTTTTCACAGTAGGGATAGAAAAGGGGAATATCCAGTTTTTTTTTTAAAAGTGGGGACTTATAAACCCAAAAGTTGGTAGAACAAATTACATTGAATACACCATTGACCTGCCTATATCACTTATCAGGGACGCCTGAACAACTCACCTCCGACTGTCTAGACCAGACCTAGGACCTAGGAGGAGTTATTTGATTCAATTCAAGATAAATGTACATGTTGTACGTGCATGCATGCATTCCATATATCTGCCCCTCGATCATGCTACCATTTCCATATTTCCACTTCACTGACATGATTCTATTGATTCAGAACACCTCATGATCACCCTTCCATACTGTCTATTGTATTGGTTCCAATTCCTTCTCCCTGGGTTGTTCTACCATGTTAGCTATTCCATTTTTATGTTTCTGACTGATTCTTTATTTATGTCAATATGATGATGAAATCTGTTGAAATCGAGTTTCTCTTTTTTTATCAAAGGCAGTGCGACTCAGGATCTGGTATATTGAAGACATCATTTTATTTTGTCTCCTTTTAATTGGTAGCAGTTTATTTGAGAGCAAGAGTTTATAAGTTGATTTTAGCAGGATTTTAGCAGGAGTTAAGTATTTGAGAGCAGAGTTTGAGAGAAACAATTATGTACGGTTTAGAGCTAGGCATGTCTACCCTAATTGCGCTACATTCAAGGCTTTATTTGCCTGTGCATGGATAAGCCGATTTACCAGTTATCAGCTGTTGAGAGCATGCAGTGGAGGTGTGTCAGGTAGAGACGATTTCATTGGTTAATATATCACCATCCGGCTGAGGCTACGGAGGTGTGTCACAATGGTGCGTTGTAATTGGTCAATAGCCGTCGCATTGTTAAACAGCAGTAAGTCGCGCGATAACAGTGATGCAAATTCAGTGAGTGTACCGTGACAATTTCGCTTTCTGGTAGAAGTTCCGCTGGCATAGCGTGGGAAAATGAAAATTCTTTCCCTCGATCAGCACGAATATTTTTAATCTTCGTGTAAATGTAATCAATGCGAAGTGAGTGAACACAATAAATTATCATGAACATGGAAATAGGGATGAAAACGAGACTATGATAAAGCATCACGATCGTTATTTAGAAGGGAAAACATGTGCATGTACTGTAACAAACAAAACATTAGCATACGAATTTAATTGTGAAGTGCATAAACATATACATATTAATACACAAACTATAAATGGAATTAATTATACAAAAAATTCATCATAATCATAAAGCTCACATTTTAAAATATATTAAGGCCAAAGTCAACAAATAATAATCACAGAAACACAAGTAAAAAATGTTTACCAACAAAACCGATAAATATATAAGCCCCCCCCCCCCCTCTTTTTTTTCTTCCCCATTCTTCCCTCCTTCCGCTCTCTATCTCTCTCCCTTTCTCTCCCTTCTCTCTCTTCCTTCCTTCCTCGATCTCCCCTTTCGTTGTCCACTTTTCGACAAGCTGAGTAACGAACCGAAACTGACAAACTGGACAATTTTGAATTTGAGGACAATTTGTAAGTGTTAAGACGAAGAAAGTCGTAGATGCGTAGAAAATAAATTTGGTTTACACATTTTGTTACGACTAAAATAGATCTAATTGCAAATAAGTGATGCTGTGTGTACATGCTGTACGTACGCATTAAATACTTCTTGAAAAACGAGAAGATTGTGCATTTATCCAACTCCAAGAGTGAAAACAGAGACAGAAATCTTACCTCTCTGTCAAGGCAGAAATCTACGATGTAGTCTCCCGTTCTGGTCGACAAGTGATGAGGAGAAAACGATGCTCAAAATCCTAGTTGGAAGCGTAAAATCACAAAATTTGACACATGATTTCAAATATCAATCAATCAAGTAAATATGATCCCTTCAGCTCGCCGGTGGAGATACTCCTGAGATTGAGATGCGAGTGCACTAGATGCAAGCACCCACCACCATTTATAGACCTCTTTATCTACAACTTACAAGGACAAGGTTGATAACAATTTTCTCCTTTTTCACCCGGCCGTATCTTGGTTCCCTTTTCTCTTACTCAGCTCACCCGCAGTTGCTGGCGAATGGATGGTGCGGCAACCATACAGTCTAGCTAGGCAGCATCGCACGATAAATTGTTAGTGCGACCCAACTTGACCCCAAAATCCACATTGCTCACACGTGTGCCTGCCTGTCCTCGCCACGCTCATCGACCAATCAAGCGCATCGTCTGCCGCCGGCGCCCATCTAATTTGCATACGTAAACTGAGAAAGTTTGTTGACACCATTTCTGTAGGAGTCATCGGGAAGGAAACTGCAACGTTTAGAAACAATGGAAGGATGTCGCTATGTACGGTCTATGTGCTATTATCAAAAAAATTATTGTGTACCCCTCCGAAAAGAATTAAAATATGTTTGTTAATGTTAGCGACTCAAATTCGACTCCGTACCGGTATAGGCATTTTTTCACCGTCGAAACCTCGATGAGGCATGCTGCGAAAACGTGATACATTAGCGGAATGACCTGGGAGTGGGATCTTATCATCTAAAATGACATACATGTACATATTCATGTTGGCTAGTCCTTGGGCGCGGCGTCGCTAATGTCCACATTCACAATTCGGTTATATTCCCATCGAGCGGTGATCCCCATTAGTTCATGAAATACAGTGGAAACAAAATCAATCCTCCATCTCCTCACCAAGGCACCTGTTTTATTTATTGAATATCTAGATATGCCAAGCCCATAGTGATAGATGCCTATTTTTCGATTCAAAATTATATTGATAATCAATACCGCTTCATATTGCAAATTTTAGGCCTAGGAGATCATACCCGCTCTGCAAATTTTTCAGAAAAATTGCCCAAGTTCTGTATATAGTCCAGTCAGCGAAGGGGTTTATGGGGATGCTCATGTGAAAATGTGAAATGAATGAGAGAGAGAGTAAAGCGATCGAGCGCATTGGAGTCTGAGAAGAGCTAGAAGCATCTCTCTCTCTCTCTCTCTCTTTCTTCCAAGTCTCTGTCTATACAACTCCATTCCCCGTCTCTCTCTTTCTGTCTGTCTCTGTCTCTCTGTCTCTCTCTGTCTCTCTATCTCTCTCACACACACACACACACACACACCCTCCCACTCACTCCCACCATGGACCTACTCCCACTCCTTTTTAATTTCACTCTCTCTCTCTCTCTCTCCCTCTCTCTCTCTCTCTATCTCCCTCCCCGATAATCAAATGGAAATGCGCCCCTGGGGACCTACGTACGCCACCGTGGATTAATTACAGTATCGAATATCTGCTGAATTTCTACTTTGCTATTCATGTGGGACAGGCAGTACCATTCCTCTATTTAATGTCATTATGATGTTGGATCAATATAGACATGTTTACTTAACAGTGTCATCCAAGAGCGCGCTCACAGACAGCGTAAATAGAGAATCCATTGGTGGTATAAAGCCAGACATTCGTCAAGAACACCATGATTATTTTGTTCAAGAATTATATAGGAATATATGTCAGTGAAATGGTCTAGAATGCGGCTATTAAATGTTTTTTTATAGGTTTTTTGTAATCTTCAGGTCAGCGATTGGGCCTATCATTATAACGATTCGATCCGAAAATCAATAATTGCGATCAACCTCAAATTAAAGCACATTATTAAATTTCATGCGATATATCCTCCGTGATACGACTGACTTGCGAATAAAATCATGCACACTGTTCGTGCACCATGTCAGGCCAACATCATTATGACGTCAAATCTAACCAATCAGCACATTCAGGGATTCTGTATGTTGTAATCCTCTTGTTCAAACTAAGCCTCGAGAGTTAAAACACCTTTACAAAAATGTTCCGCTCTATGTCAATATTTGGATAATCTATATTGCCCAAAGTTTTCCAGCCACAAAACGTGTTCGCCATGTGCATGCACAGTGACAAGAGTTTGGTCTGGAAGAAACCCAGTCTCATGAAGCAGAAACTTCTTAGAAGATAATGTATTAAAGGGGATTAGGGTTCAAGCCCCTCCCCCTAAAAATAAAAGTCCTCGAGCCCCCCCCCCCCAAAAAAAAAAATAATAATAATAATAATAATAATAATAATAATAATAATAATAATGATAACAATAATAATAATGATAATAATAATAATAATAAATAATAATAATAATAATAATATATAATCGTAGATCATATTTTTTAATTCAAGCCAGGCACATTTTAAAATACAATACAATAACCCCAAACCTCCCCTACCCAGGCGCGCCGGAAGCAGTTTGGGATTGGGGGGGGGGGGGCAAACGTTCCAGGGGGCTCACCTTCCAGGGGCAGTTGCGTAATGAGCAAAGACGTTTGGAAGCCCCGGCAGGGGGGTCAATGGGCTGAGCCTCCGTAAGCTCTGGGCTTTAGGCAGTTAATTACGGTCAGATGAGCATATTTTGATACCTCATTTGTGACATTGGCAGGTAACTTATTTTGTCTCTCTCTCTTTCTTTCTTTTTCTCTGTAACATATTTTTCAAAAAGTGAGGGGAGCTCGAGCCCCCGAGCCCAGCCGGTCCTGCAGATCCTGACATGAAGGCTTCTAAATAAGCATGTTTTTCGCCCGACTGTAAATTTAGGAATTTCTAATTTTCCAACAAACGCTTAAAGAGGTATATGACTTACAAACAAATTGAGAAAAAATACCGGAAAATCATGTCATTTCAGCAACATTTGTAAATAACTGGGATCGAATAAGAAATAGCCCCCCCCCCCCCATCAGTACGCCAGCGTTCATGGGCTCATGTCTTCTCACCCCTATAACAAAAACACACACGCTTTCCCATCCTCTCACAATATTTCCACGATATGCGCGTATCGCTATTATAAAAACCTCCATTGATAAATATAGGTGGCATGCAGAAAGTTTAAGAAATTGAATTCCTGTTAACTTTTCTTTTCTTTGAATGATTTTTAATGTGATTTAATTCCGGTTTATATTATTGTTATGCTCTTTTGGGTTGAAAATACAAACCATCTTTACTCCTTTACTGCATTTTTTTTTTTTTTTTTTTTTTTTTTTTTTTTGGGGGGGGGGGGGCGTTTTTTGGGGGCAAAAATGCGTTTTGCCCCCCTCCCCCCCCACTTTTTTGGTTGGGGGCAAGTTCCCCCCCCCCCCCACTTCCGGCGCCTATGCCCCTACCCCACCCCTTCCAATCCACCCCTCCGCCCCCCCCCCCCAAAAAAGCGCCTAAACATAATCACAATATAATCTGTCAAACAGGGGTGGACTGGCCGTGAAGACTTTGAGGAGGTTTCCCTACTGGACACCCTATAGTTTAGCGTGAGGACCAGTCAATCTGTGGTTTGGTGGTTGATTGATTGAAATTGATTACCATAAGTTGTTGCTGGAGCTGTATAATTGCAAACTGGCGGAGGGAGGAGGGGGGGGGGTACTGGTAGTGAGCACTAAATTTGTTTCTTCTTCATTTTCCTCCCCCGAATTTTTTTCCCTTTTTTTTCGGGGGGGGGGGGTAAACCCCATTAACCCCCCCCCCCCCCCGTAGATCTGCTCCTGGAAAGTGGAAAGAGGACGAATCGGTTTTAACTCCCCGATCTACCCTCTGAAGAGTTTTTTTTTGTTTATGTTATTTATAATTGAGCATACACACAACTTTGATTTTCCAATTTAAACAAAATTAGTGTCGCCTACAAATTAGGAAGAAATTCTGTGGACGAATCCAGAAATTATTGTGTCAAATTTCTAAACTCGCTCGCTTCAATGGCTCGATTGCCACGCACCTCCCTTCACTTCCCTGAATTCTGCTCGGAACCTGCGATAAATTACACCAAAATTGCATGAACCTTTTCAGAAAAATAGCATGATATTAACTTTTATTACCTCCCCTTCAGTTATCTTTATGATAAGTTTCGTCATTTTCTGCGTAAACAATGATGTTCCAGCCTAATGGATTCTTATGAAGCACGGTGGTTTTCGGATGGGATTTCGTTCTTTTCTAAGGTTCTGATTATTGTTGAAAATTTAATAAACTAAATAGATACAATAGATTTATAAGCTAATATAATTATTACGCTATATAACAGAACTCCAGTTACTTTAACAAATTATGATCAACTCGATATTTTGTTTTCCAATAGTTTTTTTTTATTGATCCCAAACAATACAAATCAGTCTCAGAAATAAAATACAGTTGTTTTTCAAGATACTCTCTCGTAACTCCGCCCCCCCCCCCCCCATTAACTCGCTCGCGTTATTTTTTCTGTGGCACAGATTTGGGCTTTTTTTTTTTAAAGAGGTCTTGATTTAACCCTTACCCTAACCCTAACCTTAACCCTAACCCTAAACTTTTCCATAGGCTCAACACACACCTAACCCCAATCTCTGCCGCCGAAAAAAATAACGCCGCCCGCTGCATGGTGTTCGCAGGAAAATCGCCGTCTTGACATGACCATGACTCCACGAGCATGATAGACGGAGAAAGCTCGAGATCAGACGGTGTGCAAACACAGCCCTTCTTATATAATCTGTAAATGGCTTTGATCATCAAAATTAAATCATGTCACGAAGAATATTATTGACAGATCAAAGATCGGTATTATCTATCTGAAAACAAACCAAACAACGTTTCATTTCGAGGTCAACGACACTGAAACAATAGACAATTTGTTTCTTTCTTTTTCTGATTGAAGCATGCATGCTCAATGTCGGCGTGACACAATCATGTATCATGTAACACGCCTTAAAGGTACTATGTCCCTTTTGCAGGCCAAAACAAAGAAAATGTTAAATTCCAATGGCATTTGAAAGATAATACTAATTTAGAACTCCTCTTAAAAAAATGGGGCTTGAAAATTTATTTAAGTAGGAAAATAACGACTAGTAGTTGTCAAATCCACTTAGGAGCTATAGAGCCAATAAGTAATAGTCCTGATGTTCAGACCATTGTACCGCATGGTCGCACGTTTTATGCTGCGCAAAGATTCAATCAGTTTAATTTTGGCCATTACAAGAAGTGGGTTATTGATGTAGACAGATTCTTTTCAGCTCATTTTATGTATGTTATTACCGAAGAAGAAGATAAAGCCAGACAGTCACTCAATACTGACAAAAGTGTCTGACAGTGAAGTCTAGCAAGTAAACGTGTTTCCTTGCATAATTTGAATATTATGACACTGCTAACGTTTAAATTTCACAGATAGGACATACATGACATATTCATAATTCCTGCAAAGTTCTACAGAATTTGAGGTTGGCTGCAAAAGGGACATAGTATATTTAATAAGTGATGGCAATTATCTGCACTTAGTGGCGAATTTACAAGGGGCATGGGTGAGCACATGCCTCCCCCCACCCCCCCCCCCCCCCCACCCATGCGAAAAAAGGAGAGGAGGAGAGGTGTTGAAATAGAGAGTGGAAAGGCAACATGAAAGAAGATGATTTTGATCCCTTAATTAATTACCCCTCCCTCGCTCTATGACCATCGATCTTTCATACATTTTCGGTGCCCCCCCCCCCCCCTCCCCCCCACAACCGGGCCCTGGTAGGTTCGAAATCAACTTCATGTGCCTTTTGGAATAAACCCCTTTAGAACACCATAATCATCATTTCCCCTTGGGTACCTCGTTTAGATCTTGAAGCTGTATTTTCTATAAGCTGCTTATTACTAGGGGCGACGTTAGAGGAGGGGCTAACGTTTAAATTTCACAGATAGGACATACATGACATATTCATAATTCCTGCAAAGTTCTACAGAATTTGAGGTTGGCTGCAAAAGGGACATAGTATATTTAATAAGTGATGGCAATTATCTGCACTTAGTGGCGAATTTACAAGGGGCATGGGGGGTGAGCACATGCCTCCCCCCACCCCCCCCCCCCCCCCCCCACCCATGCGAAAAAAGGAGAGGAGGAGAGGTGTTGAAATAGAGAGTGGAAAGGCAACATGAAAGAAGATGATTTTGATCCCTTAATTAATTACCCCTCCCTCGCTCTATGACCATCGATCTTTCATACATTTTCGGTGCCCCCCCCCCCCCCCTCCCCCCCACAACCGGGCCCTGGTAGGTTCGAAATCAACTTCATGTGCCTTTTGGAATAAACCCCTTTAGAACACCATAATCATCATTTCCCCTTGGGTACCTCGTTTAGATCTTGAAGCTGTATTTTCTATAAGCTGCTTATTACTAGGGGCGACGTTAGAGGAGGGGCAGTGGTGGTAGCCTCTTGTCGATGCCCTCGCGCTGTTGGAGTCTCTAAATTTTGACGAGCGAAGCGAGTCAGAGAAACCAAGGCGCCTCGGTTTCTCTGACTCGCTTCGCTCGTCAGAATTTAGAGACTCCAACAGCGCGAGGGCATCGACAAGAGGCTACAGTGGTGGTGGATTTCCCCCTATACGAAAAATGTAAGATGATTAGAACACTATTATAGGAGAGCACAAATAAGACGGTCCTATTACCTCTTTCAATGAAATTCACCACCTTATTGTTCTTTCCTAATACCTATATCCCAATGTAGTTGACAATATAAAGATACGCATTTTTGTTTCGTTATTTAAGTTGTGATAAGGCATTGATCCACAGCTTCGGTACTCTATAGGAGTACCGAAGCTGTGACGTCATAATAATCTATTTTTAGAACTTCTCAATTTTTTTCTTCTCTTTCCGAAAGAGCATCAAAAAAAAATGTCCGAATGTCGAAAACCAATTCAATATAAATGTAATGGCTGAGATATGACCATCTGAATGAATAATTATAATTATGTCCTATATGGGAACTTTCATTCAGATGGTCATATCTCAGCCATTCCTTGATACATTGAATTGGTTTTCGACATTCGGACATTATATTTTGATGCTCTTTCGGAAAATGAAGAAAAAATTGAGAAATTCTAAAAATACCTTTTGATGACGTCACACTTCACCACTCTATAACTCGTCAGGTCAGCAATTAAAAAAGCAGTTTATTTTTTGTATGTCTATTTGGATAACAATCTCATGGATTTCTAGCTTTAACCCATAGAATGCCGGATGAAAATATGTGTTAGGTTGGTTTCATACATTCCATAGCTGTGCACACCTTTTTTTTTTCTTAGGTGATTCAGTTGGAAAACTATATATACGAGAGCTCAAATTTAAGACGGTAATACCAGATTCATTGAAATTCGTCACCTCATCGTTCTTTCCTGTGTACTATATAATAATTATTGCAACAAAGATAACCAACTTTGTTTTCGTTGTTTAATTGGTGATAAAGCAAGGATCTACATTTTCTTCGAGACCTATAATTCGTCGGATCAGCAATTTAAAAATAGACAAGTAGTCTATTTTGGTGTATGTGTATTTAGATAACAATCTCATGGATTTCAATTAACCGTGAGTTAGAAAAAGGGAATCATGAGGGACCAATGGGTACCGCTTAGGTGTTGTTGGCTATATAGAGGGCGCAGGTAGATACAAGACAGTATTGCAGTCCCGCTGAACCCAAAGAATGCTGGATGATTTTTTTTTTTTTTTTTTTTTTTTTTGGGGGGGGGGGGGTTGATATTTTACATTCTAGCCGTACATTTTTTTAAAGGTGATTGGAACACTATAAGAGAGCTCAAAATAAGACGGTAATACCTGATTCATTGCAATTCATCACCGTATCGTTCTTTCCTGTTACCTAGCTATCAATTAATACATAAATTAAAAGCATATGGAGTTAGAGGGATTGTACTTTCTTGGTTTGAAGACTATTTGCGTAATAGACATCAATATGTTATGTTTAAATCTACAACATCTAATATTTCCACCATAGAATGCGGAGTACCACAAGGCTCCATATTAGGTCCCCTACTGTTTTTAGTATATATGAATGATATTGTTAATGCATCACCACTCCTAACATATGTTCTGTTCGCAGACGATACCAACGTATTTTATTCGCATAAAGACTTAAACATTCTCATTACAACCCTCAATTTAGAACTAAATAAATTATCATCTTGGTTCATATCCAATAAACTCTCTTTAAATATTAATAAGACTAATTGTATTTATTTCAAAAACATACACTCTAAACATGTACTTCATTATGATATTTTTATAGATAACATGCCCATAATTCAAAAAGAAGTTACAAAATTCTTAGGTGTAATGATTGATTCAAACCTAACTTGGAATAGTCATATTAACAACATTTGCATGCTAGTCTCGAGAAGCATAGGCATTTTATATAAATTAAAATATTATCTATCACAAAAGTCACTATTTATGCTTTACAATTCCTTCATTTTGTCATACATATCTTATTGTAACATAGTTTGGGGCAATTGTAGTAAGATGAAAATTATGTTAATATATCGTCTCCAAAAGAAAGCACTTCGTCTTTGTACACATTCACATTATTTAGCCCATACTGATCCAATATTTTGTAAACTAAAAACATTAAAAATCGCTGACATTCACAGTTTTCAAACTGCAATCTTTATGTATAAATGTTGGATAAATACTATACCTTTGGCATTTCGAAATATTTTTGTTTACAATAGTGATATACATTCTTATCCCACACGACACTCATCCGATTTCCACTTAACAAACCCCAAAATTATTATGGCCTATAAATCGATAAGACATCATGGTCCAGACATTTGGAATGCTTTACCTGACAATATTAAACACTCTGCAACTCTTTATTCATTCAAAGCATCGATGAAAAAATATTTAATATCTACATATTCAAAAACATCATAAGGGTCTCAGAGGTTTTGATTGTTTATTTAAATTAATTTTAGATGACCAGTTCATTAACAATACGAATCGAACACTTACTTCACCTGCACACACCCACTTGCACACACTTGCACATTTTTCTTCTTTTTTCTTTTTTCTTAATTTCTTTCCACTTTTTATTCAGATATTTTCTGAACAAAATCTTTATATGTGACTCTCTATTCCCCTACATTCTCCTAAAAACAGCGCCATGTACCCCCCCCCCCCCTTCCCGGCTGCTATCGCCTCAAGCTTCTTAGCTTATGATAGTTGGCCTCTGCATTTATCTTGATTATTTTTTACTTACCTCCATACTTTCAAGCTTTCAATTATGTATTTTTTTTTTAAAATATTTTATTTTGTGTGTATTAAGTTGTCACTCTTGATATAAATCAATTATATTATATACTATTATTGTTATTTGAATTTTTTGTATTTGATTTATCAATAAATGCAGAAACATCTGCTAAAAAAAAAATATGTAATTGACAACAACGATAACCAACTTGTTTTTCGTTGTTTAATTGGTGATATAAATACTCTTAGAGACTAATTATAACTCGTCAGATCGGCAATTTAAAAATAGCAGTCTATTTTGGTGTATGTGTATTTAGATTACAATCTCTTTGATTGGTAGCTTTAATGTTTGTCTTTTTGTATAATGAAAGAGATATCTGTTAAGACTTGAATATCCCGTAGAAATCACTTTCTGAATACCAGATTACGTTATACGTCTATTTATAATATTTACACTTTTTCAAAAGATGGTGGACAATTAAGGCCATGGAGAATCCATGACATGATTTTATCAAATGTCTTTGCGATGTTGGTATATCAACATCGATGCAGGCGCGGATCCAGAATTTCTTAGGGGGGGGGGGCCCAAATTTCAAATTATGCGAGCCAAATATTGGTACGTAATGGTGACCAACAGTGACGTAATGCGGGGGGGGGGCGGTGCAGGAAGGGGCGAGTTTCCCCCTCCCTCTTCTTCTTCTTCTTCCTTAAAAGTGCAGGCTTCATGAAATGAAGATTAACGCACTGTGGGTTGATGCGAACGCGGAAGTTTTGACGTTTCATTAAATTATTAGAGAAAGAAGACGATTCGTTGTAGCGTTCTCAAAAATAATTCTCGTCTGAATTTAGTTTTTCCCCTCCCGCGCGAAGCACGGAAAATTTTACGATTTATTAAATTATTACGATTCTAGTGGAGAGTTCTCGACTCTTAATCCTCGTCTGAATTCAGGTTCCCCCCTCCCGCGCTTCGCGCGGAAGCTTCTTAAGTTTCCTTTAATCATTAGAGAAAGAAGACTATTCGTTGTACCGTTTTCGACACTAATCCTCGTCTGAAATCAGTTTTCCCCCTTCCGCCCGAAGCGTGGAAGCTTTTACGATTTATTAAATCACTTAGAGAAGGAAGACGATTCGTTATACCGTTCTCGAAAATAATCCTCGTCGGAATTTAGTTCCCCCTACATCCCGCGCGAAGCGCGGGACTCTCATTAAAGATTCGTATTACCGTTCTCGCCTCTGAATCCTCGTCTGAATACAGGTTCCCCCCCCCCCCCTCCCGCGCTTCGCGCGGAAGCTTTGACGTTTCACAAGAAAATTTTACGATTTATTAAATTATTACGATTCTTTGGAGTGCTCTCGACTCTTAATCCTCGTCTGAATTCAGGTTCCCCCCCCCCCCCTCCTGCGCGAAGCGCGGAAGCTTTTACGTTTCATTAAATCATACGAAAGAAGACGATTCGTTGTACAGTTCTCGACTCTTAATCCTCGTCAGAATTCAGGTCCCCCCCCCCCTTCCCGCGCGACGCGCGGAAGCTTTTACGTTTCAATAAATCATTCGAAAGAAGACGATTCGTTGTACAGTTCTCGACTCTTAATCCTCGTCCGAATTCAGGTCCCCTTCCCCCCCCCCCCCCTTCCCGCGCGAAGCGGGGAAGCTTTTAAGTTTCATAATGTTATGAGAGAAAGAAGACGATTGGCTGTAGCGCGGAAGCGCGGAAGTTTTTAATTTTCATTAAATCATTAGAGAAAGAAGACGATTTGTTGTAACGTTCTCGAAAAATAATCCTCGTCGGATTTTAGTTTCCCCTCCATCCCGCGCAAAGCGCGGAAGCTTTTACGTTTCATTAAATCATTCGAAAGAAGACGATTCGTTGTACAGTTCTCGACTCTTAATCCTCGTCCGAATTCAGGTCCCACCCCCCCCCCCCTTCCCGCGCGAAGCGCGGAAGCTTTTAAGTTTCATAAGATTATGAGAGAAAGAAGACGATTGGCTGTACAGTTCTCGACTCTTAATCCTCGTCTGAATTCAGTCCCCCCCCCCTCCCGCGCTAAGCGCGGAAGCTTTTACGTTTCAATAAATCATTCGAAAGAAGACGATTCGTTGTACAGTTCTCGACTCTTAATCCATGTCCGAATTCAGGTCCCCCCCCCCCTCCCGCGCGAAGCGCAGAAGCTTTTAAGTTTCATAATTTTATGAGAGAAAGAAGACGATTGGCTGTAGCGCGGAAGTTTTTAATTTTCATTAAATCATTAGAGAAAGAAGACGATTTGTTTTACCATTCTCGAAAAATAATCCTCGTCGGAATTTAGTTTCCCCTCCATCCCGCGCGAAGCGCGGAAGCTTTTACGTTTCATTAAATCATTAAAGATTCGTATTACCGTTCTCGCTTCTGAATCCTCGTCTGAATTCAGGTTCCCCACTCCCGCGCTTCGCGCGGAAGCTTTGACGTTTCACAAGATTATGAGAGAAAGAAGACGATACGCTGTACCGTTCTCGATTCTTAATCCTTGTCTGAATTCAGTTCACCCCCCCCTCCCGCGCTAAGCGCGGAAGCTTTTACGTTTCAATAAATCATTCGAAAGAAGACGATTCGTTGTACAGTTCTCGACTCTTAATCCTCGTCCGAATTCAGGTCCCCCTCCCCCCCCCCTTCCCGCGCGAAGCGCGAAAGCTTTTAAGTTTCATAAGATTATGAGAGAAAGAAGACGATTGGCTGTACAGTTCCCGACTCTTAATCTTCGTCTGAATTCAGTCCCCCCCCCCCCCTCCCGCGCTAAGCGCGGAAGCTTTTACGTTTCAATAAATCATTCGAAAGAAGACGATTCGTTGTACAGTTCTCGACTCTTAATCCTCGTCCGAATTCAGGTCCCCCCTCCCCCCCCCCCCCTTCCCGCGCGAAGCGCGGAAGCTTTTAAGTGTCATAATTTTATGAGAGAAAGAAGACGATTGGCTGTAGCGCGGAAGCGCGGAAGTTTTTAATTTTCATTAAATCATTAGAGAAAGAAGACGATTTGTTGTACCGTTCTCGAAAAATAATCCTCGTCGGAATTTAGTTTCCCCTCTATCCCGCGCGAAGCGCGGAAGCTTTTACGTTTCATTAAATCATTAAAGATTCGTATTACCGTTCTCGCTTCTGAATCCTCGTCTGAATTCAGGTTCCCCACTCCCGCGCTTTGCGCGGAAGCTTTGACGTTTCACAAGATTATGAGAGAAAGAAGACGATTCGCTGTACTGTTCTCGATTCTTAATCCTTGTCTGAATTCAGTTCCCCCTTCCCCCCTCCCCTCCTGAGCGAAGCTTTGACGTTTCATTAAATTATTAGAGAAAGAAGACGATGCGTTGTACCGTTCTCTATACTCTTTTCAAAGGTGTTCTTTGTCTGCTCCTTTTTCTTCCTACGTCCTCTTCCGATTTGGGGGGACCGCCCCCCCCCCCCCCCTCTCTCCAACCTCCAACAAACACATAAAAACGTATTTACTAAAAAGTGAGGAAAAATATCGGAAATTATGTCATTTCTTTCCCTTTCCTTCCTTCTCTCTTATTTTTTTGATGGGGGGGGGGGGGGAGGGGGGGAGGGGGGGGGGTCAAAAGCCTGGGAGGCAAGGCCCTTTCGGCCCCCGATCTCCTTCTTCCCCCTTTTCTTTTTTTCTTCCTTTTCTTTCTTTCCCTTCTCTCCTCTTTCCCTTTCCCTTCTTTTCCTTTCTTCTCTCTTTTTTTTTTTTTTTTTTTGTTTTTTGTTTGCGGGGGGGGGGGGGGGGCCAAGGCCCGCTCGGCCCCCCCCCCCCTGGATCCGCGCCTGCATCGATGGGCCCCTGTCATTAAAAAAAAACATAGTACATGCAATTTGCTATATGATCCATAGCTCTCCTATATATACCACCAGTTTGCTGAAAGGGTTCCTTCGATTGTTTTTTGTATAATTTTATTAGCAATTATTTATGAATTATTCATAAATATTATTAGGGAGATGTGAGTTGCAATGTCTAGCGGTAAGGGTTCTAGGAAACCTACCCCCTGGACATCCACCCCCGGATATAACCACCCCCAGTCAACTACCCACAGGACAACAACCACCTATATAGGACAACTACCCCTAAGGCAATCACCCTCTAGGACGACTACCCCCGGAACAACTTCCCCACGGACAATCCCCCCTCAGACAACTACCCCCTAGGACAACTAACCCCGGGACAACTACCCCCGGACAGCTATCCCCTAAGACACCTACCCCCGGACAACTACCCCAGACAACTACCCCTTACGACAACCATCCTCTATAGGACAACTACCATCCGGACAACAGTATCCTAAGGGATAGCTGTCTGGGGGGTAGTTGTCCGGAGGGTAGTTGTCCAAGGGGGTAGTTGTCTGGGGGTAGTTGTCCGGGGGTTAGTTGTCCTGGGGGGGGGGGGGGGTAGTCGTCCTATAGAGGGTGGTTGCCCTGGTTGGTAATTGTCCTAAGGGGTAGTGGACTGGGGGTGGTTATCCGGGGGTGGATGTCCAGGGGGTAGGTGTCCTAGAAAATAACGAGCTGTGCTATTCTCAAATTTCCAGGAGTAAAAACGGAAGAAAAAAATTATGCTCACTACAAACTCATCCTCTCCAAGCGCTATAGTTCTCCTGAGAACTATATGCCAAGAAAGATAACAAACAGTCCTTTTCAGGACTACACTCCTCCAAGAAAGATTACCGAGTCAGAGTCCTGTTCAGGACTCCTCATACCTCTCTCTCTCTCTCACACACATGGTGCAACCGCAAACCTACTGTATACAAATTATTGTTGTTTTGTTGTTGTTGTTGTCATGACTTCACATACACTGAACAAGTTTGCGATGATTTGCAATCAGACTAATTTACACTTCTAGCCGACTTCTATATACAGTCCTGAGCCTTTCCGTAATGTTTATCATTATTTTAGTCTAGAAATTTTAACAGCTTTCTATAAAGTTAGTTTAATCATTTTAGTGGGAAATTGTTTGAAATCACTATATGACAAGTAATACGAAAGGGAGAAGGGAAAGGGGGACGAGTCGATTTAACTCTCTTATCTACCCTATAAAGATTTTTGTTTAAGGAATGTTATTTATCTAGTAATTCAGCATTCGCACAATGTTATACAAAGTGTTACAATTTTATACAAAGTTCTTCAATTGTATATACAACATAATACAGTTTTGTACAAATATACTCTTTATCCGTCAAACCATAGATAGAATGCCGCGGATGAATTGGTTTTGGTTGATGTTATCATGGAGTTTTTTTAGGTGATTCGAACACTATACGAGAGCACAAATTAAAGACGTGAATGAAATTCACCACCTTATCTTTCTTTCCTTTTACCTATCACAATGTCGTTGACAACAAAGATAACCAACTTGTTTTCGTTGTTTAATTGGTGATATAAATACTCTTAGAGACTAATTATAACTCGTCAGATCGGCGATTTAAAAATAGCAGTCTATTTGGTGTATGTTTACTTAGATAACAATCTCTTGGATTTGTAGCTTTAATGTTTGTCTTTTTGTAATGAACCGAGATATCTGTAAAAATGTGTTCCGTAGAAATCATTATCTGAATACCAGATTACGTAATACATCTTTCTAATATTCACACATTTTCAAAAGATGGTGGACAACTTAGGCAATTGCAAATCAATGAGGTGATTTTATTAAATGTCTTTGCGATTATGGAATATCAACATCGATTGGCCCCTGTCCCTGTTATTTAAAAATAATACATGTAATATGCTATAGCTCCTGCTATACATCATGCACCTTTATTTTTTTTATTTTTTTTATTTATTAGTCTTTTTTTAGTAGGGTGGCTCCATCAGTAGTTAAATACTGTTTTCCGTGGAGGCCCTACAACATAAATACAAAATTAATAAACATATTGCAAACAAACAATCCAAATCGAAACGAAATGAATTAAGTTACAACATATTCGAACAAAAGAAAAGAAACAAAAACAACAAAATGGACCAGTTCAATGATTTAAATTATTATAGCGCCAAAACAAAAAAGTAAATGAATAATTTGATGGCGCATTTAAAAAAAAGGTAGGTAAAGTATTCTAGAAAGCCGCACCATCAAATGAAAAACTTTGTTCCCCATCTGGGTTTTTATTTTTGGTAAAATTAATCCTGCGTTTTGTGCACTGCGTGTTCTAATGTTATGTACAGATTGGGTTTTTGAAACATTTGTAAAATATAGACAGGAGTTTGATTTTCAAAAACAGAATAAATCAGTTTACATTTGAAATAATTCCACCTACTTTGAATGCTTACCCACTTGAGTTTATTCAAATTGTCTTGAGTTGGGGTTCTTACATTGGCCCCCAAGATTACTCTGCCATTTTCTTGTGTTGTTTAATGATTACATCTCGGACATTTAGTAAACAATTAGACCATGTATTACAACAATATTCAAATAAAGGCAAAATTAATACATTAGCAAGGAGCTTCAGTCCTTCCAAAGGTAGGTATCTTTTTGAACGACCAAGTAATGCTATCCTTGACCCTATCTTTTTACTTGTTTTTGTCACATGTTCTTTCCAGCTCAATGTTTTTTTTTTTTTTTTTTTTAAAGCTTTTTTGCCTTTATTCAGATCTTCATAATTATACAAAATGATGAATAGGAACACAACTGTTCTTACAGTATAAACACACATGTAGTACATTGTCTCATACATTATAAACACAGACATATTTAAAAAATATTTTCCATAAAATTAGTATCCAAACTAATATAGTACACATTCAAACAAGTGTACAGAATGTGCCCCAATTTCTTTAAAAAAGGAGAAGGTGACGGTAATACTTGAATACAACATTATAAAAAGGAACAATTTTTACAACATAATATGCAAATTAATTAGTTCAATATAAATTAAGCAATCTGAACAAAGATTTTCTTTTATAAACAAAAAGTATAAGGTGAAGGTGCTGCTTCATAACCCATGACAAAATGTGTTATATTTACATATACTAATACGGTGCATTTTTCATGCTAACTATATAAGGGTCTTGTATCAGTGGAGGTCTGTAACTATACCGTTATTTAAAAAATATATAAATATGAAATATAAAAAAACAAGCAAACACGATAGCAGATAAATGTTCGGATCGATGGGAAAGTGAGTGAGTGAACAGGAAACAGGAATTACAATATATATACAATCAGTTCCCCTGCCTTAAGGGGTAAAATTTTCCCATTTTTGATAATGTATTGGCAGTTTGTCCTTTAATTTTGCTTTTTCATGTTCAACTTTTTTTGAGTTCTCTACAGCCTTACATATTTCTTTACTAGTTGGGAACTTTCCATTTTTACGATTACTGTAAATCATATATTTGACCATAATCAATACATGATTTAACAATATATTATCTTTCATATTTTTTCTGAAACCAAGCAACACATCAATCCATTGCATATTAAGAAACTGAAACATCTTTAAACTGTTTCCCATCTCATTCCATATTCTGGTCCCTTCAGAACATTCAAAGAAGATATGACGATAGGTTTCTACTTCTTTTCTACAAAAGGAACATAAATTTGACCGTATTAAACCAAAAAGATACAATTTATCATTACAAAATATGATGTTATGTAAAAGTTTATACTGAAATTCCCTTAACTTCCCATCTAGAGTGGAAAATCTAGGGATTGAGAAACATGTTGTAGTTTCCGACTTATCTAGATTTAAAGCTATTACCTCTGGATGTTTAAAAGCAAATGCATCTTGTATTATAGCAATAAAAATGTTATAGAGCATTTTGGAAGAGACAGACTCAAAAGAATATACTGTTTTGTTAATGATAAAGTTAATGTTGGAAAGATCAACAGTGTCATTTAGAGTATCATCTCTCCCTCTGCAAATCCTCTTAATCTTCCAGGCAGCTGGCAATTTGGTGTATAGATCATTAAGCAAAAACAGATCATCTATACATTAAGACCTTTCCTTATGAAATAGTCCCCTGATCTCATATCACCTTCTGCGTCGGTCAAATGTTTAACTTGAAAAATGTTCACATGAAATAATTTTGCATTAAATGTTGGATCTAGCCTCTGAGTGATAACGCCATCTTCGGCGGCTTGAACGTTTGTAGGAAATATAATATGAAACGCGAACCGGCCATCATACTTTGCACTATTGTGATGGTCTGAAAATTCATATGCGAGCGAGGGAAAATTCAATGTTTGTGAGGTCGCAGTGCGAAAAATTACATCTTATTAAGAGGAAAAAACCCAATCCTGATGGGGTTATAAGCACATTTTCAAAACGGAAGACTGAAAAGACCTTTGATAAGTAACACCATTATTATCATCTATAAATGCAAGCTAGCTTAATTGGGGGAAATTGCTCTTCGTCGCTTGAAATTAGGGGCGCGTTTAAGAAAAGGAGAACTTGTCGAAGTATACAAAGGTTAATTATCAGAGGTTAAAATGGGGCTTTTCTTACACCTATACAAAAAGAAGCACTCACCGGGGATGAAAAGGGGCACTTATGAGAATGGGAAATGGGCATTTGTCGACGGAAAAGGGGCGCCCAGCAGATTTTGATATGTATAAGAGGTGAAAAGGGGCATTTATGAAAAGGGGATAAGTCCTTTATTTGAAAGAAAAAGAGGCACGAATCATTGTTAAAAGGTAAATTATCAGAGGTTAAAAAGGATACTTATCGCACTTGAAAAGGGGGCACTGACCAGATATAAAAAAGGGGCACTTATTGAGAATTAAAAAGGGGTGCTTATAATAAAAGAAAATGTGCATTATTTGAAAGAAAAGGGGCACCGATCAGATATTAATAGGGGCAGTTATCGGAGGAGAAAGGGGGCTTTCATGAGAATTTGGGAAGTGGCTCTTATAAAAAAAGACAAAAAGGCACATGTTAAAATAAACGAAGCACTTTTATGAGAGATGAAAAGGGGAAGGGGCACTTACAAGAAGAAGAAGAGCATTTATTTAAGAAAGGAAACGGGACACTCATCAGAGATGAAAATAGCACTTACCAGGAGGGGAATGGGCACTTGCCAAAGTAAAATGAGTATCTCTCAGATTTTAATGGGGCCAATTATCGGAGGTGAAGGGGGCACTTAGCTGAAGTGAACAGGCCTTCGTGTAACTGAAAGGGGTCATTTACCAGAGATGAAAAGAGGCATTCATGAGAAGTTGAAGGGGCTCTTTTATACTGGGGGCACTTATCATTAGGAAAAGGGGCACTTATTAGAAAGGAAGAGGGGCACTTGTCAAAGTAAAAGAGGCACTTATCCAAAGGGGAAAAGGGCACTTCTCGTACCTGAAAAGAAGCCCTTACTAGAGATCAAAAGGGGGCACTTATGATAATGGAAAATGGACACTTATTGCAAAGGAAAATGGGAAGTTGTCGAAGAAAAAGGGGCACGTTTCCAAAAGGGGCATTTTACAGAGGTGAAAAGGGGAAGGGGCATTTTTACAGACTCACAGGCGCACTCGTCAAAGTATTAAAAAGAGGTACCTTTACTATATAAAAAGAGGCACTTCTAATTACAAAGTTAAAGGGGCACTTTTCTTATGTAAAAAAGGGCACTTTTGGGGATACTTGGAAAATTAGGGGCACTTTGACCTCTGCCCTCCTCCTCCTGGAGGGCCGCCTCTGGTCAGCACCCCCCCCCCCTCATGCTATACTAGAGAACTACGCCACTGCTACAGAATACGTAGCCTACTGAGGTAATATCAACAATAACAGACAATTGCACAACTAAATAAAAAAAGATGAAGAATTAAAGAAAATTTATTTTTAAAGTTATATTTTCTTTTCTCTGTTCAGCTAGAAAGAAGAATACAAATTGTAAACTTTTACTGATGACTTTTGGGAACAAATCACGTTTTTGTGATTTATTTTTATCTTCTTTATTTGTTCTTTCTTCTAACATGTAAAGGTTGGTAATGCACGTTTATAGGACTCGTATATACCTCTAGGCCTGCTCTAGGCTCTATCTGATAAATACCTCTACATGTATAAATCTGGAGACAAACAATGAACCATCCTACTGAAATTCTCGCCATGCACGACATCGCGCGCACGAGATTCGTCTAACGAGACAATAAGGCCTGTAACTATGGCGATTCCCATAGTAACGGACAACACGTAATACAGCTGACTCGATCGCGACGTAAACAATGCATATGCACACATGTGATATCCGTACACCGCGACTGAAGCGTTTCAAGTGATCCGCGGACTAACCATTCATTTCGTACCGCAGCAACTGTTTAGATTTGAGATTTTAATACTGACCAAAACTACTCAAGTCTATATTTTTAATACAATCACTGGGTAAGTAAATGAATTATCTAGTTTAATTGTAGATAGACCTTATTTATGATTATAAGTTTGTCAAAACTTTTTTTTTTTCTTCATCGTCGAATCAACCCGCTTCTCAATCTAGCACTAGCGGCTAAGCTAAGGCAGCACGCAATTTTACAGTGCGGGGCCAGGCGGTCGGTGGAAAGGGCGTTGGCAGCCTCGATGTTAATGATATTTTGGTCAAATGTGGACAACAGTGGAGTGCGAATAGTAGGCCTAGACTCTAGATCTAGATCAGATCTTGATTTAACATCTTAAATTTGATTTTGAGTTGTAGTTGCATGATTGATACTGTCTGTTGCATTTTGCAATAATTAATGCTTGTTACAAAATGTTAGCTGTGCTGCAGTAAATTACCTAAATTAACATAAACACACAACTGAAATGTTGTTTGACTTTGACTGAGTCCTGAAAAAATTGACAATTCATGAATTCTACTGGCTATATGGTAGACTAGTCTAGATCTACATGTAGCTTTGTGGGAAGAATCAGAGAATGAGTGTTAGACTTTATGTGTCAACTTGATTTTCTATAATTTGATTAGAATTTTGCCAATTTTAATATAAGTCTGTTTCTAGTAAGATTCATACAACAAAGTAACAAGCATGATTCGTTTCTTTCTTTCCAAACAGCAAACAGTTCCAGCATGGATGCTGGTGCAACTCTCCTTTCCAGGAGCTATGCTCCAACGATCCCTGTCTATCCAACACAGACCACAGTAGGAACCAAGACGGACCGGGCCCTGTCACAAGATCTTGCCAGGATGAGCGGCCTAGGTGAAACTGGAGTCTATGGTGTTCCCACTGGGGCACCGGCCGCACAGGGTTTCCGATCCGGCAAGCACACCACCCAAGAATGGCATGAATCCAACTACAACAAATATTTCCAGAGTTTCACAGACCGTGATAACGCTGAGAGGCTATGCCACGAGTCCAAACAGCTTTCAAAGGAGACCCACGCTCTGACCATGCGCACACAGTCCGACGTCACGAAGAAGCTCGGGGACAGGATGAATGACATCAACTTCTGGAAGTTTGAGCTCAACCGTGAGATCGAGGAGATGATCGAGGAGACAGACCTGCTATGTGCACAGAAGAAGCGGTTAGAGAATGCGCTGGATGCAACAGAAGTGCCACTGAAGATCTCTAGGGATAATCTGACCTGCAGGTCAAGGAGGCAAGATATTGATCTTGTTGGAGACAGGGTAGAGATGGCTCTTAATAAGGTGAGCAAAACATGCTTCAATGATGTTGTAAGGAAATTTAGTGTTGTCTGTACATGTGAGACACACTAGGAAAGTGTGCAAATGATGTGGAAAAGTTTTTATTTACTGGTTATACCACAGAGTAGATGTGATTCACCAAAATATAACCCTGCTTGCATGCATGCAAGCTGAGTAATATTTGTACTTTTTCTCTCTCTTTCTCATTTTAATAAGAATATATAATCCTGAATCTTGCATACACTTGTCAAAAGAAAGTTACTGAATTACATTTGTATAACCAGTTCATTTTCATTTTCTCTTACAGGAGGTAGATATCATCACAAAAGTTCAAGATCTACTCAAGAGAACATTAGAACAATCTGATAGACAAATCAAGTAAGTATATTATGACGGTTCAATCATTTCAACTTTACCTCTAACATAGATCTGACAATTTGAATCAAAGAATGTTTGCTACTGATATTTTGTTTGTTTGTTTCACAAAAAAATCTTGAGATGAACCTCGTTACTCTATTGCAAAAGTAATTTCACTTTTGGGAACATTTAGTCATTAGAAATGCAGGGTCTTACTCTGACACACTCACCATGTGGATATTGATGTTATTAATCCTCTTATGTACTTCATTGTGATACTTTACCTGATATGTCTTTAAAATATTTGAAATAAATTTTTATTTTATTTTATTTTATTTTATTTTATTTGTTCACTTTAAAACATCAACACAAGTTCAGGAACTCATAATGGTCGATTTACAATGAAACTGAATAGTGTAAACAAAATTGAACCAAAATATATACACTTAAGAAAAACGTGTTGTTATACACACAAAAATGCTTTATTTCATATTTGTTACAAACATTGTTAAATTTTCTTTCAATCATTAATTGTTATTATTTTTTTCTTCCCAGGCTCAACCGTGGTTCAAAGCACAAACTGACCATGGACTGGTCAGATAAATTATCTGCCTTCAAGATTGATGAGAAATGTACTGGACTTAACAACAATTCAACTGAGATCCAGTACAAGGAAGGATCGGCCAAATTTGAGGCAGTGTAAGTTTTTACATCAAACCGGTAGTTTCTTCTTTCTACAAAGTTGAAAGCATTACATCTTCAAATGGAATCAGAGCTAGATGAATGCCTAGTGAAAGAGCAATGATGACAGTTCTTGTTATATCATTGTACTTAATAGAACTGCCTCAATAAGAGTGATAAGAATATAGCATTTAGTATTTACTATTTGATTCTTGAAACAATCATAAATAGACATGAATATTACAATAAAAGACTTATTTATGTAAAATCAGCCCATGTTTAAAGTCAAACTGAAGTAGAAAGTAACTAGTAGAATCTACTGCCATGCTGAATATTATGCATGTATTCATCAATATGTTTTTACATATTTTCATTCCAACAGGCAAACTAACCCACAATCCTGGGCAGAGTTTTCGCATGACAATGTCGTCCGTGCCGAGCACGAGCGTCTGGCCTCCCAGCAGCTCCGCAACCTGATCGACCAGATCCTCACAGATACCTCCAACGACATGAGGGAACAGTGCAACACCGTCAACACAGAGTTTGCTCGCCGCATTGAGGAGATGAATGATGCCAAGACCAAGATGGAAAACCACTTGCTGAAGGTGAATAGTCCTTTCTCAATTCAATTCAATTCAAATTATGTTTTATTCAATCTTGTCAAAAAGTCCAAATACTAAAAATGTGAGTTTACATCATACATACAATTATATAAAAAAGCATTCAAAAACGAAGAAAAACATAGCAAATGGGAAAAATGAATCAAAATTAATAAATGTTTAAATCTAAGTAGTAACAAACCATTATTCTAGACCCATTTGCTATGGAACTAGGTGGTTTTTATGTTTCAAGCCTATGGCAAATTGGTAATATAATGTAGTTGTCATCAGGTTCTAACAAAAAAGATGGTAATTGTTAACACTTGAATTATCCTTAAAGGTAATACAAAGTTTTGGGAAATTTTGAAAATTGAGTGGATATTTAATCTTTACAATTTCGATATATTTGGATGCCCCTGTGGATGTATTATAAGCACTAAACAAATTAGCCCCTAAAACACTTCTGTTTTCGAGAAAAATTGAATATAAAAATTTACTGGTGCTCCCGGTAAATGTTGATAAATTTCAAATAGCGCCTATGGCCATACAATGGTAGCTGCGACCATGAAAATCTCAGAATATGTAGTTGTGATATATAATTTCCAAATGGGAATAGCTTATTGGTCGATTTCAGTCAAGAAACATTGTTTCATAGCTAAATTAAAATCTTGACCTTGAGAGGGAGCTATACAACATAAAGAGTTTATTATTTATAATTTCATAACTTTAGACTCGATTTCAACCGCGACAACGATCAATGAATATTGTAGGAACGTATATGCTTCCAATATGTTAATTTAAACCAAATTCATGACCCCATACCAAAACTTTGTGATACCTTTAATGCCTGGTTCTAATTGTTTTTACAAATCCTTCATTTCTTTTAAACTCTATCAAATGTATGTTTGGTGGTGGAACAAGATTGAGTGACTAACATATTGCTCTATCTAATTCGAATTAGCAATTCTATATCAAAATCCTTGATATCGCACAGAGCTTTATCGATAGTCACAGAAAGAATTACCTCCAGTGGTGATGATTCATTTGTAATTCTATAATTGATGCTTTCTTGTCAACAGACCGTTGAAGATATCGCTGGCATGGAAAAGAACATCAAGGATCTGACCCAGGCCGTCAAGGACAAAGAGGCCCCAATGAAGGTGGCCCAGACCAGGTTGGACCACAGAACACACAGGCCCAACGTGGAACTCTGCAGGGACCCAGCTCAGTACAGGTATGTCCATGTTGCCAAATGACCATTTATTTGTTACTTTTTCTCTTCAATACCATAAATTTTCTCTTACTAATATCAAACCACTATAAAACAGCAATTTTAGTGATATTATTCATCATGTAACCACAATGGTTTGAAAAACAACTTTTGTCACAGCCAACATCTTGCGAAGTAAAGATACCTTTGGAATTTGTCCAGAATCTGTGTATTTATATTGCTCCGTTTAACACTGGGGTTGCTTTCTTCTCCTCTTTACATGTTTGCTCCTTTGCTACACATGCATTTTTTAACACCGGTATAGATTAACTTTGACTGGAAGCAGCTATTAAAGTAATCTTGAAGCCTTTGATATATTATATACTCCATGATAAATACCCTGGGCACAGGGAGATGATTTGTGTGGCATATAGAGTCACTTCATTCACTGTCATCAAAAGACCTTGCATTGTATGTATATAATTTTTTAGTAAGCAAACAAGGAATTTAAACATACAAATATATAATTAAATTTTAAAAAATCTAACCTTGTTTCTCTTTTATTCCTGCTCCATTCCAGGATGGTCCAAGAGGTCGGTGAGATCCAGGACTCCATCGACAAGCTCCAGCAGAAGCTGGCCGAGTCCAAGGCCTCGCTCAAGGACCTGATGGACACCCGTATGGCCCTGGAAAAGGAGATTGCCCTCAAGAAGAATAGCATCTTCGTTGACCGCGACAAGTGCCTTAAGTTCCGCACCCGTTACCCATCCACCTCCAAGCTTGTCGGCTATCAGTAAACTTTTCTCAGTTGTGCTCAGTTTCTCACAAGCTGTAAAATAATGACTACAAAAGTGAGCATGTTCAGTTCAGTATACTTTCATCAGTCCATGTAGGCAATGCAGATGTGTTTCCTAAACTTATGGCAACACAAATATTAATCTTACCCATCCACCTCTAAGCTTCTTGGCTATCAGGAAACTGTTCTCCGTTGTGCTCAGTTTCTCACAAGTTGTAAAATAATGACTACAAAAGTGAGAATGTTCAGTTCAGTAGAGTTTCATCAGTCCATGTAGGCAACAAAGATGGGTTTTTTAACTTATGGCAACAAGGATCAATATCATTTGAATATCTGATATTTTATGTTTATTGGAAATTTGTTCAAAGGCAAATAGTGAGATATTAACTTGTATTGAAAACAAAATACAGATTTTTTTTTTTTACAGAGATACCAAACCTTTTGCTCACTTTTGTAGTCATTAAAAAACAGCAAGCCCTTAGTTTTATTTATTTATCTAATATCTGAAACAGTATTGGCCATACAAGCAACAGCTGGATTGAAAGAGTGATAAACAAAGCTACATGAAAGTACCATGTCAGTTGACACATTGAGAAAAAGTACTGCTAGTTATTTGGACTCGGTTGGAATGTAGTAATATGCATAAAATGGATATGCTGGAATGTGCGCTAACTTGCATATCCGTGCAGGACATGAGAGAAATTTGTCTTACTAGGATGGATATGTTTGTATATCATGTAAACAGCAATTCAGAGATGTGCATGTTTTTTTAGTATTGACTTGCTTGAGTACTTAATACTGATCGTTTTATTTGTATCAATGAAATATAGTTTTTGTCATTCCAAAGTTTCATTAGGAAATAAATACATCCGTCCTTTGATGCACATAATCTATCTCGTTGTTCATTCATGAACAACATATATTTTCTATTTTCATGGTAATAGCACATTCTAGTGAATTTAGCTGCAATTTCTTTCTTGCAATATACATCTTCTTTAGGTATATATTCATTAGGTTAAATGTTCCCCTATCTATTCTTTTTTCAAGATGTTTTCTATATATTTGTGCCATGTATTATAGTGTGTATATATTTTGAGAAGAGTCCTTCAATTATGCCGATTAATTTGTACCTTCATGAAATTGTGAATCATGCCTTGACTTGAGTGATCATAATAAAATTATATAAAAATAAAGTAAAATATGAAAACGGTGAGATAACTGTCAACTTTATTTGTATTTTCCACATACACTTGTAAGTATTGTAGTTGTATATCCTGTGGTAAGCATTTGCAATGACAGGGGAGATACAGAGATAAGAAAGTACATGTACATGACTAGTTTTGAGAGAAAGAGAGAGCATCTGCAATGTTAGAAGAGTTACATGCAAAGCAAAGAAAGTATGGTACATGTACATGATTAGTTTTGAGAGAGAAAGCATCTGCAACGGTAGGAAAGATACAGAGACAAGAAAATACATGTACATGATTAGTTTTGAGAGAGAGAGAGAGAGAGAGAGTATTTGCAATGATAGAAGAGATACATGCAAAGAAAAGGAAGTATATGTATATGATTAGTTTTGAGAGAGAGAGAGAGAGAGAGTATCTGCAATGGTAGGGGAGATACATGCAAAGCAAAGGAAGTACATGTACATGATTAGTTTTGAGAGAGAGAGAGAGAGAGTATTTGCAATGATAGGAGAGATACATGCAAAGGAAAGGAAGTACATGTACATGATTAGTTGAGAGAGAGAGAGAGAGAGTATTTGCAATGATAGGAGAGATACATGCATAGGAAAGGAAGTACATGTACATGATTAGTTGAGAGAGAGAGAGAGAGAGTATTTGCAATGATAGGAGAGATACATGCATAGGAAAGGAAGTACATGTACATGATTAGTTTTGAGAGAGAGAGAGAGTATTTGCAATGGTAGGAGAGATACATGCATAGGAAAGGAAGTACATGTACATGATTAGTTTTGAGAGAGAGAGAGAGAGAGAGAGAGAGAGAGCATCTGCAATGATAGGAGAGATACATGCAGAGAAAAGTGTACATGATTAGTTTTGAGAGAGAGAGAGAGAGAGCATCTGCAATGATAGGAGAGATACATGCACAGAAAAGGAAGTATGTGTACATGATTAGTTTTGAGAGAGAGAGAGAGAGAGAGCATCTGCAATGATGGGAGAGATACACGAAAAGAAGAGGAAGTACATGTACATGATTAGTTTTAAGAGAGAAAGCGAGAGAGCATCTGCAATGATAGGAGATACATGCAGAGAAAAAGTGTACATGATTAGTTTTGAGAGAGAGAGTATTTGCAATGGTAGGGGAGATACATGCAAAGAAAAGGAAGTATATGTATATGATTAGTTTTGAGAGAGAGAGAGAGAGAGAGCATCTGCAATGATAGGAGAGATACATGCAGAGAAAAGTGTACATGATTAGTTTTGAGAGAGAGAGAGAGAGAGCATCTGCAATGATAGGAGAGATACATGCACAGAAAAGGAAGTACGTGTACATGATTAGTTTTGAGAGAGAGAGAGAGAGAGCATCTGCAATGATGGGAGAGATACACGAAAAGAAGAGGAAGTACATGTACATGATTAGTTTTAAGAGAGAAAGCGAGAGAGCATCTGCAATGATAGGAGATACATGCAGAGAAAAAGTGTACATGATTAGTTTTGAGAGAGAGAGTATTTGCAATGGTAGGGGAGATACATGCAAAGAAAAGGAAGTATATGTATATGATTAGTTTTGAGAGAGAGAGAGAGAGAGAGTATTTGCAATGATAGGAGAGATACATGCAAAGGAAAGGAAGTACATGTACATGATTGGTTTTGAGAGAGAGAGAGAGAGAGAGTATTTGCAATGATAGGAGAGATACATGCAAAGGAAAGGAAGTACATGTACATGATTAGTTTTGAGAGAGAGAGAGAGAGAGTATTTGCAATGATAGGAGAGATACATGCAAAGGAAAGGAAGTACATGTACATGATTGGTTTTGAGAGAGAGAGAGAGAGTATTTGCAATGATAGGAGAGATACATGCATAGGAAAGGAAGTACATGTACATGATTAGTTGAGAGAGAGAGAGAGAGAGTATTTGCAATGATAGGAGAGATACATGCATAGGAAAGGAAGTACATGTACATGATTAGTTTTGAGAGAGAGAGAGAGAGTATTTGCAATGATAGGAGAGATACATGCATAGGAAAGGAAGTACATGTACATGATTAGTTGAGAGAGAGAGAGAGAGAGTATTTGCAATGATAGGAGAGATACATGCATAGGAAAGGAAGTACATGTACATGATTAGTTGAGAGAGAGAGAGAGAGAGTATTTGCAATGATAGGAGAGATACATGCATAGGAAAGGAAGTACATGTACATGATTGGTTTTGAGAGAGAGAGAGAGAGTATTTGCAATGATAGGAGAGATACATGCATAGGAAAGGAAGTACATGTACATGATTAGTTGAGAGAGAGAGAGAGAGAGTATTTGCAATGATAGGAGAGATACATGCATAGGAAAGGAAGTACATGTACATGATTAGTTTTGAGAGAGAGAGAGAGTATTTGCAATGATAGGAGAGATACATGCATAGGAAAGGAAGTACATGTACATGATTAGTTTTGAGAGAGAGAGAGAGAGAGAGAGAGCATCTGCAATGATAGGAGAGATACATGCAGAGAAAAGTGTACATGATTAGTTTTGAGAGAGAGAGAGAGAGAGAGAGCATCTGCAATGATAGGAGAGATACATGCACAGAAAAGGAAGTACATGTACATGATTAGTTTTAAGAGAGAAAGCGAGAGAGCATCTGCAATGATAGGAGAGATACATGCAGAGAAAAAGTGTACATGATTAGTTTTGAGAGAGAGAGAGCATCTGCAATGATAGGAGAGATACATGAAAAGAAGAGGAAGAAAGGAAGTATGTGTACATGATAAATTTTAAGAGAAGGGAAGAGAGAGAGAGCATCTGCAATGATAGGAGAGATACATGCAAAGAAAAGGAAGTACATGTACATGATTAGTTTTGAGAAAGAAAGAGAGAGAGCATCTGTAATGATAGGAGAGATACATGCAAAGAAAATATACATGTACATGATTAGTTTTGAGAAGGGAAGAGAGAGAGCATCTGCAGTGATAGGAGAGATACATGCAAAGAAAAGGAAGTACATGTACATGATTAGTTTTGAGAGAAGGGAAGAGAGAGAGAGAGCATCTGTAATGATAGGAGAGATACATGCAAAGAAAAGGAAGTACATGTACATGATTAGTTTTGAGAGAGAGAGAGAGAGAGAGCATCTGTAATGATAGGAGAGATACATGCAAAGAAAAGGAAGTACATGTACATTATTAGTTTTGAGAGAAGGGAAGAGAGAGAGCATCTGCAATGGTAGGGCAGATACAGAGAGAAGGAAGTACATGTACATGATTAATTTCAGAGAGAGAGAGAGAGCATCTGCAATGATAGGAGAGATACATGTAGAGAAAAGGAAGTACATGTTTATGGATAGTTTTGAGAGAGAGACCAAGAAAGAGGGAGAGAAGAGTAAGACAAAGATGAAGGAAGAGAAGAGGAAGAATGGACATACCATAAGTTTCTTGACACACAATTTTCAAGGAAATGCACCACTGTAAACATAAGAACTAAAGTAGTAAATGTAGAGCAGATTTATACAACTCAGATGGAACATATGGGAGCTAATGAAGATTTACAATGATGGCATGCACAAACTTGTTTCAATTATTGCTTCAGAAGTTCAGATAAACTGATAAGGGTTGCTTTACATTTCTCTTATCTTTCACTTTGTCTCTTCCTCACTCCACTTTTTTTTCTTCTTCTTCTTCCCCTTGTTACTATTTGTTTCTCGCTTTCTTCCACAAACCATTTGCATTTTTGTTTTGTTATATTGATGATAAAAAACCTCTTCTATTTTTCTTTCTTGCTCTCTCTTTCTCTCTCTCTCTCTCTCCTTCCCTTCTCTCTTCATCATCATCAAAATCTTTAAATTGGCAACACAATGAGAGATTCTAAATCTTTCTTTTTTCATCAAAATTGGACATACTTTCAAGTTTTCACAACTAAATTGTCACCCATGTATATTGTTTTCAGAGACATTACATTGTATGTTAACAATGTAGCAATTAAAGAAAAGCATTATTGGTGCCAATTTGAATGACAATATGTGATCAATTTCGGCCAAAAAATTATTCCTATCCAAAAAAGGTTAAGTACTGTTTGGTACAGGCATTTAACTATGTAGTGTCAACAAATGAGATAAAACAATTGAATGTTTGATTTACAACATTTTAATGATTTCGACAAACCTCCAGTGGTTTGTTTTATATAATACAGATTCTCAAACCCTTTCACATAAGGGTGTAAACAACATCACCAACCATCCTACTCATAATTCACCGAACCCTGTGATCTTGTTGAATCAATACATCCAGGGCCTTTCAGTTCATAATATTTTTTTTACCACACAAACTGCAAATTTAATGTCGCTCTATGACTTAATATCATCCATATCATTTATGACGTAATACAGTCCAAACAATCGAGAGAAAACTTGTTTGTGTACCGGTAGGTGAAAGTGAGTACAGAACTAAGGATGTCAGTTAATGTTCCTGATGATAAAGTTCTCTACATACAAATAACATAAGTATTGTGAGTGGTATAAGCATTCAATCAATCACGGCTTGCAGTCAACCGAATAGTCAGTTGGTCTGTTTCGTTTGGGAATGTGCTCCGCTGAGACTGTGTTTGGCTCTGTCTACGAAGTCAATAATGTTTAAAAACTCCTCAATCAGACAGATATTTTCTGTCTAGGCTTGCGGTTGCCACTGAGTGTAGTTCAACAAGCTTTAAGCTTTATAATAAATGAAACTGTTTCATCTTCTACTTTGGTGAATAATTCATTTCGAATAAAAGGAAGGAAGAAATTTTAGTTTGTACGGGTTCTAATCATTGAACATGAAATCAAAATCAAAATAGGAATCGCAAATTAATTGATGTTTCACTGCATGTTGCTTGATAAACGAAATACCATTTATAGAACAAAATAGCAAATTTATCAAAAATTACAGGTATATGTAAAAGTTCACTGTATCTGATAGTATACAAATAATGAATGGTTATGAGTTCAATAGTGCGAATATGTTCATGAGTTGAAAGATTAACATTCTATTCAACAAGGCGTCAGCCGAGTTGAATAGAATTAACGTTAATCTTTCAACGAATGAAAATATTTGCACTATTAAACGAATGAAAAACATTCATTATTTGTTTTATACAACATCGAAGAAGACCTAATAGAACGTTAATCAACAAATTATGCTTTACTCCTAAATTAAAGTTCGAGTCAAGCCTTCTCGATTACATGCAGATTACCTTCGCGTCAGATACACGCAGGGATACGCGCACATGCAGCAGAGAGGTACGCAGTCTGCATATAACCAAAAATGCACGGCGCATATAACCAAAAATGCACGACCGTGCAATATACCATCTATTGAATATCATGTGACCAACAATCGTCCAATCAAATGACAAGGATCCACGTAGGTGTTGTATAATACATAGTATATCATGCAAACTGTACTATGTTGCAGTTGAAGTGTTCATAGACATATAATCATCAATCCGTCATCAATATATGTATTTTTTTTCATATATGCTCAGTATCACATCAGAAACCATGAACTTTTGAAACATTTGTTGGTACTTTGCCCTGTGTTTAAAACCAACATCATATGTCCAATTCACTAAAACAAGTAATTTCAGGATATAATGAATTCAAGAGTTTAAAGTGTCAAAAGTCATCTCCTTATGAAATTAAGTATGAACACTGGTAGCATCATACACAGCAAAAAACCGTGCTTTAAGCCCCTAGAAGTTCCTTCAAGCAATGAAATGTGTGTATTTGTTGGCATCACACTATACCAACATTACACTGTGAACTACTGAATGATACATATTGATACATGTAATTACATGTAGAACTCTGATTATACAACTCACAATACATTTAAAAACAAGAATCAGATCTATGCCTTTCCTTGTTCCCTTGCTTTTCTTCTCTCTTCCATTAGCCTGGCCTTCTGTTTCATCATGCATTTCACTGCATTCCCTGTGCCACCAAGCTCACCATCTGTAACATGGAACGATTGGGAGAGAGAGAGGTAGGGATGGGGGAAGGGAGAGAGGGACAGAGAGAGGGAGAAAATAATAAATAATTTTAATAAAAACATTGCTTATTAAGCGCTTACCACCGAAGTCTCTAGGTGCCATAACAAACAAAATACAATGATAACAAATTATTTATTATACAAAACAAAAAGAAAATGCAAATATTTTTTTTAATAACAATACATTTGAAATATACATCAATGTGAAAAGAGTAAGTTAATCATCAGAAGGAGAGTAGGGGGAGACTGTGGGGATTAGACAAATTATATTAAGTGTGACCCTAGTTTAAAACAGATAATTGAAGATTTGATAAATAACAAAAATAACGACATGGTATGATGAATTGGAATTTGACTCATCTCGCAGGACTTACATCTACAAGAACCATAATCAGTCAGAAATTTATATGTGAAGGTGTCATGGTCTAAAGAATATGTCACTGGACTGTGAATCGCCCGGTTCACAGTTCAACTCTAGCTGCGGCACTATGTCCTTTGGCAAGATATAATCTTTTAATTAACATTAACACTATACGTGACACTCTCTTCCCCAATTTCCCCTACATACTCCTATAACTATAATTATGAAATGAACATGAAGTGTTTATTATTAAGCCAAAAGATGGCACTAAGAGTTATAACGTTTAGTCCAATTAGGACTCATTCACAGCCAATATTCCAGGAGCTAAAATTATTGAATGTGTATCAACTCCATAAATTATCTATTTGTGTTTTTATGTATCAATTATTGAATGATAAATTGCCACAGTCTCTAATTTAGTATTGCTGTTTCATAGAGCACAACTATGAGACTAGACAAAGAGAAAGTAAGAAGTTAAGTGTGCCTAAAGTAAGGACAACGCAAGGTAAATTTTCAATGTCATTCAGAGGCACACGCTATTGGAATGATCTACCCCTTTCTGTATGGGAGAAAGCATCAGTATCTTGCTTTCGTAGAACTCTTATATCACAAATGTTAATATAATAGTTGTTTATAACTTAGAACCAAGGCTCTTGCCTTTTTGTAAATATTATGTTATATAATTCCTCATCTTTTATTTAGTGTAAAATACCAAAGCTTTGTATATAAGCACAGAACATATTTACCCTAGATGTAGAATAATTTGTAGTTTAGGTATGTATTCAATAGTTATTCATATTTATCCATTACATTCTCATTTATTGCTGTGATACTTTTTGTGTGTTAGTGGTACTAGACACGATTAGCATTAAATGCTATTTTCTGGTCCCATTTATCCTTTCAATGTTAATTAATCATTCACATTTGATTGTTATATATTGATGTACTTTTTGTTTTGGATAATAAACTTCAAACTCAAACTCAAACTCAAACTCATAACAGCGCCACGTACCCCTTACCCCGGCTGCTATCGACTCAAGCATTCTTGCTTATGATAGTTGGCCTCTGCATTTATCTTGATTATTTTTACTTACCTTGATACTTTCAAGCTTTTAATTATGCATTTTCTATTTGTGTGTATTTAAGTTGTCATTCTTCATGTAAATTAATTATATTATATACTAGTATTATTGTTATTTGAATGTTTTATATTTGGTTAATCAATAAATGCAGAAACATCTGCTATATAACAAAATTAAAAAAAGACAGAGATATGTCAAAGGTTTCAAATACTGGAGGAGGGGGCATGATGTCGGCCATATAAAGTATGATTATTACCAAATTTGTAATGCACTTATTTCATGATGTAACTTAGAGAAATGCAAATTGATAGTTAAATCTATACAAATTACCAAATTCTTGTTTTAATTAATATTAATTAATTATGCAAATACAATACAAAAATTGTAGAGTTAAAAGGGTGAATGAGGAGGGGAGACTATAGAGCCTTCGCATGGTGGGAATGTATTTGTGGATTGTACTTACATTTTCCCTGATAACCATCAGCAGCTTCTTCATACTCTGCAAGTTGTGCCTTGCATGATTGCTTGGCATTGGGTCCTTCCATGAGATTGCAGTCAGCCAGAACCTTCTGCAGGTGTTTTAAAATCTCCATATCGACCAGCCTATCAAATGGTGAGCAATGACAAGAAAAGGGAATTAAATTGCTTGTATCATCACCCATATCAACTATTAAACATATATCAACTATTAAACATGTACGAACGGGAAAATAAGCTGCAATTACTTGACTCGATATCAATCAACTTATGAAAATGGACAAAATGAGCTTCAAAACTTGTCCCACCTCCATTTTGACCCACAAAACGAATGCTGGAAGGAAGTTAAATATGTACTATTAAAGTATATGACTGAACGTCCTTCTGGATCCAAACAAATGTAATATACCGGTAGATAATAATAATAATATTTAATTTTTATATAGCGCTTATTACAAATGTCTCTAAGCGCTTTACAAATATAGATGGTGAAGACGAGAGACAAGAGGGGTTAAAAAGTCAACCAACCCTTAAAATGAAAGTCATGAAAGGGGGAAAAGTGTTCAAATATTAGCCCTTTTTGTTTCAATTTTATCTTGATCAAATGAATAATCATGACATTTGATTAGCTCTGAAATAAAAAATTAAAAATCTACTGACTTTTTACTATTATCATTAATATTCTATGAAGTAAAGGATAGATAAATCTATAAACCAACCACTATTCACAATTTACAAGAGAGCAAACAAAGGGTATTCATGAAGCACGTCCATCACTTTGGCAGTGGTTATTCTAAAATGCACAAAGTGGGACTTCTCCATGTTTAAAAGATCTGTGGATATTTGGGGTTCATCTCTGATCTGGCTTACTGGGCCCCGTCTTACAAAGAGTTGCGATTGATTCAAATCCATCATTAGTCCTTCAATCAATCGCAAGTTTGCAATCTCCTATCTCTTACGTACTTGCAACTGATATCAATCGCAAATAAGTTGCAATTAATATCAACTCTTTGTAAGACGGGGCCAAGTCTATTAATTTCATTAATATCTTTCAATACCAACTTCCCAAAATCCTATTTTGTGCTCCACTGACCTGTCCCTCTTGTACTGCATGTTGCCCTCATACATGCATACATAGTCATCAACAGCACACTCTTCAATGGAAGGAACACGAGGAAATCGCTGGTGGTAATAGTAGTATGGACTTCTCTTGCGTTGGCTATCAACAAAGTCTGTATACATAAAAGTAACAAAAGTAAACAGTGTGTCAAAAGACTAAAAAAGTATCGAAATAAATATATTAAATGTATAAAGCCAGAAGGGCCTGTAAGTGTGCCAAACACCAAATCATGTCTTGTTCTTGATGTAAAGGGGTTCCTCGCCCCTTTCCTGCATTCAAACTGTGAGCTTCAAATGTTACTTCTACTGTTCTACAAATACATATATTGAAGTCTAAATAATTATGCTCCCAGTAAACAGTTAAATGACTTTGTAATTACGAGTTGACAAATGCGGAAACATCCCATAGAATAGGGCTGGGTTCCACACGCCCTGTTATATGTTATTCTTTATTTACTTTGGTTGTTCCGCTGAGACTGCGTCTGGCTTAGCCTTAAGGGCTCCCTTGAAATGTTTTTTATGATATTATTCAAGGGAGCCTTAACTGGCTCCCATACCCCTGCACGGAGAGGCATGTAAACAAAACCCAAAAGTGGTCCAAAATCACACTTTCGCGCACTCGACCAATATTGGACAGTGGCTTTGATAAATTTTGTCGTAGTTTTGGTCTTAATTACTGCCTTAATTTCAAAATCGGATCTGAAAATAACAAAATAAGAGCAATTTTCTTACCAGACCGATACAGCTCAGCTCCCTTTTCACGTGTACCGTGTGAATTCACGATGTCTACACAATGGTGATGACCTCTGACTGGCACTTCGTAAATGTGCTGCTTCCGTATAATGCGCTGAATTACACTCATGCAGCGCATTATACGGAAGCAGCACAATTTACCCACAATTACGGAAGTGCCAGTCAGAGGTCATCACCATTGTGTAGACATCGTGAATTCACACGGTACACGTGAAAAGGGAGCTGAGCTGTATCGGTCTGGTAAGAAAATTGCTCTTATTTTGTTATTTTCAGATCCGATTTTGAAATTAAGGCAGTAATTAAGACCAAAACTACGACAAAATTTATCAAAGCCACTGTCCAATATTGGTCGAGTGCGCGAAAGTGTGATTTTGGACCACTTTTGGGTTTTGTTTACATGCCTCTCCGTGCAGGGGTATGGGAGCCAGTTAAGGCTCCCTTGAATAATATCATAAAAAACATTTCAAGGGAGCCCTTAAGGCTAGTCTGGCTCCACTGATCGCCTCTATGCACAGACTAAAGTACATGTATCGTATGGGTTAGTGAGGGGAGGTATTGCAATACAGTTTGTGTTTGAATGCTGATCTCATCCCGCACAGTTTTTTCAAGAAAACAGGCAGTTTAGCTGAAACTAAGTCGCTGTAATTTTATGTTTTATGAAAATTATTTAAAAATTACATGAAAGGTAGATCTAACTTTTAGATCTATTTTTTTTTCCAACCATATTTTTAAAATATTAAATTGTCAAGTCTAGATAAAGAAAAACTGAGGGAAAAATGTTTACCAAAAAAAAAAACCTTTAATTAAATAATCTCCACCTAGATCTAGACTCTATGTCTTGTGCAAAACCTAAACATGCAAAAAATGACTGTTTTTGCATCTGGGCCGAGTTGTCCCGTGGTCCGAGTTAGCCCGACTCCTTTACCACTAACGCATGCTGGGCCATGCATTTTTAGTGTACTACCATACAGTACATTTCAATCTCCATTCTCTGAATAGATTAGAGGCGGTCACGGGAGCCACTCGGCCAGAGCCCAGGACAGGCGCAGTCCTACTCTCACTCTCATTCCCACTCTCACTCTCATCTCAGCTCACTCAGCTCAGCCTCAGACTCAAGTCAAAGCTCAGCAGAACCATCGCGTCTATCTGACTGCTGATAGTTGATACAAGTTGATAGGCCATTGAATAAGCTATAAAGATAAACCTCTTAAAAGACAGAATACCACCCTAGTCCCTAGGCCTAGTGAACAATAACTATTTAAGTTAACAACACAACACTTACTTAATATTAGACTATTTCACATTGTCCTACATGTACACAATTACGTTAGTAGATCCTAGATCTAAGTGCAAACAAAAAATTGTGCATTAAATTTGTTTACTAAATCTGAATTAATCATCTAAATATCATACCTCTTACAAAGGTTACAGGTGCGTCGATAGTATAATAAAATGCATTTCCTATGAATTCCTCTAATACACCCATTTTGCACTAAAAAGGTGTAAAAATAAGGAAGGAAAATATAGTAACTTTTGCTCCGACTTTGTACTGGATGATTCAATAAAAGTATCCGTTATGTCAATTAATTTTATTAATAGATAATGTTTACGATACTAATTTTATTTTGAATTATATTGATTAATATAATAAAATTATTTTAATTACCTTCTCAAGCTTTTTTTTTAAATAGCAAGCTATTTGATAATTCAGAAATATTTCTTACATTGATCGAGCCTTCTCGTTCTCACGTCCTCTTTTTCACACGTCCACAACCAGGATGGTAATGAACTCTAAGTTTGCATAAAAATCGTCTTAAATCTGTCATTTATACGGAACATCTTTCCGATCATAAGTATCTGAATCGAAGTTAAATAAATTCTCTGCTATATAAATATAGTGTTACAGTTATACTGGCAATATTTTAGGTATAATTAGGGTGAAATTTGGGGTACGATTTTTTTTTAAATGTGTGTTGTGTAGTGAACGCAATGTGAGCCAAAGAAATGTTGGTGCGCTCTACCTGGCCCAACTCGGTCTGCATTGCTTGTTGTGGCATCGGAGCGTAATGAGGAGTGATTGTATTTGTGGTTGATATACTATGTTCTTTGATGCTTATAGACTAGACTCTAGAGTCTAGGCCTGTACTATTTTGATGTCCTTCTTCAATGCCCTGGGCCTGGTCCCATTTTATAACCGTCTGGTGCGCTGGACCGTGAATGAGGATCGTTCGCCTAAATCAATGAGGATATCCTCATTAAAAAATGCGCCCCCCAAAAATAAGGATTGTCCGTAGTTTCGCAGACGTTTTCAGGTTCCTCATCCGTGCAACGGCGATGCGAAAAACTGATTTCGCGCAATAAAAGCATTGCGGAACCCGTTTTTTGCATCGCCTACGCGCGGATCGGGAATCAGAATTGTCAGCAAAATAATAGGAACTCTTCTGTCCGCGTTTACGAAGACGATTCCTCACGTTTGCCTTATTCTCTGACCAGCGCCCCTACTGATAACTGAGAAAGACCATCAGTTTGGGTGTTGATCTTAGAATAAGGATTGTCAGAATATTAAATGAGGATGTCCTTGTTAAAACGGGGACAAATCACAACCTAAAATTTGTTTGTGGACAATAATGATCTGCACGTTGGCATTTAAAATGGATTCTGCGATTATGCTCCATGATGCATTTCTCATTGACACAGCAGAGATTTTCATGTTATAAACGATATATCGTTGGGAAGACGGACAACACGTAGACAGTGAACTGGGGGTGTTTTATTAGGTGGAATCTGTTTTTCGCGTTCCCGGCACGCGGATCAGAAACCCTACACCCGCAGAGCGCTGAAGAAAGAAATTTAGGAAGCGATGTGTTTGCGTTCTTGAGAATATCCTCGTTTATGCCAACGGACCTCATTCTCGGACCAGCGCCCTTACTGACCATAGTCTGTGGAGATATCCACTATAACACCAAAAATCATATAAATCTTCCACAATTGCCTGTTTCGTGTCAATTTTCTTGTCTTTTTTGGAGTATTTTTCCAGAAAACGAAGACATTGCTAATTTTAATATTGTTTTGTTACTTTCAGTCTCACAGAAAATTCTCAGCTCCCAGGCACGGTTCCTTGGGCTTCCTGCCCCGAAAGCGCAGTAGGCGTCACCGAGGCAAGGCCAAGGCTTTCCCCAAGGATGACAAGAGCAAGCCAGTGCATCTGACCTGCTTCCTTGGATACAAGGCTGGCATGACCCATATTGTGAGGGACGTGGACAGACCCGGTTCAAGTAAGTATGCAATCAAAGTGCAACATGTATGTTGGAGGGGGGAGGGGGGGGGGTGTCTGATGGACAATCCAGTCCGCAGCAGACATGACCAAGGCAGGGCTTTCCCCACAGATGACATGTGGACAGACATGGTTCAAACAAGTCTATCACAGTAGTACTTGGAAGGGGTTTTGGTAGGGGGAGGGGGTGGGGTAATAGACAATTGTGTCCTGTCCTCTATAAAATAAAAATAAAATCTATGATCCGTTAGGCTTAAGCATGAGAGAGATAAATATTTTGAATTTAAACAAAAATGAATGTTTTCAGCCTCTTCCGGCTTCATCCTTTTAGCTTGCCTTGGGTTATGTCAGTTTTCAGTGGTTTACTTTGTCTCTCTTGTGTGAGTTTAGTGAGGTTAGCCTGACATGTACATGTATATATTTTGTCTGTTCATTGTGCAGAGGTGAACAAAAGGAAGTGGTTGAAGCCGCGTCCATCATTGAAACATCTAATTAGAACATTTATTTGAAGAAAAAAGAACAGTCACTGTTAGTTTTAGAGTGATCTGAGAGGACATATGACGATAAAACGTGGGATGTGCTATTACAGCACTCTGACAAACGATGTTGAAATCCCATGCTGCCTTCCTTCTGATGTCCACACTTTTCATAGAATGTCCAGTTTAAAAAGTGATTCATAAAAGAATAAGGCTGCGACGGGTAGTCGAATGCTCGAGTACCCGCACGGTCGACAACTACTCGGGTACGATTTCTCGTACCCGAATATTCGGCCGCAAAAATTTTAAAAAAAATTTTTTTTTTTTTTAAATGTCCAGGCCCACGCTTACCCGTGCCAGGGAGAGCGGCAGCCGCTGGCATGGTACCGTCGGTAAAAATGTTTCTCAACTCAAGCACTGTCAAACTCACCTTTCAGAAACTGGGACCAAATGTCCAGATTTCTGTTTGGACTTGGAGGAAAATGGATTATTCTGCCATCTTTGGTTTTTAAAACAGCATTGTTTACTGTTATAGTTCTTATTAAATCGGCGCCTTCAACTGCAACTCAAAGTAAAATTGCATGCATTTTGGGCGAGGGATCTGAGAAACTGCCGAGTGGTATGGTAGTGGCAAAAAAAGTCAAAAAAGAAAAAAAAGTCAAAAAAAATTATAAAAAAACATGGCGTCCGAATACTCGAGTATTCGCCTGTAAGCCTGGGAGTGTACTCGGGTACCTCATTACACTGTTGTGCACAGCCTTATAAAAGAATACTCAATAGTGTTTTTGTTTCATAACAGATGTTTGGTGACTGATCAAGTTTTGAATTCAAATCATTTACCTACTCGTGTTGCAGTGAACTTCAGAGTTCTAACAAGCCTGACATGTATATATTTTGTTTGTTCTTCATTGTGCAGAGGTGAACAAAAAGGAAGTAGTTGAAGCCGTCTCCATCCTTGAAACGCCTCCCATGATCATTGTCGGTCTTGTGGGTTACATCGAGACCCCATCCGGTCTCCGTGCCCTCAAGACTGTCTGGGCTGAACATCTCAGTGACGAGTGCAAGCGACGATTCTACAAGAACTGGTGAGATCATGGAGGCAATGTTTTCTTATTTGAGAAATCACAATTCTTTAAAAAAATAATGTTTTAGATTCCTGTAAATCAGTGATGAGAATTTAATGGATCTGAGTTGAATTTTTCTCTTGAAAGTATTGATTTAGTATCCCAAAGCTATCAGAAAATAACTAGCATGCATTTGAGAATTGGTATCAGTAGATGATGACCAACTTATTTCCTTCATTTGATTGCTTTCTAATGAGTTTCTGAAAGAATAGCCTGATTAAGTACAAGAAACCCAACACAGCTTATAGTTAACTCGTTGGGAGATTCATTTACCATCATTGAATTTAACGCTAAATGTCAAACCCCATGACATGGCTCCGCTCTGTGCTTCTTCAATGAGCATTGATGAGCTGTCAAAAAGATCTGCCCATTGATTTCATGAGGTTCCTCTCTTGGCTACTTCACAGAGCTTTGATGAACCTTTGCCCCTCCCTGATCCCCATGGCTCCGCTCTCTGCACCATCTGGTAGCACCGATGAGCCACTCGGGCCTCCGCTCTTGCCATCAAGGCATGATGAGGCCCGACCTATCGTCCCCCATTTTGAGCCGTCCCGTCTCTTCTTTTTTTCTCTCCTGTGTGTGTGTTTGTGGGTGTCTCTGTGCAGGTACCGCTCCAAGAAGAAGGCTTTCACCAAGTCTTCCAAGAAGTGGGCCGATGAGATGGGCAAGAAGGAGATCGAGAAGGACCTGAACGTCATGAAGAAATATTGCACCGTCATCCGCGTCATTGCTCACACCCAGGTATGGAATTCCACGGAAGTAAAACAAATGTACCTCTATTTCTATCTGAAGTCTATGGTCACATCACCAAGTTAATAATTATTTCTTCTTAAATGTTCAGCAGCTTCAATAAGAACATTTATTTGATTAAAAAAAGAGTCACTGTTAGTTTTAGAGTGATCTGAGAGGACATATGACGATAAAACGTGGGATGTGCTATTGCAGCACTCTGACAAACAATGTTGAAATCCCATGCTGCCTTCCTTCTGATGTCCAAACATTTCATAGAATGTCCAGTTAAAATAGTGATTAATAGAAGAATACTTGAAAGTGTTTTGTGTCATAAAACAGATGTTGGGTGACTGATCAAAGTTTTGAATTCATATCATTTTCCTACTCTTGGTTGCAGATGAAACTCATGAACCAGCGCCAGAAGAAGGCTCATGTCATGGAGATCCAGCTCAATGGTGGTAGCATTGGAGACAAGATCGAGTGGGCCAAGGAGCGCCTGGAGAAGAACATTCCAGTCTCCGAGGTCTTCGGACAGGACGAGTTGATCGACATCATCGGTGTCACCAAGGGACATGGATTCAAGGGTACGCATTACATTTGTATCCACTAAATGATTGAATGTGATAATCCTGTCCACTACTCAAAAAGAGTGCTTTCATTATTTATATATTTTATTCTTCTTCAGGGACTAAATGGGGGTATGGTCAATATTGAGTAGATGAAATAAAATTAGTAGTTGATTATTGTACAGATTTGAAATCATGTAAGAGATAGAAATAAAGGGAAAATTTGTTTAGAATACTTGAAATGCAATGGGCACCGTTACAGTAATCTATTGCTTTTAGTCTTGTGAGAGGACATGTGATGATAAAACGTGGGATGTGCTATTGCAGCACTCTGACAAACAATGTTGAAATCCCATGCTGCCTTCCTTCTGATGTCCACAACTTCCAAGACCAGTTAGATTCATTGCAAATTACTGCCAGTAACTATTAATATTTAGTAATGTGATATAGGGAGGTATGAAGTCCCTTTGGCATTTATATTATGAACTCGCAATAACATGAACTGTTGAAGTTGACAACACAGCAACCTAACCACAAGATCTCTCTTTGCCCTTTAGGTGTGACCTCCCGTTGGGGAACCAAGAAGCTACCCCGTAAGACCCACAAGGGTCTGCGCAAGGTTGCCTGTATCGGAGCCTGGCATCCAGCCCGTGTGGGCTATGGAGTTGCCCGTGCCGGTCAGAAGGGCTACCACCACCGTACCGAGATCAACAAGAAGGTGTACCGCGTCGGCAAGGGCTACCATTTGGACGGTGCCAAGCTGGTCAAGAACAATGGAGGCACCATCCAGGACATCACCGACAAGAGCATCAACCCCATGGTATGTTTCGCAACCTCTTGAATGTCATTCAGATTTCAAATTGTCTTTTTGTTAGGTAGAGAGACCCAAGACTTGCTTGTAACCATGTGTTTATATTATTGTAAAAATGTAAGGACTGGTTGTCGACCAGAAACAAGTAAATTAATATGTAAAATGTATAGAACATGGTGTGTCCTCTGGTAGTGTACTCTGTAGGATGTGCCTTTTATTGATGTCACTCTTGCAGAAAATGGCTCTTCCTGTATTTTAGCAGGCAATGCAATGATGCAACTCAGTAATATGTTACAGTAATCTATTGCTTATAGTCTTGGGAGAGGACATGTGACGATAAAACGTGGGATGTGCTATTACAGCACTCTGACAAACAATGTTGAAATCCCATGCTGCCTTCCTTCTGATGTCCACAACTTTCAAGAGCAGTCAGATATCCTGTTCATTGATTTAATTTTAATCTGTTATCCCTTCTCAAGACTGAGTGAAGAATAAACAACAAGATGTCATTATCCTTGTACTAATTTGGTTTTCATTTCTATTCCACATTTCTTCATTTTCCTCATATGACAGGGAGGATTCCCTCACTATGGTGAAGTGAAGAACGACTTCCTGATGATCAAGGGCTGCGTTGTCGGACCCAAGAAGAGGGTGCTCACTCTCCGCAAGGTAAGATTAGTAGTTGATTAATGTACAGATTTTAAATCATGTAAGAGATAAAAATAAGGGGACCATTTTTTTTTAATTCTTGAAATGCAATTGGCACCGTTACAGTAATCTATTGCTTATAATCTTGTGAGAGGACATATGACGATAAAACGTGGGATGTGCTATTACAGCACTCTGACAAATAATGTTGAAATCCCATGCTGCCTTCCTTCTGATGTCCACAACTTCCTAGAGCAGTTCGATTTCTTGCAGATATATCCTGTTCAAGCTGAATTAATTTTGATCTGTTATTCTTGTATATTGTTGTATGTTGGTAGCTTGGCGAATAAAAATCAATCAATCAACCTCGACACATATCGACATGTTTCTTGTGGTAGTTCATTTTTCGTTATGCAGAATCCCATTGTAAAACAATGTTCATGTATCAAATCTTGATGAATAACTACATGCTACCAATCTACAGGAGGAGAATTGTATATTTATGCATTTGTCTTGTTCAGAGGGATAAGCTGTGGATTATGCGGCATTGGCACACTCCTATAGTAATTCTATCTCAGAATAGGAGGAAATATGATTCTGTAAAGATTCTTGCCAAAGAGATAAGTGTTATGAAGGTATTAAATTATTTGCCTGGGTGTTTTTATAGAGACATCTCTTTTGTAGCAAAATATCACTGGCTATAATTAAATATATGCTCTTCCAACCACCCCTTTCCTTTCTTCATTGTCTCGACCATCCTCTGAAAATATACAAGTGTATTCATTGTTTTATATTTTGTTTTGTGCAGTCTCTGCTCGTCCACACCAAGCGTGTTGCTCTGGAGAAGATCACCCTCAAGCTGATCGACACCACCTCCAAGTTTGGACATGGTCGCTTCCAGACTCATGCCGAGAAGAAGGCTTTCATGGTAAATTCCTCAATTCAATTTCAAGATTTTATTGTTGATAGTTCCTCCAAAATCATGAAATTTGTTGATAATTCGGTCATATATATCCAGGGTAGTAGCTACATCAGTTTTGATACTGCTCTTCCTATAATAGTGCCTGGAAGTATCTATAGGGGCCACACAGCATTTATACTTATGATTGGGGATGCTTGCCGTGAAATTAGCAACACTTTAGCTCAGCAGGAGTCGTAAAATTTACCTCTGTATACATTATTGGGGCTGAACAAAATTGTGAAGATGAGAGTGGTAAATTCCTGGAAAGAATTAGCATTGTACATGGATAAAGTACCTGATTAACTAGTGAGGATGTATGGAAAATCTTATCTATTTTCTCTATGTGACATATGACGATAAAACGTGGGATGTGCTTTAAATAGCACTCTGACAATCAATGTTGAAATCCCATGCTGCCTTCCTTCTGATGTCCTTAGTTGCGTACTGGCACAAAGTGTGACTGATAATTTCTGCTTGATTTCGAATTTGGCACCTTCCTTGTAAATGGATACAAACGGAAGAAAAGTAATAGCCTGTAGATTCTGGGGTTGTATTTTGGATAGCTAAATTTTCAGGGTCATTTTTTTGTGAAGCCTCCCCTCAATGCAATAGCAATTTAGAATATGACCAGACTGAAGATTAATAAATAACAGATACTGGTAAAATGTGCTTATTATGTTTGCCTAAATGGTCATAGCTATGACATTACAAACATTCCATTGCCTTGTAATTTATTTGGTATGGTTGGAAGATATTACTAAACTTGTCTTTTTTTTGTCTTCTTTTTCTCGTAGGGTCCACTCAAGAAGGACCTCCAGGCCGCCGAGGCAGCCTCCACCTAGACGAAGCAAACCATCTTGTGGTCCTCTTCCAAGTCTCAATAACCATTCACACCACACAACACACGTTCTCCAGCTTGCTCCGTGCTCAGCTTTTCATGATCAATTTCTTCTGTGACATCCCTGGTTCATATCATCTGGACCACACCAAAGCATATGTAGATCCTATATGAAAATAAATGGATGTATGCATACACAAATTATGTGGTGATTAGTTTTCCTTTGTGTCTTTGAATTTGATTGATTGAGAGAAAAGGGTTTGCAAAAGGTTTCTGTATGTCTCTGTTCTTTTGGTGCAAAACCTACCTTCATTGTTTTCATTCAGAAGCTAGAGAGAATCAATGTGTGGAGCCAAAAGGAAATCGATTCTGTGCTACATGTATTTAGTCCAAAGCCAATTTTCACATCCCCCACTTGGTCCAACATAAGATGGAAATTGGATAACCCTGGGCCCCCCGTCTTACAAACGGTTACGATTGATCCAAATCAATCGCAAGTTTGCAATCTCCTATCTTTTATGTACATGGTTGCGATCGATATCAATCACAAAAAAGTTGAGATTAATATCAACTCTTTTGTAAGACGGGGCCTAGGTGTGGGTAAAATTTTGGCAAAGATTTAAACACAGAAACTAACTGGATTAATAAACAAATCAGTATTGGATCAATAATGAACTGCAGAGAGATTGTGGATGTCCAAAGCCGGAGAGAGCGACAGAAACAAGTATATGTAAATGTATTGCAAAAATGTTGTAGAATAATATACTAGGTATTGAATATGGAGTGAAAAATAAGAAACTGCAGTATGAGAAATTGAGTGGATTGGACAAGTTGGTGATAGGAATACATATGCCTGCATGGAAGATGGGGAAAGTGAAGCACGTGTGGAAGGTTATTGAGTGTATGGTGAAGAATTGATAGTTGAGGGCAATTGAGTGATTCTCATAGGGAAACAAATTGAGAGGGATGCAATGTGAATAGTGAAAGAGGAAATGGACGGTTTTGGAATTGTCGCTAATGATTTATCTACATGTTCATATATAGACGTTTGTGCAAACTTTCGATACTCGTAGGTCGAAAGTCGAAACGGTATAAATCTGGTATCAAAAGATGCATAAGACCCTGGGGCATTGAGTCATGAAGTTTGCGCTGCGGAAAAAAAGTTGTACTCTGACATCATCGTGCGTATCGAGGGGGGGGGGGGGGTGTCCTTGGGTAGTTGACATATTGGCAATTTTCCGGGGGGGGGGGGGGATTTGCCCTGATATGGTTTCACAATCCAGAGAAAGAACACTGATGTGAAGACCAGCCCTCTTTTTTTTTCTAACTCTAAAGCATGTCTCTTTCTCCATTTTTGAGTAGAGGCTGATGGCAGTTTTATAACCCCCCCCCCCCCCCCAAAAAAAAAAACTGAGTCGCGTCTTTCGGATGGTGACGTTTAAAGGTCGATCCCCAGACGTAAATGATCATATCTGATTGATACACGTCTGTAAAAAAAAAAAAAACACACCCCCCCCCCCCCCCCCCCAAAAAAAAAAAAAAAAATCTGCCAAAGCTCCGAGATCCAGAAAGTGTATGTAGCCTTAAACTCTGAACAACAATACTCTCATCTAAAAAAAAAAAAAAAGTCTATTAAAAATTAATACAAATACTGATACTCTTCCAGCTAGAAAAACTTGATTGAAGATTCAGCTCCTTTTTGCAGCACATTACTGAAGTAATTACAGTCTAGATATCTTTTAACTTTCTCCCAATGCTGTTGAACTCTATATTACCAAACTGTTATTTTGTACCCCCCCCCCCCAAAAAAAAAAAGAAGAAGTCTAAAGCTGATACTCCCATGCTGCTTGCAGGCTCTCCCACATCCGAACTACATGTATAATACACCCGAACACCCCACTCTCTCTCACTTTCTCTCTTTCTCTTTCTTCCTCTCAAACACTTCACTTGTTCATGTAAATGTATTAGATGCCTTTATCAAGATTCTGTTGTCTTGTCTTTTTTTTTATCCGTTAATGTACTCTCCTTTAAAACAAATATCAGGGATGCCAGTTTTCAGGCCTTGGCGAGTTATTTTCAGACCATAGTTTTTTGTGTACAAAAAAAAAAAATCATTTTAGGTGATTTTCAGGCCCTCTGATCAATAATTCTTACTGGCATCCCTGAAATATACTTGTACTCGATAACTCTGATACTGCCGAACTCCAGTACTCCCTAACTATAACACTCAAAGCCTGTTCGGACTCTTTGATACTCCCAAACTTCAATCATGTCGATAGGCCTACTTGAAACACACCTCGATTATGACAAGCAACGAAACGAAGACATTTTGACTGAAAAAATTATAAACAGATTTTTGTATGATGGTGCATGTAACAAAAAACACACAGAAATCTTTACAAAAATCCTTATTGTATTTTATCAAATATAGTTGCAAAGTGGACGCTGAGTGTTATTTAATCATGTACAGTATTTACTTCCAACAAATGACAGTGGATCGAGAGACGGAAAGAAAATGAAACTAGTGACAAATATCAACAGAGTCATTCTCTGTATCATCAACCACCTTTTTTCCAAATCATACACACAACTCGATATGTGTCAGGTACGACTCAATATTGCACAAGTTTCGTGTAGCATTTTCAGTCCACTCTTATCACGTTTTGCTGCGCTTGCACTCCTACCGGCACTCCTATTATAACGATAGCTTCACATGTTCAAACGATAGCATTTTCAGTCCACTCTTATCACGTTTTGCTGCGCTTGCACTCCTATCATAACGATAGCTTTACATGTTCAAACGATAGCATTTTCAGTCCACTCTTATCACGCTTGCACTCTTAGACGTTTGTAATACTTTTCTTTTTCGAGAACAACAAGTAATAGTCCTTGTGTGAATTGACAAAATTTCGAGTGACCTGAAGAACGGCGTCAATGCCTGTGCTTACCGAACACCGTGTCCAGAAAAATTCGGTTGGAGATTAAGCCCCTTTTTGCAGCACATTCCTGAAGAAAGTACAGTCTAGATATCTTCTAACTTTCACCCAATGCTGTCAAATTCTGATACACCCCAACTGTAATTTTGTGGTCCCACCCCTCCTAAAAAAAGAAGTCAAAAGCAGATACTCCCAGCTCTCTCTATAACGTCTCTCTGTCCTTGTTGCTTACATGCTCTCTTTATCTCTCTCTCTCTCTCTCCTTTTCTTCCATACACTTTCTTTTTCACCCGTTAATATACTCTCCTCGCCTTTTATACAAAATATGTACCTGTACTCGATAACTCTGATACCTGCCAGGCTCGGAATCTCTGATACTCCCAAACTTCAATCATGACTATAATAAGCCTACCTGATATACACACGTCATGGCATGCAATGAAAAAATGTACTAATCATTCAGTTTAAAATGTATAAGTTGTATATTATGTACATGTATTTTATTTGCAATTCAAAACATCCCAATAATCGATTTGTCCTGGTGTACGTAGAGCTGATTTAAACGGTGTAGAGCGATGATGTTACTGTATTATACAGTTTGGGTGCTGAAAATACTGAAAATAGACACGGCCCACACGGGTGCAAAAGTGCGACGTACTACACATTTTCAAAGTTAAAATTGATAAAAAGACTAAAATTATTGATATTAATCATGTTGAAAGTAATATTGGGATCAATATTAATATGAATGCACCACTTGTATGAAAGTGGAAAGCCGTAATTGCAATCCCCTTCTTCGATTTTCAGTTCCCAATGCTTCACGGAGGAAAATACAGCAGCAAAAAACAGGGCAAGTGACACGATCGTCATCGCAAGTTTCATGTTGCCTGACTGTTTTATAGGCGTATTACGAGTAGTGCTGAGTAGTAACGTAGTAGTATTGTAGTAGTAGTAGAAGTAGAATCAGAAATTACGGATCTGGTGCCAACGATAATATATTCCGTTTGTGTGTGCTGAAACTATATTATACTGTATGTAAGTTTGGTCGTCGATCGGATTTTGTTTAATACTGTATGTCTCGTTAAATATAGTTGTACCTTTGCTGAGTTTTTTGTCGTTGCTGCTGTTTTGTAGAAATAGGAAAACTTTCACGATTGCAAACAGTTATATACTGCATATATAAGCAGTGACAGCTAGCTTGACTTAGTAGGAATGTCCATGCTTTGTCACTGTATGTCAATATATACGTGCCATGCTGTGATTGGACATTGCTGTGCAATGACGTCCGGTGTGGCGGTCGCGAGCGAAGTTCTAGAAGGTTCTCCCTAAAAGGAACGAAACATGCATTGTACGCTTACCAGCATCAAGTCGTTCAGAGCAACCACAGTGACTATTCCGACAGATCGAGAAAGTCGGCAAATAAAAACGGGCTGAAATGAAATGTTTTGAACATTTTGAGACCTAGCTGTATATTAAGGCAACTTACTATATTTCTTGTGAAGTTGATTCGAAAGTACGAGAATACTATCGGATTCGACTGTCACCAGGGAGATATTATATTGCCTAACATGTTCTAGCTCAGCGAGGGCTCTCACTCAACTACCTCTCCGGCGTTGGCCGGTAGTCTCACCAATGTGCAATTATTACCCCCTTTTTTCCTGGTCTGGCGTTGAGGATTCTGTCTCTAGACGATTGGTGTCAATCGGCGCCAGTATGAAAGCCCGTCACTGTGCGGGGCCGGAAATGAAATTCAGTTCGAGAACAACAAGTAATATCCCTTGTGTGAATTAACAAACAACATTTCAAGTGGCCCTGAAGAAAGGCGTATTATACGCCTGCTCACCGGAACCCAGTTTCCAGAAAAATGCGATTGGAGATAAATTAGCTCCTTTTTGTAGCACATTCCTGTAGAAAGTGCAGTTCTTGGTCTAGCTATATCTTCTATAACTTTCACCCAATTTTGTTCAATTCTGATTCTCCCAAGCTGTTATATTGTACCCCCCCCCCCCAAAAAAAAAAATGTCTAAAGCTGATACTCCCATGCTGCTTACAGGCTCTCCCACTTCCGAATTACATGTATAATACACCCGAACACACCACTCTCTCTCCCTTTCTTTCTTTCTCTTTCTTCCTCTCCAACACCTATTTTGTTCATGTACATTTATAAGATACCTTTATCAAGATCCTGTTGTCTTGTCTTTTCTTTTTTTCATCCGTTTATTTTTGTTTCTTTGTTTGATTGTTTTTATTTCCGAAATCCATATATACATACAAGTTAAAAAAAAAAACATACATAATAAAACACATTTCAAACGATAAGAAAATAAGTAAGTGTGTAAAGTATAGACAAACGGTTGGATAGCCCATTTCAGAACCATTTTCAAAATGGTCCTGTTCTTCCATGGGGTCCAAAAGCAAAAATCATATTCATTTACATACAATATCAATTTTTATAAAAATCAAAGTAATTTACCAATACACTACCCCCCCCCCCCCTTATCGTTCCCCCTAACCTCACCACCCCGCCACCCTCTCGATACTGCCAACCCCTCCCGCTACCCCTTCCCAAGTCCTCCAGTGTATATCTCTGCTTCTCCTTCTTTAAAAACAAATATACTTGTACTCGATAACTGTTCGAAATCTTTGATATTCCCAAACTTCAATCATTTCGATAGGCCTATTTGATACACACGTCGATTATGACAAGCAACGAAACGAAGAAATTTTGACTGAAAAAATTATAAACAGATTTTTGTTTGATGGTGCATGTAACAAAAAACACACAGAAATCTTTACAAAAATCCTTATTGTATTTTATCAAATATAGTTGCAAAATGGACGCTGAGTGTTATTTAATCATATACAGTATTTACTTCCAACAAATGACAGTGGATCGAGAGACGGAAAGAAAATAAAACCAGTGACAAATATCAACAGAGTCATTCTCTGTATCATCAACCACCTTTTTTCCAAATCATACACACAACTCGATATGTGTCAGGTACGACTCAATATTGCACAAGTTTCGTGTAGCATTTTCAGTCCACTCTTATCACGTTTTGCTGCGCTTGCACTCCTACCGGCACTCCTATTATAACGATAGCTTCACATGTTCAAACGATAGCATTTTCAGTCCACTCTTATCACGTTTTGCTGCGCTTGCACTCCTATCATAACGATAGCTTTACATGTTCAAACGATAGCATTTTCAGTCCACTCTTATCACGCTTGCACTCTTAGACGTTTGTAATACTTTTCTTTTTCGAGAACAACAAGTAATAGTCCTTGTGTGAATTGACAAACAAAATTTCGAGTGACCTGAAGAACGGCGTCAATGCCTGTGCTTACCGAAAACCGTGTCCAGAAAAATTCGGTTGGAGATTAAGCCCCTTTTTGCAGCACATTCCTGAAGAAAGTACAGTCTAGATATCTTCTAACTTTCACCCAATGCTGTCAAATTCTGATACACCCCAACTGTAATTTTGTGGTCCCACCCCTCCTAAAAAAAGAAGTCAAAAGCAGATACTCCCAGCTCTCTCTATAACGTCTCTCTGTCCTTGTTGCTTACATGCTCTCTTTATCTCTCTCTCTCTCTCTCCTTTTCTTCCATACACTTTCTTTTTCACCCGTTAATATACTCTCCTCGCCTTTTATACAAAATATGTACCTGTACTCGATAACTCTGATACCTGCCAGGCTCGGAATCTCTGATACTCCCAAACTTCAATCATGACTATAATAAGCCTACCTGATATACACACGTCATGGCATGCAATGAAAAAATGTACTAATCATTCAGTTTAAAATGTATAAGTTGTATATTATGTACATGTATTTTATTTGCAATTCAAAACATCCCAATAATCGATTTGTCCTGGTGTACGTAGAGCTGATTTAAACGGTGTAGAGCGATGATGTTACTGTATTATACAGTTTGGGTGCTGAAAATACTGAAAATAGACACGGCCCACACGGGTGCAAAAGTGCGACGTACTACACATTTTCAAAGTTAAAATTGATAAAAAGACTAAAATTATTGATATTAATCATGTTGAAAGTAATATTGGGATCAATATTAATATGAATGCACCACTTGTATGAAAGTGGAAAGCCGTAATTGCAATCCCCTTCTTCGATTTTCAGTTCCCAATGCTTCACGGAGGAAAATACAGCAGCAAAAAACAGGGCAAGTGACACGATCGTCATCGCAAGTTTCATGTTGCCTGACTGTTTTATAGGCGTATTACGAGTAGTGCTGAGTAGTAACGTAGTAGTATTGTAGTAGTAGTAGAAGTAGAATCAGAAATTACGGATCTGGTGCCAACGATAATATATTCCGTTTGTGTGTGCTGAAACTATATTATACGTGTATGTAAGTTTGGTCGTCGATCGGATTTTGTTTAATACTGTATGTCTCGTTAAATATAGTTGTACCTTTGCTGAGTTTTTTGTCGTTGCTGCTGTTTTGTAGAAATAGGAAAACTTTCACGATTGCAAACAGTTATATACTGCATATATAAGCAGTGACAGCTAGCTTGACTTAGTAGGAATGTCCATGCTTTGTCACTGTATGTCAATATATACGTGCCATGCTGTGATTGGACATTGCTGTGCAATGACGTCCGGTGTGGCGGTCGCGAGCGAAGTTCTAGAAGGTTCTCCCTAAAAGGAACGAAACATGCATTGTACGCTTACCAGCATCAAGTCGTTCAGAGCAACCACAGTGACTATTCCGACAGATCGAGAAAGTCGGCAAATAAAAACGGGCTGAAATGAAATGTTTTGAACATTTTGAGACCTAGTTGTATATTAAGGCAACTCATAGTTACTTTATTTCTGGTGAAGTTTCCTCGAAAGTACGAGAATGTTATCGGATTCGACTGTCATCAGGGAGATATTGCGGGGATTCAGATATTGCCTAACATGTTCTAGCTCAGCGAGGGCTCTCACTCAACTACGCCGGTAGTCTCGCCAATGTGCAATTATTACCCCTTTTTTCCTGGTCTGGAACTGAGGATACCTGTCTCTAGACGATGGGTGTCAATCGGCGCCAGTATGAAAGCCCGTCAATGTGCGGGGCCGGATATAAAATACATATACAGTAGCTAGTTGACGAAAGTTCAAGAACAACAAGTAAAAGTCCTTGTGTGAATTAACAAACAACATTTCGAGTGCCCTCAAGAAAGGCGTTAACGCCTGTGTTCACCGAAAACCCAGTTTCCAGAAAAATTCGACTGGAGATTAAGCTCCTTTTTGCAGTACATTCCTGAAGAAAGTACAGTCTAGATCTTCTTTAACTTTCACCCAGTTTTGTTCAATTCAGTGATTCTCCCAAGCTGTAATATTTGTAGTCCCACCCCCTAAAAAAAAGGTCTACAGCTGATACTCCAAGACTCTCTTACATTCGAACTTATACTCCCAAACCCCCTAATGTCTCTCTCTCTCTCTCTCTCCTTCGTGGCTTGCTCTCTACTCCCCCCTCTCTCTCTCTCTCTTTCCTCCCGTTCATGTAAATGCTTTGATATCGTTATCAAGATTATCTTGTCTCGCTCTTTCCTTTTCACCCGTTAATATATTCTCCTAGCTACTTTAGTTTAAAACGAATATACCTGTACTCGATAACTCTAATACTCACAAAGCATTCTCGAAATCTTTGATACTCCCAAACTTCAATCATGTCGATTGGCCTACTTGATACACACGTCGATCATCACAAGCAATGACTGAACGAAGAAATGTTGAATGAAAAAATTATAAACAGATTTTTGTATGATGGTGCATGTAACAAAAAACACCCAGAAATCTTTACAAAAATCCTTATTGTATTTTATCAAAATATAGTTGCGAAATGGACGCTGAGTGTTATTTAATCATGTACAGTATTTACTTCCAACAAATGACAGTGGATCGAGAGACGGAAAGAAAATAAAACCAGTGACAAATATCAACAGAGTCATTCTCTGTATCATCAACCACCTTTTTTCTAAATCATACACACAACTCGATATGTGTCAGGTACGACTCAATATTGCACAAGTTTCGTGTAGCATTTTCAGTCCACTCTTATCACGTTTTGCTGCGCTTGCACTCCTACCGGCACTCCTATCATAACGATAGCTTCACATGTTCAAACGATAGCATTTTCAGTCCACTCTTATCACGCTTGCACTCTTAGACGTTTGTAATACTTTTCTTTTTCGAGAACAACAAGTAATAGTCCTTGTGTGAATTGACAAACAAAATTTCGAGTGACCTGAAGAACGGGGTCAATGCCTGTGCTTATACCGAAAACCGTGTCCAGAAAAAATTCGATTGGAGATTAAGCTCCTTTTTGCAGCACACTCCTGAAGAAAGTACAGTCTAGATATCTTCTAACTTTCACCCAATGCTGTGAAATTCTGATACACCCCAACTGTAATGTTTTGGTCCCACCCCTCCTAAAAAAAGAAGTCAAAAGCAGATACTCCAAGCTCTCTCTATAACGTCCGAACTACTATACACCCGAACACCGCACTCTCTCTCTCTCTCTCTCTCTCTCTCTTTCTGTCCTTGTCGCTTACATGCTCTCTTTATCTCTCTCTCTCTCTCTCTCTCTCTCCTTTTCTCCGAAACACATCTCCCGTTCTTGATATCTTTATCAATATTCTCTTGTCTCGCTTTCTTTTTCACCCGTTAATATACTCTCCTCGCCTTTTATACAAAATATGTTCCTGTACTCGATAACTCTGATACCTGCTCGGAATCTCTGATACTCCCAAACTTCAATCATGACTATAATAAGCCTACCTGATATACACACGTCATGGCATGCAATGAAAAAATGTACTAATCATTCAGTTTAAAATGTATAAGTTGTATATTATGTACATGTATTTTATTTGCAATTCAAAACATCCCAATAATCGATTTGTCCTGGTGTACGTAGAGCTGATTCAAACGGTGTAGAGCGATGATGTTACTGTATTATACAGTTTGGGTGCTAAAAATACTGGAACTAGACACGGGTGCAAAAGTGCGACGTACTACACATTTTCAAAGTTAAAATTAATATAAAGACTAAAATTATTGATATTAATCATGTTGAAAGTAATATTGGGATCAATATGAATATGAATGCACCACTTGTATGAAAGTGGAAAGCCGTAATTGCAATCCCCTTCTTCGATTTTCAGTTCCCAATGCTTCACGGAGGAAAATACAGCAGCAAAAAACAGGGCAAGTGACACGATCGTCATCGCAAGTTTCATGTTGCCTGACTGTTTTATCGGTATTACGAGTAGTGCTGAGTAGTAACGTAGTAGTATTGTAGTAGTAGTAGAAGTAGACTCAGACATATGGATCTGGTGCCAACGTTAATATATCCCGTTTGTGTGTGTTGAAACTATATTATACGTGTATGTAAGTTTGGTCGTCGATCAGATTTTGATTAAAACTGTATGTCTCGTTAACTATAGTTGTCCCTTTGCTGAGTTTGTTGTCGTTGCTGCTGTTTTGTAGAAAGAGGAAAACTTTCACTATTGCAAACAGTTATATACTGCATAATATATAGGCAGTGACAGCTAGCTTGACTTAGTAGGAATGTCTATGCTTTGTCACTGTATGTCAATATATACGTGCCATGCTGTGACTGGACATTGCTGTACAATGCCGTCCAGTGTGGCGAGCGAATTAGGGCTTGAAGGTTCTCCCTAAAAGGAACGAAACATGCATTGTATACGCTAACCAGCATCAAGTCGTTCAGAGTCAGAGCAACCGACAGTGACTATTCCGACAGATCGAGGAAGTCGGCAAATAGAAACGGGCTGAAATGAATTGTTTTGAACATTTCGAGACATAGCTGTATATTAAGGCAACTTACTATATTTCTTGTGAAGTTTCCTCGAAAGTACGAGAATACTATCGGATTCGACTGTCATCAGGGAGTTTTGCCTAACATGTTCTAGCTCAGCGAGGGCTCTCACTCAACTACCTCTCCGGCGTTGGCCGTATAGTCTCGCCAATGGGAAATTATTACCCCTTTTTTCCTGGTCTGGCACTGAGGATATCTGTCTCTAGACGATGGGTGTCAATCGGCGCCAGTATGAAAGCCCGTCACTGTGCGGGGCCGGATATAAAATACATATACAGTAGCTAGTTGACGAAAGTTCGAGAACAACAAGTAAAAGTCCTTGTGTGAATTAACAAACAACATTTCGAACCCTGAAGAAAGGCGTTAACGCCTGTGTTCACCGAAAACCCAGTTTCCAGAAAAATCGACTGGAGATTAAGCTCCTTTTTGCAGTACATTCCTGAAGAAAGTACAGTCTAGATATCTTCTTTAACTTTCACCCAATTTTGTTCAATTCTGATTCTCCCAAGCTGTAATATAATAATGTAGTCCCACCCCCTAAAAAAAGGTCTAAAGCTGATACTCCAAGACTCTCTTACATTCGAACTTATACTCCCAAACCCCCTACTCTCTCTCTCTTTCTCTCTCTCTCCTTCGTGGCTTGCTCTCTACCCCCCCCCTCTCTCTCTCTCTCTCTCTCTTTCCTCCCGTTCATGTATATCAAGATTATCTTGTCTCGCTATTTCCTTTTCACCCGTTAATATATTCTCCTAGCTACTTTAGTTTAAAACGAATATACCTGTCCTCGATAACTCTAATACTCAAAGCATTCTCGAATTCTTTGATACTCCCAAACTTCAATCATGTCGATAGGCCTACTTGATACACACGTCGATCATGACAAGCAATGAAACGAAGAAATGTTGATTGAAAAAATTATAAACAGATTTTTGTATGATGGTGCATGTAACAAAAAACACACAGAAATCTTTATAAAAATCCTTATTGTATTTTATCAAATATAGTTGCAAAGTGGACGCTGAGTGTTATTTAATCATGTACAGTATTTACTTCCAACAAATGACAGTGGATCGAGAGACGGAAAGAAAATAAAACTAGTGACAAATATCAACAGAGTCATTCTCTGTATCATCAACCACCTTTTTTCCAAATCATACACACAACTCGATATGTGTCAGGTACGACTCAATATTGCACAAGTTTCGTGTAGCATTTTCAGTCCACTCTTATCACGTTTTGCTGAGCTTGCACTCCTACCGGCACTCCTATTATAACGATAGCTTCACATGTTCAAACGATAGCATTTTCAGTCCACTCTTATCACGCTTGCACTCTTAGACGTTTGTAATACTTTTCTTTTTCGAGAACAACAAGTAATAGTCCTTGTGTGAATTGACAAACAAAATTTCGAGTGACCTGAAGAACGGGGTCAATGCCTGTGCTTATACCGAAAACCGTGTCCAGAAAAAATTCGATTGGAGATTAAGCTCCTTTTTGCAGCACACTCCTGAAGAAAGTACAGTCTAGATATCTTCTAACTTTCACCCAATGCTGTGAAATTCTGATACACCCCAACTGTAATGTTTTGGTCCCACCCCTCCTAAAAAAAGAAGTCAAAAGCAGATACTCCAAGCTCTCTCTATAACGTCCGAACTACTATACACCCGAACACCGCACTCTCTCTCTCTCTCTCTCTCTCTCTCTTTCTGTCCTTGTCGCTTACATGCTCTCTTTATCTCTCTCTCTCTCTCTCTCTCTCCTTTTCTCCGAAACACTTCTCCCGTTCTTGATATCTTTATCAATATTCTCTTGTCTCGCTTTCTTTTTCACCCGTTAATATACTCTCCTCGCCTTTTATACAAAATATGTTCCTGTACTCGATAACTCTGATACCTGCTCGGAATCTCTGATACTCCCAAACTTCAATCATGACTATAATAAGCCTACCTGATATACACACGTCATGGCATGCAATGAAAAAATGTACTAATCATTCAGTTTAAAATGTATAAGTTGTATATTATGTACATGTATTTTATTTGCAATTCAAAACATCCCAATAATCGATTTGTCCTGGTGTACGTAGAGCTGATTCAAACGGTGTAGAGCGATGATGTTACTGTATTATACAGTTTGGGTGCTAAAAATACTGGAACTAGACACGGGTGCAAAAGTGCGACGTACTACACATTTTCAAAGTTAAAATTAATATAAAGACTAAAATTATTGATATTAATCATGTTGAAAGTAATATTGGGATCAATATGAATATGAATGCACCACTTGTATGAAAGTGGAAAGCCGTAATTGCAATCCCCTTCTTCGATTTTCAGTTCCCAATGCTTCACGGAGGAAAATACAGCAGCAAAAAACAGGGCAAATGACACGATCGTCATCGCAAGTTTCATGTAGCCAGACTGTTTTATAGGCGTATTACGAGTAGTGCTGAGTAGTAACGTAGTAGTATTGTAGTAGTAGAAGTAGACTCAGAAATTATGGATCTGGTGCCAAAGTTAATATATTCCGTTTGTGTGTGCTGAAACTAAGTGTATTATGTAAGTTTGGTCGTCGATCGGATTTTTGTTAACACTGTATGTCTCGTTAACTACTATAGTTGTCCCTTTGCCGAGTTTTTTGTCGTTGCTGCTGTTTTGTAGAAAGAGGAAAACTTTCACGATTGCAAACAGTTATATACTGCATAATATATAGGCAGTGACAGCTAGCTTGACTTAGTAGGAATGTCTATGCTTTGTCACTGTATGTCAATATATACGTGCCATGCTGTGACTGGACATTGCTGTACAATGCCGTCCAGTGTGGCGAGCGAATTAGGGCTTGAAGGTTCTCCCTAAAAGGAACGAAACATGCATTGTATACGCTAACCAGCATCAAGTCGTTCAGAGTCAGAGCAACCGACAGTGACTATTCCGACAGATCGAGGAAGTCGGCAAATAGAAACGGGCTGAAATGAATTGTTTTGAACATTTCGAGACATAGCTGTATATTAAGGCAACTTACTATATTTCTTGTGAAGTTTCCTCGAAAGTACGAGAATACTATCGGATTCGACTGTCATCAGGGAGTTTTGCCTAACATGTTCTAGCTCAGCGAGGGCTCTCACTCAACTACCTCTCCGGCGTTGGCCGTATAGTCTCGCCAATGGGAAATTATTACCCCTTTTTTCCTGGTCTGGCACTGAGGATATCTGTCTCTAGACGATGGGTGTCAATCGGCGCCAGTATGAAAGCCCGTCACTGTGCGGGGCCGGATATAAAATACATATACAGTAGCTAGTTGACGAAAGTTCGAGAACAACAAGTAAAAGTCCTTGTGTGAATTAACAAACAACATTTCGAACCCTGAAGAAAGGCGTTAACGCCTGTGTTCACCGAAAACCCAGTTTCCAGAAAAATCGACTGGAGATTAAGCTCCTTTTTGCAGTACATTCCTGAAGAAAGTACAGTCTAGATATCTTCTTTAACTTTCACCCAATTTTGTTCAATTCTGATTCTCCCAAGCTGTAATATAATAATGTAGTCCCACCCCCTAAAAAAAGGTCTAAAGCTGATACTCCAAGACTCTCTTACATTCGAACTTATACTCCCAAACCCCCTACTCTCTCTCTCTCTCTCTCTCTCTCCTTCGTGGCTTGCTCTCTACCCCCCCCCCCCTCTCTCTCTCTCTCTCTCTCTTTCCTCCCGTTCATGTATATCAAGATTATCTTGTCTCGCTATTTCCTTTTCACCCGTTAATATATTCTCCTAGCTACTTTTGTTTAAAACGAATATACCTGTCCTCGATAACTCTAATACTCAAAGCATTCTCGAATTCTTTGATACTCCCAAACTTCAATCATGTCGATAGGCCTACTTGATACACACGTCGATCATGACAAGCAATGAAACGAAGAAATGTTGATTGAAAAAAATTATAAACAGATTTTTGTATGATGGTGCATGTAACAAAAAAACACACAGAAATCTTTATAAAAATCCTTATTGTATTTTTTCAAATATAGTTGCAAAGGGGACGCTGAGTGTTATTTAATCATGTACAGTATTTACTTCCAACAAATGACAGTGGATCGAGAGACGGAAAGAAAATAAAACTAGTGACAAATATCAACAGAGTCATTCTCTGTATCATCAACCACCTTTTTTCCAAATCATACACACAACTCGATATGTGTCAGGTACGACTCAATATTGCACAAGTTTCGTGTAGCATTTTCAGTCCACTCTTATCACGTTTTGCTGAGCTTGCACTCCTACCGGCACTCCTATTATAACGATAGCTTCACATGTTCAAACGATAGCATTTTCAGTCCACTCTTATCACGCTTGCACTCTTAGACGTTTGTAATACTTTTCTTTTTCGAGAACAACAAGTAATAGTCATTGTGTGAATTGACAAACAAAATTTCGAGTGACCTGAAGAACGGCGTCAATGCCTGTGCTTATACCGAAAACCGTGTCCAGAAAAAATTCGATTGGAGATTAAGCTCCTTTTTGCAGCACACTCCTGAAGAAAGTACAGTCTAGATATCTTCTAACTTTCACCCAATGCTGTGAAATTCTGATACACCCCAACTGTAATGTTTTGGTCCCACCCCTCCTAAAAAAAGAAGTCAAAAGCAGATACTCCAAGCTCTCTCTATAACGTCCGAACTACTAATACACCCGAACACCGCACTCTCTCTCTCTCTCTCTCTCTCTCTCTCTTTCTGTCCTTGTCGCTTACATGCTCTCTTTATCTCTCTCTCTCTCTCTCTCTCTCCTTTTCTCCGAAACACTTCTCCCGTTCTTGATATCTTTATCAATATTCTCTTGTCTCGCTTTCTTTTTCACCCGTTAATATACTCTCCTCGCCTTTTATACAAAATATGTTCCTGTACTCGATAACTCTGATACCTGCTCGGAATCTCTGATACTCCCAAACTTCAATCATGACTATAATAAGCCTACCTGATATACACACGTCATGGCATGCAATGAAAAAATGTACTAATCATTCAGTTTAAAATGTATAAGTTGTATATTATGTACATGTATTTTATTTGCAATTCAAAACATCCCAATAATCGATTTGTCCTGGTGTACGTAGAGCTGATTCAAACGGTGTAGAGCGATGATGTTACTGTATTATACAGTTTGGGTGCTAAAAATACTGGAACTAGACACGGGTGCAAAAGTGCGACGTACTACACATTTTCAAAGTTAACATTAATATAAAGACTAAAATTATTGATATTAATCATGTTGAAAGTAATATTGGGATCAATATGAATATGAATGCACCACTTGTATGAAAGTGGAAAGCCGTAATTGCAATCCCCTTCTTCGATTTTCAGTTCCCAATGCTTAACGGAGGAAAATACAGCAGCAAAAAACAGGGCAAATGACACGATCGTCATCGCAAGTTTCATGTAGCCAGACTGTTTTATAGGCGTATTACGAGTAGTGCTGAGTAGTAACGTAGTAGTATTGTAGTAGTAGAAGTAGACTCAGAAATTATGGATCTGGTGCCAAAGTTAATATATTCCGTTTGTGTGTGCTGAAACTAAGTGTATATGTAAGTTTGGTCGTCGATCGGATTTTTGTTAACACTGTATGTCTCGTTAACTACTATAGTTGTCCCTTTGCCGAGTTTTTTGTCGTTGCTGCTGTTTTGTAGAAAGAGGAAAACTTTCACGATTGCAAACAGTTATATACTGCATATATATAGGCAGTGACAGCTAGCTTGACTTAGTAGGAATGCCCATGCTTTGTCACTGTGTCTATATACGTGCCATGCTGTGATCGGACATTGCTGTGCAATGACGTCCAGCGCATATTCTTTTTACACAACTGTTTAGCCGAAGTTTTAGAAGGTTCTCCCTAAAATGAACGAAACATGAATTGTACGATAACCAGCATCAAGTCGTTCAGAGTCAGAGCAACCGGCAGTGACTATTCCGACAGATCGAGGAAGTCGGTAAATAGAAACGGGCTGAAATGAAATGTTTTGAACATTTTGAGACCTATAGCTGTATATTAAGGCAGCTTACTTTATTTCTTGTGAAGTTTCCTCGAAAATACGAGAATACTATCGGATTCGACTGTCATCAGGGAGATATATTGCCTAACATGTTCTAGCTCAGCGAGGGCTCTCACTCAACTTCCTCTCCGGCGTTGGCCGGTAGTCTCGCCAATGGGCAATTATTACCCCTTTTCTCCTGGTCTGGCACTGAGGATATCTGTCTCTAGACGATTTGTGTAGATCGGCGCCAGTATGAAAGCCCGTCACTGTGCGGGGCCGGAAATGAAATTCAGTACAATTAATAGCGAGTTGAGGAAAGTTCGAGAACAACAAGTAATATCCCTTGTGTGAATTAACAGACAACATTTCAAGTGGCCTGAAGAAAGGCGTATTGATACGCCTGCTCACCGAAACCCAGTTTCCAGAAAAATGCGATTGGAGATAAATTAGCTCCTTTTTGTAGCACATTCCTGAAGAAAGTGCAGTCTAGCTATATCTTCTATAACTTTCACCCAATTTTGTTCAATTCTGATTCTCCCAAGCTGTAATATTTGTAGTCCCACCCCCCCCCCCCCCCTAAAAAAAAAGTCTAAAGCTGATCCTCCAAGAACCTCTTACATTCGAACTGATACTCCCACTGGCAAACCTGTCTCTCTCTCTCTCTCTCTCTTTCTTCCCGTTCATGTAAATGCGATAATATCTTTATCAAGATTCTCTTGTATCGCTTTCTTTTTTCACCCGTTAATATATTCTCCTAGCTACTTTAGTTTGAAACAACCTGTATGAATCTGTGATACTCCCAAACTTCAACCATGACTATCATAAGCCTACTTGATACACACGTCATGACATGCAATGAACAAATTTACTAATCATTCAGCTCAAAATGTGCAAGTTCTATATTATGTACAAGTATTTTATTTGCAATTCAAAACATCCCAATAATCGATTTGTCCTGGTGTACGTAGAGCTAGTTCGTGTAGAGTGTAGAGCATTGTTGTTACTGTATTACAGTTTGGGTGCTGAAAATACTGCAACTACTAGACACGGGTGCAAAAGCGCGACGTACTACCATCCCTGGTACTACACATTTTCAAAGTTAAAATTGATATAAAGACTAAAATTATTGATATTAATCATGTTGAAAGTAATATTGGGATCAATATGAATATGAATGCACCACTTGTATGAAAGTGGAAAGCCGTAATTGCAATCCCCTTCTTCGATTTTCAGTTCCCTCTGCTTCACGGAGGAAAATACAGCAGCAAAAACAGAGCAAGTGACACGATCGTCATCGCAAGTTTCATCTTGCCTGACTGTTTTATAGGCGTATTACGAGTAGTGCTGAGTAGTAACGTATAGTAGTATTGTAGTAGTAGAAGTAGACCCAGAAATAATGGATCTGGTGCCAACGTTAATATATTCTGTGTGTGTGCTGAAACTAAGTGTGGTCGTCGATCGGATTTTGTTTAATACTGTATACTATAGTTGTCCCTTTGCTGAGTTTGTTGTGCTTGCTGCTGTTTTGTAGAAAGAGGAAAACTTTCACGATTGCAAACAGTTATATACTGCATAATATATAGGCAGTGACAGCTAGCTTGACTTAGTAGGAATGCCCATGCTTTGTCACTGTGTCTATATATACGTGTCATGCTGTGATTGGACATTGCTGTGCAATGACGTCCAGTGTGGCGAGCGAAGTTCTAGAAGGTCTTCCCTAAAACGCTAAACCAGCATCAAGTCGTTTAGAGCAACCACAGTGACTATTCCGACAGATCGAGGAAGTCGGCAAATAGAAACGGGCTGAAATGAAATGTTTTGAACATTTTGAGACCTATAGCTGTATATTTAGGCAACTTACTTTATTTCCAGTGAAGTTTCCTCGAAAGTACGAGAATACTATCGGATTCGATAGTATTTGGTAATTTTAGGGTAAAGTATGCATGTCGAAGGAGCTAGTTCCAGACGAAATGCGAGGTGATTAATGTCTTGGGGGGGGGGGGAGGGGGGCGGTATCTTTGGGTGGTTGACCTGTAAATAACTTTTTTTTTTGGGGGGGGGATTGTCCCGATATGGTTTCACAATCCAGAGACAGAACACTGATATGAAGACCAGCCCTCTTTCTTTTCTTACTCTAAAATATGTCTCTTCTTTTTCCTTTTTTTTTTCTTCTCCATTTTTTAGTAGAGGCTGGTGGCAATTTGATTAACCCAGCCCCCCCCCCCCCCCCCAAAAAAAAAAAAAAAATCTGCCACAGCTTCCAGACTCCTACTCTGAACAGCAATACTCTCAACTAACAAAAAAAAAAGTCCATTAACAATTTCTAAAAATACTGATACTCCTCATGCTAGAAAAACTCGATTAAAGATGAAGCCCTTTTTTGCAGCACATTCCTGAAGTAATTACAGTCTAGATATCTTCTAATTTTCACCCAATGCTGTGAAATTCTGATACACCCCAACTGTAATTTTGTGGTCCCACCCCTCCTAAAAAAAAAGTCAAAAGTTGATACTCCCAGCCAGTGGCGTAGACAGGTTCGTACACCTGGGGGATGACTCAGGGGCGGATCTAGCTTTTTGCTAAGGGGGGGGGTTGACCAAAATAATGACGATGCGGAGCATCGTCCACGAGCCGCGAAGTGGCGAGCCGATTTTTTTGGGGGTGTTTATTTGAACCCCGTAAGTGATGTTTTCCTGGCATCTATTAACACAATGGAGACCATAAAAAGCAGTGCATGATAGTCTTTTTAAATCAAGTAACAGTTAAATACACAGTTATATCCAGAGTTATCATGTGTTTGGTTAAGTTACCAGATGAGTTGAATATCTTCTCACAATATTTGCACTTGAAAGGGTTTCTCTCCAGCGTGCGTTCTTTTTTCTTTCTTTTTTTCTTTTTTTTTCTTCTTTTTTTTTTTCCTTTTTTTTTTTTGTTTTTTGGGCCGCCCAAGGGGGGGTTTAAACCCCCCTAAACCCCCCCCCCCCCGTAGATCCGCGCCTGTTTAATCTTGTGGTTATCTTGTGGTTTCCAAACCACAAGATAACCACAAAATACTTGTAAGATTTTCTTTTATTTACCGTCTGAATTGGCTTTCACCGTGTGAATGCGGATAATAACAATAAACACAATTACAATAATGATGAGGATTATTATTATCATCATTATAATTATTATTATTATTAATATTATAATTGTTATCATTATTATTATTACTATTATTATCATCATTATGACTTATTAAGTAAGCAAATATCATTCCCCAAAACCTGGGGGGATGATTGTACATGCCATCCCCCCCCCCCACCTTGTGAGGTGGGGGGATCCATCCCCCTCATCCCCCCCCCCCCCCCCGTTGTCTCTACGCCCCTGCTCCCAGCTCTCTCTATAACGTCCGAACTACTATACACCCGAACACCGCACTCTCTCTCTCTCTCTCTCTCTCTCTCTCTGTCCTTGTCGCTTACATGCTCTCTCTCTCTCTCCTTTTCTCCCATACACTTCTCCCGTTCTTGATATCTTTATCAAGATTCTCTTGTCTCGCTTTCTATTTCACCCGTTAATATACTCTCCTGGCCTTTTAAGCAAAATATATAACTGTACTCGATAATTCTGATACCTGCTCGGAATCGTTGATACTCTGAACAGCAATACTCTCAACTAACAAAAAAAAGTCCATTAAAAATTTCTAAAAATACTGCTAGAAAAACTCAATCGAAGATGGAACCCCTTTTTGCAGCACATTTCTGAAGTAATTACAGTCTAGATATCTTCTAACATTCACCCAATGCTGTTGAACTCTAATATTGCCAAACTGTAATTTTGTACTCCCCCCCCCCAAAAAAAAAGAAGAAGTCTAAAGCTGATTCTCCAATGCTGCATGCAGGCTCTCCCACATCCGAACTACATGTATAATACACCCGAACACCCCACTCTCTCTCCCTTTCTCTCTTTCTCTTTCTTCCTCTCAAACACTTCTCTTGCTCATGTAAATTTATTAGATACCTTTATCAAGATTCTGTTGTCTTGTCTTTTTTCATCCGTTAATATACTCTCCTTCTTTAAAAACAAATATACTTGTACGCGATAACTCTGATACTGCCGAACTCCAGTACTCCCTAACTCTAATACTCAAAGTCTCTTCGGAATCTTTCATACTCAAAAACTTGAATCGTGTCGATTGGCCTACTTGATACACACGTCGATCATCACAAGCAATGGAACGAAGAAATGTTGAATGAAAAAATTATAAACAGATTTGTGTATGATGGTGCATGTAACAAAAAACACACAGAAATCTTCACAAAAAATCTTATTGTATTTTATCAAATATAGTTGCAAAATGGACACTGAGTGTTATTTAATCATGTACAGTATTTACTTCCAACAAATGACAGTGGATCGAGAGACGGAAAGAAAATAAAACCAGTGACAAATATCAACAGAGTCATTCTCTGTATCATCAACCACCTTTTTTCCAAATCATACACACAACTCGATATGTGTCAGGTACTCAGGTACGACTCAATACTGCAAAAGTTTCGTGTAGCATTTTCAGTCCACTCTTATCACGTTTTGCTGCGCTTGCACTCCTACCGGCACTCCTATTATAACGATAGCTTCACATGTTCAAACGATAGCATTTTCAGTCCACTCTTATCACGTTTTGCTGCGCTTGCACTCCTACCGGCACTCCTATTATAACGATAGCTTCACATGTTCAAACGATAGCATTTTCAGTCCACTCTTATCACGTTTTGCTGCGCTTGCACTCCTACCGGCACTCCTATTATAACGATAGCTTCACATGTTCAAACGATAGCATTTTCTGTCCACTCTTATCACGTTTTGCTGCGCTTGCACTCCTACCGGCACTCCTATTATAACGATAGCTTCACATGTTCAAACAATAGCATTTTCAGTCCACTCTTATCACGTTTTGCTGCGCTTGCACTCCTACCGGCACTCCTATTATAACGATAGCTTCACATGTTCAAACGATAGCATTTTCAGTCCACTCTTATCACGCTTGCACTCTTAGACGTTTGTAATACTTTTCTTTTTCGAGAACAACAAGTAATAGTCATTGTGTGAATTGACAAACAAAATTTCGAGTGACCTGAAGAATGGCGTCAATGCCTGTGCTTATACCGAAAACCGTGTCCAGGAAAAATTCGATTGGAGATTAAGCTCCTTTTTGCAGCACACTCCTGAAGAAAGTACAGTCTAGATATCTTCTAACTTTCACCCAATGCTGTAAAATTCTGATACACCCCAACTGTAATTTTTTGGTCCCACCCCTCCTAAAAAAAGAAGTCAAAAGCAGATACTCCAAGCTCTCTCTATAACGTCCGAACTACTATACACCCGAACACCACACTCTCTCTCTCTCTCTCTCTCTCTCTCTCTCTCTCTCTTGTCCTTGTCGCTTACATGCTCTTTTTATCTCTTTCTCTCTCTCTCTCCTTTTCTCCGAAACACTTCTCCCGTTCTTGATATCTTTATCAATATTCTCTTGTCTCGCTTTCTTTTTCACCCGTTAATATACTCTCCTCGCCTTTTATACAAAATATGTACCTGTACTCGATAACTCTGATACCTGCTCGGAATCTCTGATACTCCCAAACTTCAATCATGACTATAATAAGCCTACCTGATATACACACGTCATGGCATGCAATGAAAAAATGTACTAATCATTCAGTTTAAAATGTATAAGTTGTATATTATGTACATGTATTTTATTTGCAATTTAAAACATCCCAATAATCGATTTGTCCTGGTGTACGTAGAGCTAGTTCGAACGGTGTAGAGCGATGATGTTACTGTATTATACAGTTTGGGTGTTGAAAATACTAAAACTAGACACGGGTGCAAAAGTGCGACGTACTACACATTTTCAAAGTTAAAATTAATATATAGACTAAAATTATTGATATTAATCATGTTGAAAGTAATATTGGGATCAATATGAATATGAATGCACCACTTGTATGAAAGTGGAAAGCCGTAATTGCAATCTCCTTCTTCGATTTTCAGTTCCCAATGCTTCACGGAGGAAAATACAGCAGCAAAAAACAGAGCAAGTGACACGATCGTCATCGCAAGTTTCATCTTGCCTGACTGTTTTATCGGCGTATTACGATTAGTGCTGAGTAGTAAAGTAGTAGTATTGTAGTAGAAGTAGAATCAGAAATTATGGATCTGGTGCCAACGTTCATATATTCCGTTTGTGTGTGCTGAAACTATGTTATACCTGTATGTAAGTTTGGTCGCCGATCGGATTTTGTTTAATACTGTATGTCTCGTTAACTATTATAGTTGTCCCTTTGCTGAATTTGTTGTCGTTGCTGCTGTTTTGTAGAAAGAGGAAAATTGTCACGATTGCAAACAGTTATATACTGCATATATAGGCAGTGACAATTAGCTTGACTTAGTACTTAGTAGGAATGTCCATGCTTTGTCACTGTATGTCAATATATACGTGCCATGCTGTGATTGGACATTGCTGTGCAATGACGTCCAGTGTGGCGAGCGAATTACTAGAAGGTTCTCCCTAAAAGGAACGAAACGTGCATTGTACATACGCTAACCAGCATCAAGTCGTTCAGAGTCAGAGCAACCGGCAGTGACTATACCGACAGATCGAGGAATTCGGTAAATAGAAACGGGCTGAAATGAAATGTTTTGAACATTTTGAGACCTAGCTGTATATTAAGGCAACTTACTTTATTTCTGGTGAATTCTGCGAAAGTACGAGAATACTATCGGATTCGACTGTCATCAAGGAGATATTGCGGGGATTCAGATATTGCCTAACATGTTCTAGCTCAGCGAGGGCTCTCACTCAACTACCTCTCCGGCGTTGGCCGGTAGTCTCGCCAATGGGCAATTATTTCCCCTTTTTTCCTGGTCTGGCACTGAGGATATCTGTCTCTAGACAGACGATGGGTTCCAATCGGCGTCACTCTGAAGCCCGTCACTGTGCGGGGCCGGATATAAAATACATATACAGTAGCTAGTTGACGAAAGTCGAGAACAACAAGTAAAAGTCCTTGTGTGAATTAACAAACAACATTTCGAGTGCCCTGAAGAAAGGCGTTAACGCCTGTGTTCACCGAAAACCCAGTTTCCAGAAAAAAAAATCGATTGGAGATTAAGCTCCTTTTTGCAGGACATTCCTGAAGAAAGTGCAGTCTAGCTACCTTCTATAATTTTCACCCAATTTTGTTCAATTCTGATTATCCCAAGCTTTGTAGTCCCACCCCCCCCCCAAAAAAAAGTCTATAAAGCTGATATTCCAAGACTCTCTTACATTCGAACTACTAGTACTCCCAAACCTGTCTGTCTCTCTCTCTCTCTCTCTCTCTCTTTCTTCCCGTTCATGTAAATGCGTTGATATCTTTATCAAGATTCTCTTGTCTCGCTTTCCTTTTCACCCGTTAATATATTCTCCTATAATTTAGTTTAAAACAAATATACCTGTACTCGATAACTCTGATCCTTGCTCGGAATCTCTGATACTCCCAAACTTCAATCATGACTATAATAAGCCTACCTGATATACACACGTCAAGACATGGAATGAAAAAATGTACTAATCATTCAGCTAAAAATGTGTAAGTTGTATATTATGTACATGTATTTTATTTGCAATTCAAAACATCCCAATAATCGTACGTAGAGCTATAGTTCGAACGGTGTAGAGCATTAATGTTACTGTATTATACAGTTTGGGTGCTAACAATACTGGAACTAGACACGGGTGCAAAAGTGCGACGTACTACACATTTTCAAAGTTAAAATTGATAAAAAGACTAAAATTATTGATATTAATCATGTTGAAAGTAATATTGGGATCAATATTAATATGAATGCACCACTTGTATGAAAGTGGAAAGCCGTTATTGCAATCCCCTTCTTCGATTTTCAGTTCCCAATGCTTCACGGAGGAAGATACAGCAGCAAAAAACAGGGCAAGTGACACGATCGTCATCGCAAGTTTCATGTTGCCTGACTGTTTTATAGGCGTATTACGAGTAGTGCTGAGTAGTAACGTAGTAGTATTGTAGTAGTAGAAGTAGACTCAACAATTATGGATCTGGTGCCAACGTTAATATATTCCGTTGTGTGTGCTGAAACTACATGTGTTTCTAGTCGTCGATCGGATTTTGTTTAATACCGTATTTTTCGTTAACTATAGTTGTCCCTTTCTGAGTTTTTTGTCGTACTTGCTGCTGTTTTGTAGAAAGAGGAAAACTTTCACGATTGTAAACCGTTATATACTGCATATATAGGCAGTGACAGCTAGCCTGACTTAGTAGGAATGTCCATGCTTTGTCACTGTATGTCAATATATACGTGCCATGCTGTGATTGGACATTGCTGTGCAATGACGTCCAGTGTGGCGATCGAAGTTTTAGAAGGTTCTCCCTAAAAGGAACGAAACATGCATTGTACGCTAACCAGCATCATTTCGTTCAGAGCAACCACAGTGACTATTCCGACAGATCGAGGAAGTCGGCAAATAGAAACGGGCTGAACTGAAATGTTTTGAACATTTTGAGACCTATAGCTGTATATTAAGGCAACTTACTATATTTCTTGTGAAGTTTCCTCGAAAGTACGAGAATACTATCGGATTCGACTGTCATCAGGGAGATATATTGCCTAACATGTTCTAGCTCAGCGAGGGCTCTCACTCAACTACCTCTCCGGCCAGGCGCGTACGCAGGGGTGGTTTTGGGGTTAAACCCCCCCCCCCCCCTCCTCGAGTTTTTTTTATGTGTATGTTTTATGTATGTTTTTTTGAAGAAAAAAAACCCCTTTTGATTTTAAACCCCCCCCCCCCCCCCCCCTTGAAAAAAATCCTGCGTACGCCACTGTCTCCGGCGTTGGCCGGCTGTCTCGCCAATGGGCAATTATTACCCTTTTTTCCTGGTCTGGCACTGAGGATTCTGTCTCTAGACGATGGGTGTCAATCGGCGTCAGTATGAAAGCCCGTCAATGTGCGGGGCCGGATATAAAATACATAATTATACAGTAGCTAGTTGACGAAAGTTCAAGAACAACAAGTAAAAGTCCTTGTGTGAATTAACAAACAACATTTCGAGTGCCCTCAAGAAAGGCGTTAACGCCTGTGTTCACCGAAAACCCAGTTTCCAGAAAAATTCGACTGGAGATTAAGCTCCTTTTTGCAGTACATTCCTGAAGAAAGTACAGTCTAGATATCTTCTTTAAAGCCCAAGTCCACTCGAAAAATAACTTACTTTCAATAGAACCAGAAAAATCAGACAAACCAATCAAAAAAAAATTGAGCTAAATCGGATAACTAATAAGAAAGTTATGAATTTTTAATGACATGAAAAACTTTGAAAATCACTACACAAATTGGCAACTCACTCATGAGTCTGTGACGTATGGTCCTCACTATCCACTAATTATTTTCTGTATATTGATAATATAAATTTTCTATTTTCACCCTAAGAATCTTATTTCTTCACACCAGCATCCAAGTTAGATTGTTAGTAATATGTGTTTGTGTGGATGCACAAACAAAGAGTAATTTTTGTCCAGTAAAATCATGAAAAAAAATAGAATTTTGATAAACTATTTATATCAAAATCAATAATTATGAAATACAATATTCAGAAAATATGATAAATTCTTCAAAATTCATAAAAGTTTTTGGGAAATGTCATGCACGCAGTATGATACAAATCATATAACCTGGGCAAAGGTATGGGGAAATCAAGTTTTGGGGGATAAAAAGGGAAATTAATGGGATTAAACTATGTAAAGCAATTGATAAGTTGTGAGGACATGACGTCACAAACTGATAACCATCTAGGCAATTTGTGTTGTGATTCTCATTGTTCCATAGTTTTACATACTTTTTCAAAAATTCATAACTTTCGTATTAGTTATCCCATTTTGCTCAAACTTTTTTTGATTGGTTTGTCTGATTTTTCTGCTTTTATTGAAAGTAAGTTATTTTTCGAGTGGACTTGTCCTTTAACTTTCACCCAACTTTGACCAATTCTGATTCTCCCAAGCTGTAATATTTGTAGTCCCACCCCCTAAAAAAAAAAGGTCTACAGCTGATACTCCAAGACTCTCTTACATTCGAACTTATACTCCCAAACCCCCTAATGTCTCTCTCTCTCTCTCTCTCTCTCCTTCGTGGCTTGCTCTCTATTCCCCCCCCCCTCTCTCTCTCTCTCTCTCTCTCTTTCCTCCCGTTCATGTAAATGCTTTGATATCTTTATCAAGATTATCTTGTCTCGCTATTTCATTTTCACCCGTTAATATATTCTCCCAGCTACTTTAGTTTAAAACGAATATACCTGTACTCGATAACTCTAATACTCAAAGCATTCTCGAAATCTTTGATACTCCCACACTACAATCATGTCGATTGGCCTACTTGATACAAGGGGCGTAGACAACGGGGGGATGAGGGGATGCATCCCCCCCCCCCCACCTCACAAGGTGGGGGGATGGCATGTACAATCTTCCCCCAGGTTTTGGGGAATGATATTTGCTTAATAAGTCATAATGATGATAATAATAGTAATAATAATAATGATAACAATTATAATATTAATAATAATAATTATGATGATGATAATAATAATCCTCATCATTATTGTGTTTATTGTTATTAGCCGCATTCACACTGTGAAAGCCAATTCAGACGGTAAAAAAAAAGAAAATCTTACAAGTATTTTGTGGTTATCTTGTGGTTTTGAAACCACAAGATTAAACAGGCGCGGATCTACGGGGGGTTAGGGGGTTTAACCCCCCCCCCCCTTGGGCGGCCCCCCCCCAAAAAAAAAGGAAAAAAAAGAAGGAAAAAAAAAGAAAAAAAGAAAGAAAAAAGAACGCACGCTGGAGAGAAACCCTTTCAAGTGCAAATATTGTGAGAAGATATTCAACTCATCTGGTAACTTAACCAAACACAATATTACTATACTACTCAGCACTACTCGTAATACGCCTATAAAACAGTCAGGCAAGATGAAACTTGCGATGACGATCGTGTCACTTGCCCTGTTTTTTGCTGCTGTATTTTCCTCCGTGAAGCAATGGGAACTGAAAATCGAAGAAGGGGATTGCAATTACAGCTTTCCACTTTCATACAAGTGGTGCATTCATATTAATATTGATCCCAATATTACTTTCAACATGATTAATATCAATAATTTTAGTCTTTATATTAATTTTAACTTTGAAAATGTGTAGTACGTCGCACTTTTGCACCCGTGTCTAGTTCCAGTATTTTCAGCACCCAAACTGTATAATACAGTAACATCAATGCTCTACACCGTTCGAACTATAGCTCTACGTACACCAGGACAAATCGATTATTGGGATGTTTTAAATTGCAAATAAAATACTTGTACATAATAAACAACTTACACATATTGAGCTGAATGATCAGTACATGTTTTCATTACATGCCATGACGTGTGTATCAGGTATGCTTATTATAGTCATGATTGAAGTTTGGGAGTACCACAGATTCCGAGCAGGTATCAGAGTTATCGAGTACAGGTATATTTGTTTTAAACATAAATAGCTAGGAGAATATATTAACGGGTGAAAATGAAAGCGAGACAAGAGAATCTTGATAAAGATATCAACGCATTTACATGAACGGGAAGAACGAGAGTGAGAGAGAGAGAGAGAGAGAGAGAGGGGGAGAGAGCAATCCACGAGGGAGAGAGAGACAGCGGGGTATAATATAAGATAAGAGTGGACAGAATAGAGAAAAAGAAAAAAAAGAAAAAGAAAAGTATTACAAACGTCTAAAGCAGGGCTCCCACTTAGCCGAGTTGGAGCCTCGAGTTGTGGCGAGCTGGCGAGATCTTATGGCAAGCAGTTTTATCATTAAAACATATTTCTTGATATCAAGAATTCAATTCTTGATATCACGAAATCGAATTCCTGATATCACGAAATCGAATTCTTAATATCAAGAATTACAATTGCTTTAACAACATAAAATTATTTCTTGGTAACAAGAATTGATTTATTGATATCAATTAATAATACAACGGCTTGCCATAAGATCGCGCCAGCTCGCCACGACTCGAGGTTCCAACTCGGCTAAGTGGGAGCCCTGCTTAAGAGTTGCAAGCATGATAAGAGTGGACCGAAGAGAGAACAAAGAACAAGAAGAAAGAAAGTATAACGAGGAGTTGTATTTATAACGAACGTCTTTTTTACTCCGTTGTAAAAAGAATATAGATAGGTGCAAGCGTGATAAGAGCGGACTAAACATGCTATCGTTTGAACATGTGAAGCTATCGTTGTAGGAGTGCAAGCTCAGCAAAGCTTGATAAGAGCTTAGTGGACTAAAAATGCTATCGTTTGAACATGTGAAGCTATCGTTATAATAGGAGTGCCGGTAGGAGTGCAAGCGCAGCCAAACGTGATAAGAGTGGACTGAAAATGCTATCGTTTGAACATGTGAAGCTATCGTTATAATAGGAGTGCCGGTAGGAGTGCAAGCGCAGCAAAACGTGATAGAGTGGACTGAAAATGCTACACGAAACTTGTGCAATATTGAGTCGTACCTGACACATATCGAGTTGTGTGTATGATTTGGAAAAAAGGTGGTTGATGATACAGAGAATGACTCTGTTGATATTTGTCACTAGTTTTATTTTCTTTCCGTCTCTCGATCCACTGTCATTTTGTTGGAAGTAAATACTGTACATGATTAAATAACACTCAGCGTCCATTTTGCAACTATATTTTGATAAAATACAATAAGGATTTTTGTAAAGATTTCTGTGTGTTTTTTGTTACATGCACCATCATACACAAATCTGTTTATAATTTTTCATTCAACATTTCTTCGTTTCGTTGCTTGTCGTGATCGACGTGTGTATCAAGCAGTGGCGTAGACAGGTTCGTACACCTGGGGGGGATGACTCAGTGGCGGATCTAGATTTTTGCTAAGGGGGTGGGTTGACCAAAAATAATGACGATGCGGAGCATCGTCCACGAGCCGCGAAGCGGCGAGCCGATTTTTTGGGGGGTGTTTATTTGAACCCCGTAAGTGATGTTTTCCTGGCATCTATTAACACAATGGAGACCATAAAAAGCAGTGCATGATAACGTCTTTTTAAATCAAGTAACAGTTAAATACACAGTTATATCCAGAGTTATCATATTGTTGTAGTAGGCCTAGTAGTAAAGGAGATTCAGATTCGGGTTCGAAATCAAGTCGATGCGCTATAGTGCCTTAACTCCAATACTCAAAGCCTGTTCGGAATCTTTGATACTCCCAAACTTCAATCATGTCGATAGACCTACTTGATAGGCCTACACACCTCGATCATGACAAGCAATGAAACGAAGAAATCGAAGAACACGTTTTCTTAAACAGGTGTAACAAAAACAAACTGAAATCTTCACAAAAAAACTTATTATATTTTATCAAATCATAGTTGCAAAATAGACGCTGAGTGTTATCTCATTCATTGTTAAGTATTTACTTCCAACAAATGTAAAATATATATGTAATTTAAAAAAATTGAAGTGGAAAGTAATAATTTACTTCGTTGTTCTTGTTTTTGCATTATTGGTGCAAAAGTGTATAGATGGACATATTTTGAAAGTGGAGAGAAAGAAAATAGTTTGAATATTAAACCAGTGAATCACCTTTTTTCCACAACGGTACCATAAATATTAACAATCTTACACACATCTCGAAATGTGTCAGGTACGATTCACTATTTCCACAACCCATCAAATAATACACACATCTGCACATATGGATTGTGGAAAAATTACGATAGCTTCAAACGATAGCATTTTTTAGTCCACTCTTATCACGCCTGCACTCTTTCATTTTCTTTTTACAACGATAGCTTCAAGTTAACAGATAGCATTTTTAGTCCACTCTTATCAAGCCTGCACTCTTTCATTTTCTTTTTACAACGATAGCTTCAACAGATAGCATTTTTAGTCCACTCTTATCACGCCTGCACTCTAACTTTCATTTTCTTTTTACAACGATAGCTTCAACAGATAGCATTTTTAGTCCACTCTTATCAAGCCTGCACTCTTTCATTTTCTTTTTACAACGATAGCTTTAAACGCTAACATTTTAGTCTACTCTTATCACGCTTGCACTCTTTCATTTTCTTTTTACAACGGAGTAAACAAGACATTTGTTATGACAACTTTCTTTCTTCGATCGATCGTCTTCTTTTGTTCTCTCTTCAGTCCACTCTTATCGCGCGAGACGTTTTCTTTCATTTTCTTTTAACAAGGGAGTAAACAAGACGTTTGTTATGACAACTCGTGGTTATACTTTTTTTGCCTCGATCGATCGTCTTCTTTTGTTCTCTCTTCAGTCCACTCTTATCGCGCGAGACGTTTTCTTTCATTTTCTTTTTACAACGGAGTAAACAAGACGTTTGTTATGACAACTCCTGGTTACTTTCTTTCTTCGATCGATCGTGTTCTTTTGTTCTCTCTTAAGTCCACTCTGATCGCGCGAGACGTTTTTTTTCATTTTCTTCTAACAACGGAGTAAACAAGACGTTTGTTATAGCAACTCCTGGTTATGCTTTCTTTCTCCGTGTTCTTTTGTCCACTCTTATCACGTGAGACGTTCAGTTATTAACTTTCTTTCTTCGTATTCTTTGGTTCTCTCTTCTGTCTTCTCTTATCACGCTAGACGTAATTCACTTTCGTTCTTCGTGTTCTTTTGTTCTCTCTTCCGTCCTCTCTTATCACGCTAGAAGTAATTCACTTTCGTTCTTCCGTGTTCTTTTGTTCTCTCTTCCGTCCTCTCTTATCACGCTAGAAGTAATTCACTTTCTTTCATCGTGTTCTTTGGTTCTCTCTTCTATCTTCTCTTATCACGCTAGAAGTAATTCACTTTCGTTCTTCGTGTTCTTTTGTTCTCTCTTCCGTCCTCTCTTATCACGCTAGACGTAATTCACTTTCGTTCTTCGTGTTCTTTGGTTCTCTCTTCTGTCTTCTCTTATCACGCTAGACGTAATTCACTTTCGTTCTTCGTGTTCTTTTGTTCTCTCTTCCGTCCTCTCTTATCACGCTAGAAGTAATTCACTTTCGTTCTTCCGTGTTCTTTTGTTCTCTCTTCCGTCCTCTCTTATCACGCTAGAAGTAATTCACTTTCTTTCATCGTGTTCTTTGGTTCTCTCTTCTGTCTTCTCTTATCACGCTAGAAGTAATTCACTTTCGTTCTTCGTACGTGTTCTTTGGTTCTCTCTTCCGTCCTCTCTTATCACGCTAGCCGTAATTCACTTTCGTTCTTCGTACGTGTTCTTTGGTTCTCTCTTCTGTCTTCTCTTATCACGCTAGAAGTAATTCACTTTCGTTCTTCCGTGTTCTTTTGTTCTCTCTTCCGTCCTCTCTTATCACGCTAGAAGTAATTCACTTTCGTTCTTCCGTGTTCTTTTGTTCTCTCTTCCGTCCTCTCTTATCACGCTAGAAGTAATTCACTTTCTTTCATCGTGTTCTTTTGTTCTCTCTTCATTCCACTTTTATCATGCAAGACGTTTTCTTTTATTTTCTTTTTACACCGGAGTAAACAAGACGTTTGTTATGACAACTCCTTGTCATACTTTTCTTTTCTTGTTATCTGTTTCTGTCTTCAGTCCACTCTTTTTACAAAATGATAAAATAAAAATGTACAAATTAGGTTTTGATTCGTGTTTATTTGTAAAGCATGGAGAACTAAGACATGTTTCATAACTGCAATTGGACAACAAATTTACTTGTTACATAACTGAAATTAGAGAGACGTCAGCGAATAAAAACGGGCTAAAATGAAATGTTTTGAAAATTTTGAGAGCTGTTACTTCATTTCTGGTGAAATTTTCTCAAAGGTACGACAAAACTATGGGATTCTGCTGAACATGTTCTAGCCCAGCGCCCAGCGAGGGCTCTAACTCAACTACCTCTCCCGACCTCTCCACACTTTAAGATTCCGGCTACACGATGGGTTTCGATCGCCAGTATGAAAGCCGGGCTTGTGCAGGGCCGAATACGTGATACTGAAGCGAGATGAGGAAAGGTCGAGAACTATATAATAGTCTATGTGTGAATTATCAAATATACCTCGTCGAGTGCCCAGAGCGCACGAAAAACCCATTTTCGAAGAAAACGTACATTTTGAAGCACATACCTGAAGTAATTACAGCCCAACTATCTTCTAACTTTCAGCCAATGCTGTTACATTTTGATACTTCCAAAATGTAATATTTGTAGTCCCCCCCCCCCCCCCCTATAGACAAAAAGAAGAAGTCTAAAGCTGATCCACCCCAAGACTCTCTCACATCCGAACTACATATAATACTTCTGAACGCCCAAATGTCTCTCTCTCTCTTTCCCACTTACACTTCTCCGTTCATGTAAATGCATTAGATACCTTTATCAAGATTCTCTCGTCTCGCTTTAGATCTGTGCTCAAACAACGGATCACATGCACTGGAAGCCTCTGGAGGTCGTGGCATTTCGTGCTAGCTAGACCGTCTAGTGTGACGGACTATCTCCACGCGTTTACCTCGTGTTCATGCTTTGTCCTTTGTGCCGCGAGCGTTTAGATCCATAGTGGACAAACGTTGGATCGCTGGAGTATTGTGCAAGGCCGAATAATTATGTAAGACAGTAGGTAGTTGAGGAGAGTTCGAGAACAACAAGTAGGCCTAATAGTGAATTATCAAACAACATGTCGTGTGCCGGCCTGAAGAAATGCACCAACGCAGTGTGCTCACAGAAACCCAGTTTCCCCAACCACTCGATTGAAGATTTAATTAGCTCATTTTGAGCAAACTCCTGAAGTAATTTACTGTCTAGATTTCTTTTAACTTTCACCCAATGCTGTTGCAATTTCAAACTCCCAAACTGTAATAGCCTATTTTTAGTCCCCTCCTCTATAAAAAAAAAAGGAAGAGGTCTAAAGCTGACTCTTCCCCCAGACTCTCTCACATCCGAACTAATACTTCTGAACACCCAAATGTCTCTCTCTTTTTCTCCCTTACACTTCTCCCGTTCATGTAAATGCATTAGATACCTTTATTAAGATTCTATCGTCTCGCTTTAGATCTATGCTCAAACAACGGATCACATGCACCGGATGCATGCCTCCAGAGGCCGTGGCATTTCGTGCTAGACAGTTTTAGATCTATTCTCAAACAACGGATCACATAGACCGGATGCATGCCTCCGGAGGTCGTGACATTTCGTGCTAGACAGTTTAACCTGACTTTTACCACGCGTTTACCTCATGTTCGTGCTTTGTCCTTCATGCCGTGGAACGTTTAGATCTACTGTACATAGACAAAGGACGACAGTTGCCACCGTTTGAACGAAAATGACGCAGCAAAAAATAGGGAAAGTGATCACCGTGTCCACAATTTTCATTGTGCCACGGGATTTTGGTTATTATGCGTAGTGCATCGAAAATTATGGATCTGGTGTGCCAAACGAAAAGATATTCCGTATGTAGTATTGAAATTCAGTGTGTGTGTGTATATATATATAGGCCCTATATATAAGTTTGGACGTCGATTGGATTTTTTTTTATTGTAGGTATAGTTCACTATAGGTTTTCTTTTGCTGAGTGTGTATGTTCTTCTTCTTCTACTTCTATGCCGTTAATCAAGGCCTGTTCAGCATCATTATGAGAGTTGGTTGTGCGGTGCTTCTCAAGTAGTAAATGTATGGATGTTGTCGCTGCCGCTGCTTTGTTGAAAGAGAGAAACTTTCTTGTTTGAAAACATTTATATGTCTCGTATACGACGTGAGTGACTACACTTACAATACACTCTCCGAGGATTGAGGCTGTACGATGGATATCGGTCGCCCGTTATCTGTATCGATAACCGGGCATTGTGCAAGGCCGAAAAATTATGTAAGACAGTACAGTAGTGAGTTGAGGAGAGTTCGAGAACACATTAAAAGTAATAGTGAATTATCAAACAACATGTCGAGTGCCCTGAAGAAATGCACCAACGCAGTGTGCTCACAGAAACCCAGTTTCTCCAACCACTCGATTGAGGATTAATTAGCTCATTTTGCAGCACACTCCTGAAGTTATTTCTGTCTAGATATCTTTTAGCTTTCACCCAATGCTGTTGCATTTCCAAACTCCCAAACTGTAATATTTGTAGTCCCCCCCCCCCCCTTAGAAAAAAAAAAAGTTTAAAGCTGATCCTCCCCCAGACTCTCTCACATCCGAAGTACATAATACTTCTGAACGCCCAAATGTCTCTCTCTTTCTCACTTAAACTTCTCCGTTCATATAAATGAATTAGATACCTTTATCAAGATTCTATACCGTCTCGCTTTAGATCTGTGCTCAAAAAACGGATCACATGCACCGGATGCATGCTTCCGGAGATCGTGCCTTTTCGTGCTAGACCGTAGTTATCTCCACGCGTGTTCCTCGTGTTCATATGCTTTGTCCTGTGTGCCTCGAGCGTTTAGATCTACAGTGGATAAAGGTCGGATCGATGGATATTGTGCAAGACCGAAAAATTATGTAGGACAGTACCATAGGTAGTTAAGGAGAGTTCGAGAACAACAAGTTATAGTGAATTATCAAACAACATGTCGAGTGCCCTGAAGAAATGCACGAACGCAGTGTGCTCACAGACACCCAGTTTAATTCTCAAACCACTCGATTGAAGATTAATTAGCTCATTTTGCAGCATACTCCTGAAGTAATTACTGTCTAGATATCTTTTAACTTTCACCTAATGCTGTTGCATTTTTCAAACTCCCAAACTGTAATAGCCTAATTGTATAGTCCCCCCCCCCCCCCTATAAAAAAAAGAGGTCTAAAGCTGATCCTCCCCCCAGACTCTTTCACATCCGAACTACATAATACTTCTGAACGCCAAAATGTCTCTCTTTCTTTCTCACTGACAAGTACTTCTCCGTTCATGTAAATGCATTAGATACCTTTATGAAGATTCTACCGTCTCGCTTTAGATCTATGCTCAAACAACGGATCACATGCACCGGATGCATGCCTCCGGAGGTCGTGCCATTTCGTGCTAGACCGTCTAGTGTGACGTACTATCTCCACGCGTTTACCTCGTATTCATGCTTTGTCCTTTGTGCCTCGAGCGTTAAGATCTACAGTGGATAAAGGTCGGATCGATGGATATTGTGCAAGACCGAACAATTATGTAAGACAGTACCATAGGTAGTTGAGGAGAGTTCGAGAACAACAAGTAATAGTGAATTATCAAACAACATGTCGAGTGGCCTGAAGAAATGCACGAACGCAGTGTGCTCACAGACACCTAGTTTCTCAAACCACTCGATTGAAGATTAATTAGCTCATTTTGCAGCATATACTCCTGAAGTAATTACTGTCTAGATATCTTTTAACTTTCACCCAATGCTGTTGCGATTTCAAACTCCCAAACTGTAATAGCCTATTTGTAGTCCCCCCCCCCCCTATAAAAAAGAGGTCTAAAGCTGATCCTCGCCCCCCCCCCCCCCCCCAGACTCTCTCACATCCGAACTACATAATACTTCTGAACACCCAAATGTCTCTTTCTCTTTCTCCCTTACATTTCTCCCGTTCAGGCGCGTACGCAGGGGGGGTGTTTGGGGGGTTAAACCCCCCCCTTTGGTATTTTTATGTGTATAAACCCCCCCTAAAAAACCCTAAAACCCCCCCCTTTGGGATTTTTTTTTTTTTTTTTTTTTTTAATTATTATTAAAAAAAAAAAAAAAAAAAAAAAAAAAAAATTCCCATGGATGACCTAAACAAGGGACCTCACCCCCCCCCCCCAACGGAGCAACATGTCAAATTTTCAAATTTCGAGACAAAAAAAAAAAAAAAAGTGTCCTCTTACCCCCCCCCCCCCCCCCCCCCCCCCCCCGCTTATTCAGCGGTCGGCTGAGTCGTTGCGATTTTTTTGGGACCAAAAAAAAAAAAAAAAAAAGTGTCCTCTTACCCCCCCCCCACCCCCCCCCCCCCCCCCCCCCCCCCGCTTATTCAGCGGTCGGCTGAGTCGTTGCGATTTTTTTGGGACCAAAAAAAAAAAAAAAAAAAAGTGTCCTCTTAACCCCCCCCCCCCCCCCCCCCCCCCCCCCCCCCCCGCTTATTCAGCGGCTGGCTGAGTCGTTGCGAAATTTTCGGCCCGATTTATAAATGTTAAAACCCCCCCCCTTGAAAAAATCCTGCGTACGCGCCTGCTCCCGTTCATGTAAATGCATTAGATACCTCTATCAAGATTCCATCGTCTCGCTTTAGATCTATGCTCAAACAACGTTTCACATGCACCGGATGCATGCCTCCGGAGGTCGTGACATTTCGTGCTAGACCGTTTAACCTGACTTTTACCACGCGTTTACCTCCTGTTCGTGCTTTGTCCTTCATGCCGTGGAACGTTTAGATCTACTGTAGACAAAGGACGACAGTTGCCACTGCTTAAACGAAAATGACGCAGCAAAAAATAGGGCAAGTGATCACCGTGTCCACAATTTTCATTATGCCACGGGATTTGGGTTATTATGCGTAGTGCATCGAAAATTATGGATCTGGTGTGCCAAACGAAAAGATATTCCGTATGTAGTATTGAAATTCAGTGTGTGTGTATATATATATATATATATAGGCCCTATATATAAGTTTGGAGGTCGATTGGATTTTTTTTTATTGTAGGTATAGTTCACTATAGGTTTTCCTTTGCTGAGTGTGTATGTTCTTCTTCTTCTACTTCTATGCCGTTAATCAAGTCCTGTTCAACATCATTATATGAGAGTTGGTTGTTCGGTGCTTCTCAAGTAGTAACTGTATGGATGTTGTCGCTGCCGATGCTTTGTAGAAAGAGTGAAACTTTCTTGATTGAAAACATTATCTCGTATACGACGTGACCGACTACACTTACAATACACTCTCCGAGGATTGAGGCTGTACGATGGATATCGGTCGCCCGTTATCTGTATCGATAGGCGGGCATTGTGCAAGGCCGAAAAATTATGTAAGACAGTACAGTAGTGGGTTGAGGAGAGTTCGAGAACATATTAAAAGTAATAGTGAATTATTAAACAACATGTCGAGTGCCCTGAAGAAATGCACGAACGCAGTGTGCTCACAGACACCCATTTTCTAAAACCACTCGATTGAAGATTAATTAGCTCATTTTGCAGCATACTCCTGAAGTAATTACTGTCTAGATATCTTTTAACTTTCACCCAATGCTGTTGCATTTTCAAACTCCCAAACTGTAATATTTGTAGTCCCCCCCCCCCCCCTTTAGAAAAAAAAGAAGTCTAAAGCTGATCCTCTCCCAGACTCACATCCGAACTACATGATACTTCTGAACGCCCGAATGTCTCTCTCTTTCTCACTTACATTTCTCCCGTTCATGTAAATTCATTATTTATCAATATTCTACCGTCTCGCTTTAGACCTGTGCTCAAACAACGGATCACATGCACCGGATGCATGCTTCCGGAGATCGTGCCATTTCGTGCCGTGTGACGTACTATCTCCACGCGTTTACCTTGTGTTCATGCTTTGTCCTTTGTGCCTCGAGCGTTTAGATCGTACAGTGGATAAAGGTTGGATCGATGGATATTGTGCAAGACCGAAAAATGATGTAAGACAGTACCATATAGGTAGTTGAGGAGAGTTCGAGAACAACAAGTAATAGTGAATTATCAAACAACATGTGGAGTGCCGGCCTGAAGAAATGCACGAACGGAGTGTGCTCACAGAAACCCAGTTTCTCCAACCACTTGTTTGAAGATTAATTAGCTCATTTTGCAGCACACTCCTGAAGTAATTACTGTCTAGATATCTTTTAACTTTCACCCAATATGCTGTTGCATTTCCTCACTCCCAAACTGTAATAGCCTATTTGTAGTCAACCCCCACCCCCCCTATAACAAAAGAGGTCTAATTTAGCTGATCCCCACCCCCCCCCCCCCCCCCCACCAGACTCTCTCACATCCCAACTACATAATACTTCTGAACGCCCAAATGTCTCTCTCTTTCTCACTTACATTTCTCCCGTTCATGTAAATGCATTAGGATTCTACCGTCTCGCTTTAGATCTGTGCTCAAACAACGGATCACATGCACCGGATGCATGCTTCCGGAGATCGTGCCATTTCGTGCTAGACCGTTTAGTGTGACGTACTATCTCCACGCGTTTAGCTCGTGTTCATACTTTGTCCTTTGTGCCTCCAGCGTTAAGATCTACAGTGGATAAAGGTCGGAGAACAACAAGTAATAGTGAATTATCAAACAACATGTCGAGTGCCCTGAAGAAATGCACGAACGCAGTGTGCTCACAGACACATAGTTTCTCGATTGAAGATTAATTAGCTCATTTTGCAGCACACTCCTGAAGTAATTACTGTCTAGTTACTTTTAACTTTCACCCAATGCTGTTGCATTCTCAAACTCCCAAACTGTAATATTTGTAGTGCCCCGCCCCCTTAGAAAAAAAAAGAAGTCTAAAGCTGATCCTCTCCCAGACTCTCTCACATCCGAACTACATAATACTTCTGAACGACCAAATGTCTCTCTCTTTCTCACTTACATTTCTCCCGTTCATGTAAATGCATTAGATACCTTTATTAAGATTCTACCGTCTCGCTTTAGATCTGTGCTCAAACAACGGATCACATGCACCGGATGCATGCTTCCGGAGATCGTGCCATTTCGTGCTAGACCGTTTAGTGTGACGTACTATCTCCACGCGTTTACCTCGTGTTCATGCTTTGTCCTTTGTGTCTCGAGCGTTAAGATCTACAGTGGATAAAGGTCGGATCGATGGATATTGTGCAAGACCGAACAATTATGTAAGACAGTACCATAGGTAGTTGAGGAGAGTTCGAGAACAACAAGTAATAGTGAATTATCAAACAACATGGCGAGTGGCCTGAAGAAATGCACGAACGCAGTGTGCTCACAGACACCTAGTTTCTCAAACCACTCGATTGAAGATTAATTAGCTCATTTTGCAGCATATACTCCTGAAGTAATTACTGTCTAGATATCTTTTAACTTTCACCCAATGCTGTTGCGATTTCAAACTCCCAAACTGTAATAGCCTATTTGTAGTCCCCCCCCCCCTATAAAAAAGAGGTCTAAAGCTGATCCTCGCCCCCCCCCCCCCAGACTCTCTCACATCCGAACTACATAATACTTCTGAACACCCAAATGTCTCTTTCTCTTTCTCCCTTACATTTCTCCCGTTCATGTAAATGCATTAGATACCTCTATCAAGATTCCATCGTCTCGCTTTAGATCTATGCTCAAACAACGTTTCACATGCACCGGATACATGCCTCCGGAGGTCGTGACATTTCGTGCTAGACCGTTTAACCTGACTTTTACCACGCGTTTACCTCCTGTTCGTGCTTTGTCCTTCATGCCGTGGAACGTTTAGATCTACTGTAGACAAAGGACGACAGTTGCCACTGCTTAAACGAAAATGACGCAGCAAAAAATAGGGCAAGTGATCACCGTGTCCACAATTTTCATTATGCCAAGTGATTTGGGTTATTATGCGTAGTGCATCGAAAATTATGGATCTGGTGTGCCAAACGAAAAGATATTCCGTATGTAGTATTGAAATTCAGTGTGTGTGTATATATATATATATATATATATAGGCCCTATATATAAGTTTGGAGGTCGATTGGATTTTTTTTAATTCTAGGTATAGTTCACTATAGGTTTTCCTTTGCTGAGTGTGTATGTTCTTCTTCTTCTACTTCTATGCCGTTAATCAAGTCCTGTTCAACATCATTATATGAGAGTTGGTTGTTCGGTGCTTCTCAAGTAGTAAATGTATGAATGTTGTCGCTGCCGATGCTTTGTAGAAAGAGTGAAACTTTCTTGATTGAAAACATTATCTCGTATACGACGTGACCGACTACACTTACAATACACTCTCCGAGGATTGAGGTAGTACGATGGATATCGGTCGCCCGTTATCTGTAACGATAGGCGGGCATTGTGCAAGGCCGAAAATTTATGTAAGACAGTAGGCCTACAGTAGTGAGTTGAGGAGAGTTCGAGAACATATTAAAAGTAATAGTGAATTATTAAACAACATGTCGAGTGCCCTGAAGAAATGCACGAACGCAGTGTGCTCACAGACACCCATTTTCTAAAACCACTCGATTGAAGATTAATTAGCTCATTTTGCAGCATACTCCTGAAGTAATTACTGTCTAGATATCTTTTAACTTTCACCCACAATGCTGTTGCATTTTCAAACTCCCAAACTGTAATATTTGTAGTCCCCCCCCCCCCCCCCCGCCCCCTTAGAAAAAAAAAGAAGTCTAAAGCTGATCCTCTCCCAGACTCACATCCGAACTACATGATACTTCTGAACGCCCAAATGTCTCTCTCTTTCTCACTTAAACTTCTCCGTTCATGTAAATGCATTAGAGACCTTTATCAAGATTCTACCGTCTCACTTTACTCTATGCTCAAACAACAGATCACATGCACTGAATGCCTCCGGAGGTCGCGCCATTTCGTGATATAGACCGTCTAGTGTGACGTACTATCACCACGCGTTTACCTCGTGTTCATGCTTTGTCCTTTGTGCCGCGAGCTTTTAGATCTACAGTGGACAAAGGTTGGATCGGTGGATAATGTGCAAGGCCGAATAATTATGTAAGACAGTACAATAGGTAGTTGATGAGAGTTCGAGAACAACAAGTAATACGGTGAATTATCAAACAACATGTAGAGTGCCCTGAAGAAATGCACCAACGTAGTGTGCTCACAGACACCCAGTTTATCCAACCACTCGATTGAAGATTAATTAGCTCCTTTTGCAGCACACTCCTGAAGTAATTACTTTCTAGATAACCTTTAACTTTCACCCAATGCTGTTGCATTTTCAAAATCCCAAACTGTAATGGCCTATTTGTAGTCCCCCCCCCCCTACAAAAATAAAGAAGTCTAAAGCTGATCCTCCCCTAGACTCTCTCAAATCTGAATTCTCTCTCTCCCTCTCCCACACTTCTACCGTTCATTTAAATGCATTAGATACCTTCATCAAGATTCTATCGTCTCGCTTTAGATCTATGCTCAAACAACGGATCACATGCACCGCACGCACGCCTTCCGGAGTTCTTGCCAATTCGTGCTAGACCGTCTAGCCTGACTTTAACCACGCGTTTACCTCGTGTTCGTGCTTCGAGCGTTTAGATCTACGGTAGACAAAGGACGACAGTTGCCACTGCTTGAAGATTAATTAGCTCCTTTTGAAGCACACTCCTGAAGTCATTACTGTCTAGATATTTTTTAACTTTCACCCAATACTGTAGCATTTTGAAAATCCCAAACTGTAATATTTGTTCCCCCCCCCCCCCTATAAAACAAATAAGAGGTCTATAGCTGATCCTCCCCCGGACTCTCTCACATCCGAACTACATTATACTTCTGAACACCCAAATGTCTCTCTCTCTCTCTCTCTCTCTTTCTCCCTTACACTTCTCCCGTACATGTAAATGCATTAGATACCTTTATCAAGATTCTATCGTCTCGCTTTAGATCTATGCTCAAACAACGGATCACATGCAACGGATGCTTGCCTCCGGAGGTCGGTACATTTCGTGCTAGGCCGTCTAACCTGACTTTTATCACGCGTTTACCTCATGTTCGTGCTTTTTCCTTCATGCCATGGAGCGTTTAGATCTACTGTAGACAAAGGACGGCAGTTGCCACAACATGTCGAGTGCCGGCCTGAAGAAAATGCACCGACGCAGTGTGCTCACAGAAACCCAGTTTCTCCAGCCACTCGATTGAAGGTTAATTAGCACATTTTGCAGCACACTCCTGAAGTAATTACTGTCTAGATTTCTTTTAGCTTTCACACAATGCTGTTGCATTTTGAAACTCCCAAACTGTAATATTCGTAGCCCCCCCCCCTTAAAAATAAAAAAAGTCTAAAACTGATCCTACCCCAGACTCTCACATCCGAACTACATAATACTTCCGAACACCACACTGTCTCTCTCTCCCTCTCCATCCCTCGTTCCTCGCTCTCTCTCTCGCTCTCTCTCTCTCTTTCTCCCTTACACTTTTCCTTTTCTTGTAAATGCATTCTATCGTGTCGCTTTAGATCTATGCTCAAACAACGGGTCACATGCACCGGATGCATGCCTCCGGATGTTGTGCTATTTCGTGCTAGACCGTCTAGTGTGACTACCATCACCACGCGTTTACCTCGTGTTCATGCTTTGTCCTTTGTGCCGCGAGCGTTTAGATCTACAGTGGACAAAGGTTGGATCGATGGATATAGTCGCACATAATCCGTATTATGTAGACAGTACCATAGTGAGTTCAGGAGAACTCGAGAACAACAAGTAATAGTGAATTATCAAACAACATGTCGAGTGCCCTGAAGAAATGCGCCAACTCAGTGTGCTTACAGAAACCCAGTTTCGTGAAAAACTCAATTGAAAATATAGTTCCTTTTCGCAGCACTACATGTTTGAAGTTATTACTGTCTAGATATCTTTTAACTTTCACCCAATGCTGTTGCATTTTCAAACTCCCAAACTGTGATATTTGTAGTCCCCCGCCCCCTTAGAAAAAAAAGAAGTCTAAAGCTGATCCTCTCCCAGACTCTCTCACATCCGAACTACATGATACTTCTGAACGACCAAATGTCTCTCTCTTTCTCACTTACATTTTTCCCGTTCATGTAAATGCATTAGATACCTTTATTAAGATTCTACCGTCTCGCTTTAGATCTGTGCTCAAACAACGGATCACATGCACCGGATGCATGCTTCCGGGGATCGTGCCATTTCGTGCTAGACCGTTGAGTGTGACGTACTATCTCCACGCGTTTACCTCGTGTTCATGCTTTGTTCTTTGTGCCTCGAACGTTAAGATCTACAGTGGATAAAGGTCGGATCGATGGATATTGTGCAAGACCCCCCCCCCCCCCTCCTCTCCTAAGAAAAAAGAACTCTAAAGCTGATACTCCCAGACTCTCTCACACCCCGCTCTCTCTCTCTCTCTCTCTCTCTATCTATCTCTCTCTCTCTATCTCTATCCCTCATCCCTTTCTCTCTCTCTTTCTCCCTTACACCCCAGATAGCAAAATGTTGTGGGGCCCATCTGGTTACAACTGGGCCCATTTGACCCAGATGGGCGCGGCAATATTCACTAGGCTTATATGGGCCAAAGCTCACAGCCCATCTGGGGCCCACTTGGCCCAGATGTCCCCACATGGAAACCAGATGGGCCCAAGATTGGATTTTACCACGTAAAACCCAGGGTTAATTGTATATGGGCTACATAGGCCTATGGGCCAAGTGGTTTTATACGGGGCCATATGGGCCACGAGGATTCTAAATAGGCTTTATATGGTTCAAATGGGTATATGGATCACACCGGATGCCTCCGGAGGTCGTGCCATTCAGTCGTGATAGACCGTATCGCGTGACTTTTACCACGCGTTTACCTCGTGTTCGTGCTTTGTCCTTTTTTCCGCGGGCGCTTAGATCTACAGTGGACAAAGGACGACAAGAGGTCATCCCTAGATCGCCCCTATCGAAAGCCGGGTATTGTGTGATTGCGTGACGTACGTAGGTATCGATTGCCGTTTGTGGATGCAGTGGTTCTCGACCTCTATAAAAGTCGGAGCTAAACTATTATAATTATCATTACGCCAAGAGTTGTGATTGCTGAGCTGTTGGACTTGAGTAGGCTGAATAAAACCTGTACAGGTTAACTCTAGCTCGTTTAAACTCTGACACTCAAACTCAATGGTTACTGTGAAGATGGACCTTCTTAGTCCATGCTGTGATCAATGAGCCTGATGAAAATCTACTGACACAATGGACTCCATCGCTAAACCAGTTCTGTACGTTCACGCTTCAGTCCGATGTGATATCTGCAGAAGACACCCTGCTCGACACTATTGTCGTCATGACGCTTGCAAAGAACACATTTACATCTGCGACAATTGCATCTCTGCTCATAACACGTACAATGCACAACACGGTGACTTTCTGCAGTGTGTCGTAGTAAGTGAGGTGAAGAGTAAGTGTTGCGAGCCTGGACATTCAGAGCGCTTTGCCGATCACATATGTGTCCCTTGCCAGAAGCCTCTTTGTGATGATTGCCGTGATGACCATCATGATCGAGGGCATGATTTTAATGAGATCCAGAGCGCTGTTGCCGCGACAAAGATTAAGATCAGTATAAGCTTGGATCAACTGAAAGAGCAAGTGAAACACAAGCAGGAAATGTGCGCTAATGCTTTAGACCTTGTGGCAAGAGATACTGACAAGTTGGATGTGTTAAGTAAGGAAGTGAAAACAAACATCAATGATGTTTGGCGACTTATTAAGGATCATGAAACCAAAGTACTACATGAACTTGAAGATGAAAGGCATCAGCTGCTCAAGGATCTAAGGTCTTCTATCACACCCATTCAGGACCAAACAGCTGCATCATCCGAAGTAATCTTTGGCGCACAAGAATTGATTAATTGCGGAGATGCAACAGAGATCTTATCGAAACAAGATATGATACTACAGAGCACCAAGGAGGTAGAGGAGCGTGTAAGAATAAGTGATGCGTTATGCCTCTATCCTGTCAAGAGTAAAATATCACGAATGAGTTTGGTTCCAGATGAGAGAGCCTATGGCCTGGGTCAGGTGATATGTTTATGGGAGCAGGTATGTAGCAATTCATTGAGTGAAGTGGGTAAGGCAGGTTCCTTTCTAGCGCCCCTTCCCAAAGGTGGCTTTGTTCTGGGAGCATCACACAGTGTCTCTCAATCCCATATATCTGCATCAGGTCTGTTTTTTGCTCAGGAGCAGGTTGAAACGAGCCACTATGATACCAAGCTTTCCAGTTATGCAGAAAATGGAAAGCTCACTCACTCAAAGGACATTGAAATGCTTCTGGGAAATGGGACGTTAAGGGGAATCACTGTTCTTCCTTGCGGTAAAATCGCTGTTCTTGGAAAGCACATCCAGATCTATGGCTCAGATTTAGAGTTTCTTTATGACATTAAACCAGCTGCAGGTCACGACTGGTATTCCATTGATGTTGGGCCATCTGGCACACTCTTAGCTGGTGATTGTCTGAATGGCTGCATTGATATTCTGACCGCAGAAGGCCTGATTGATCACTCCATTTCATGTTCTGGTGTGAAACCTCGGCAGCTTCATGCTCTACCTACTGGAAGTTTTGTCATCTCGCAGCCAGGCATTGAGGACTCTGGACCTATCATCAAAATTCTGAACCCTGATGGCAGTGAAGCATTGTCTCTATCAGACGATTCTTGGCAGTATGTATACTGTTCCGCAGATAATCGTGGTAATCTTTATGTTGCCGATTTGAAAATAGTGCAGAGCATAGAGGACATCGGGAACACTGATGCTTCAGGGGCAATTCAGGCAAGATTGACTTTTGACAGGTATACTCAACACGGGAAAAGAGAGGAAACTATCCTGAAAAATGAAATCATTGAAAATTGTTTATATATCAGCATTGCTGCTCAAAAGGATGGCAACCATGTAGCACTGAGTTCTAAAGATAAGTTCTGGATATTTAGGTAGAATGAAGGGCACAACCAATTGGATACAAGCAAGACTTAGTATTAGGTGTCGACCTGGGTTCAGGTTGTTTCGAGTAGTGATTCGGAAATTATGGATCTGGTGCCAACTAAAATATATTCAGTTTTTGCTTGTTGAAACTACATGTAAATAAATTTGGTCGTCTATCAGATTTTTTTTTAAATTGGCGGTCTAGTTCCTTTGCTGAGTTTTTTGTTTGGTTGTAATCGCTGCTGCTGTTTGGTAGAGAGAGGCAAAAGAGACATACTTCGGGTGACGGTGGTGAAGAAAGAGGTATACTTAGGGTGGCGGTGGTGGAGGAATACGTATACTTAGGATTTCGGTGGTGGAGGAAGAGATATATATACTTAGGGTGGCGGTGGTAGAGGAAGAGGTTTACGTAGGGTGGCGGTGGTGGAGGAAGAGGTATATAATTCAGGTGGAGAAAAAGGTTTACTTCTGGCGGCGGTGGTTGAGGAAGAGGTATACTTAGGGTGGCGGTGGTGGAGGCAGAGGTTTACTTCTGGCGGCGGTGGTTGAGGAAGAGGTATATACTTAGGGTGGCGGTGGTGGAGGAAGAGGTATATAATTCGGGTGGAGGAAAAGGTTTACTTCTGGCGGCGGTGGTTGAGGAAGAGGTATATACTTAGGGTGGCAGGGGTGGATGAAGAGGTATACTTAGGGTGGCGGTGGTGGAGGAAGAGGTTTACTTCTGGCGGCGGTGGTTGAGGAAGAGGTATATACTTAGGGTGGCAGGGGTGGAGGAAGAGGTATACTTAGGGTGGCGGTGGTGGAGGAAGAGGTATATACTTAGGGTGGCAGTGGTGGAAAAAGAGGTTTACTTCAGGCGGCGGTGGTGGAGGAAGAGATATATACTTCGAGTGGCGGTGATAGAGGAAGAGATATACTTTGGGTGACGGTGGTGGAGGAAGAGGTATAAACTTAGGGTGGCAGTGGTGGAGGAAGAGGTATACTTAGGGTGGCGGTGGTGGAGGAAAAGGTATACTTCTGGCGGTGGTGGTGGTGGAGTAAGAGGTATACTTAGGGTAGCGGTGGTGGAGGAAGAGGTATACTTTTGGCGGTGGTGGTGGTGGAGGAAAAGGTGTATACTTTAGGTGGCGGTGGTGGAGGAAGAGATATACTTTGGGTGGCGGCGGTGAAGGAAGAGGTATACTTCGGGTGGCGGTGGTAAAGGAAGAGGTATATACGTAGGGTGGCGGTGGTGGAGGAAGAGGTATATACGTAGGGTGGCGGTGGTGGAGGAAGAGGTATACTTTGGGTGGCGGTGGTTGAGGAAGAGGTATACTTCTGGCAGTGGTGGTGGTGGAGGAAGAAGTGTATACTTTGGTTGGCGGTGGTGGAGGAAGAGATTTACTTTGGGTGGCGGTGGTAGAGGAAGGGGTATATACTTAGGGTGGCGGTGGTGGAGGAAGAGGTATACTTTGGGTGTCGGTGGTGGAGGAAGAGGTATACTTCTGGCGGTGGTGGTGGTGGAGGAAGAGGTGTATACCCTGGGTGGCGGTGGTGGAGGAAGAGATATACTTTGGGTGGCGGTGGTGGAGGAAGCGGTATACTTCGGGTGGCGGTGGTAGAGGAAGAGGTATATACTTCGGGTGGCGGGGGTGGAGGAAGATATATATACTTCTCTCTCTCTCTTTCTCTATCTTTCTCTCTCTCTCATTCCATCTTTAATGCTTCGCCTCTCGCTCTCTCTCTGTCTCTCTCTCTCTCCATCTCTAATATTTATTAAGTAAACGAGGCTGCGGGGAAAGTTGCATTAATGGAATATACTTGAGAGTTTGAATAAATCTCACAGCAAGACGGGTTTCACTGTTTGTCAACGACCAGATCCCAGCGTACGGTCAGGTCAAATACCATTTGAATGCCCTGGAGTAACTGACGAAACTTTTAATACGTAAATAAATCGCACAGACATATTACTTTGAACGTATAATATCTCTTCTTCGTGTTTCTTTATATCTCTGTCTCTCTCTGTCTCTGCCTTTTTTCTCTCTCTGTATGCCTCTCTCTCTCTCTATCTTCCTTTATTCCTTCCACCCCCCCCCCCCCCTCTCTCTCTCTCTCTCTCTACCCCTCCATGTCTCCATCCCTCCCTCCCACCGGTATTTTTTTTTTTTTTTTTTTTTTTTATAATTTTGTTAAATACATGTTCATTCAATGCGCAAAAAATAATAACAGAATGATAATAAATAAGATTCAACATAATTACAATATATTGAAGTTTCATTACTTTAACATAAATGCATAACAAATAATATATGCGTTTAGTTACTAATTATCAGAGAAACGGAACAGAATTATATACAGTTGGAAGTTATTACTCAATTATGATAATATGATATGTTGTGAACTGAATGAATAATATATCAAAAAAGAGCCTCATACACACACACAAACACGCAGAAAGACACATTCTATATCCACAAACTCCTAAATTCCACCTCCCTTCCCAAACACAGCCACATCTACACAGACGTTGAAAATCCAGTCTCTTCCATGTCCCACTAACCAAATTATATAAACTATATTAATAATGACAGTTGTCCCATTTCATGGAGTAAGGGGTAAAGTGCCTCTCTTCTCCCCTCGTTCCATTTCTTCTTGTCTATTTTTTTATTTTTTTTAAAATTAATTCTTGAGGAATTTTGTAATCATGAAACGATAGGAATGATGTCAGACAGAGATACAATAAAATATAAAAGATTATTTTGCTTCCCACACCGGGAATCGAACCCGGGCCACGGCGGTGAGAGCGCCGGATCCTAACCACTAGACCATATGGGATCACATGAGTAATTATTCTTTTTGTTCTTGTTCATGTTGTTCTTGTTCTTGGGGGGGGGGGGTAAGGATGATTCAAATTATTTCATTTCTCATGCAAAACATAATACAATGAATAATTATATTACAAAATACATGTATGTGCAATGAAACGACAAATATAATAGAAAAAAGCAATTGAAAAAAGGGGAACTAACTAGAAGCAGAGCTTGTTGAAGTGTTAGTTCCTCAGATGCTGTTTTACAATATAACATGAACAAAGTATGCTTAGAAATCAATAAATAGAAAAATATGTAGCTAAGACATTATAGATTTTGGGGAGAAAAATAAAAGAGTGGAAAAATGGAGGAAAATAGTATAGAAGGCAAAGAGAAAGAAAGGTACAAAAAAGGACAATTAAAAGATTGCATAAGTTCTATATAAAAAAAGGAGGTTAGATCAGTAGAATGAAGGAGAAAGAGATTGAGTCGAGAGTCAAACAAACCGAGATTCATGTATATGTGTTTCAAAGTAATTTTTTTTTTTTAATGTGTATAGACTGGTACTTTGTTTAAGAAAATGTTCTATACAGCATTCCATCTCTTGTAACAAAAGGCCACCTCTGAAAATGTTCATTTTCATTTATTTTACATACTAATATCTTATGACTACACTGTAAAAAAGAATTTGTTCATTGGTAATTTTTACGTATTTTTTCCATGTAGAATTTACATGATGAAAACATTAGTTTTGCCACTTACGCACTAAATTTAAGTCTTGCTAACTCAAACTTTCAATTTAGTAGAACATACGTGGAATATTTAAGTAAAATCAAATACATAAAAACTTTAAGTAATTTCAGCTTGTATTAATTTAGTAATTTTAACTCAAAATCAGAAATTATACGTATTACTCAAACAATTGATGTTGATTATTCTTATCTTTTTAAAGTAAGGACCGATGTAGTGCGTAATAGAAATATTTACATCATTTATGAATATTCATTAAGACCAAATTAAACTCTTTTTTAAATAAAATAATTCTTTTTTGTGGTTGAATGAAAATTTAAGGACTTTAAAACATTTACTAATTCATTTAACATGGCTAAGCAAAGACAAGACAATTTTTAATTGTTACCCAGTTCAAAACAAATAAAAACTTGATATTTCAGGAAATTGTCAACCAATTTTCCTTTTAAGATGCTACGATCAAGTATATATAAAATTTGGAGCCTTTCAATATGTGTCGAATGGAAGCGTATGTAATAGTTTGTGATGGTGGTAGATATATATATATATATATATATATACGGTTAAATCTTAAATAGAAGTAGTGAATGATTAGTGGATGTTATTTGTTAGATTAGATGGGTACCAAATCGTGCAATATGTAATCCTATCATAGCTTGTTTTTAATTATCTAAAATGATTACAATACTTAAATTATTTACGTTAATGTAACTCGATTTAGCTGAGTAAAAATGTATTCAGCAAAATAAATAAAGCCGTAGGTAATATTTACTTAATAAAAATGAGGCAATTCTTTTCCTCAATTTTATTGAGTTATTTCGACTATTATTTTTTTACAGTGTAGGCCTTGACAAAAATGGAAACAAATGATTATAAGTGAACGATGCTGCGGGGAAAGTTTCATTGAAGGAATATACTTGAGAGTTTGAATAAACCTCACAGCAAGACTGGTTTCACTGTTTGTCAACGACCAAATCTCAGCGTTCGGGTCAAAATGAAAGGTCAAATACCATCTGAATGCCCTGGAGTAACTGACGAAACTTTTAATACGTAAATAAATCGCACAGACATATTACTTTGAACGTATAATATCTCTTCTTCGTGTTTCTTTATATCTCTGTCTCTCTCTGTCTCTGCCTTTTTTTCTCTCTCTGTATGCCTCTCTCTCTCTCTCTCCCTTCCTTCCTTCCTTTCACCCACCCCTCTCTCTCTCTCTCTCTCTCTACCCCTCCATGTCCTTTTTTTTTTTTTTTTTTTTTTAATACATTTAATAAATAATTGTTCATTCACTGCGCAAAAAATAATAACAGAATGATAATAAATATGATTCAACATAATTACAATATATTGAAGTTTCATTACTTTAACATGAATGCATAACGAATAATATATGCGTTTAGTTACTAATTATCAGAGAAACAGAACAGAATTATATACAGTTGGTAGTTATTACTCAATTATGATAATATGATATGTTGTGAACTGAATGAATAATATTTAAAAAAAAGAGCCTCATACACACACACAAACACGCAGAAAGACATACATTCTATATCCACAAACTCCTAAATTCCACCTCCCTTCCCAAACACAGCCACATCTACACAGACGTTGAAAATCCAGTCTCTTCCATGTCCCACTAACCAAATTATATAAACTATATTAACTATGACAGTTGTCCCATTTCATGGAGTAAGGGGTAAAGTGCCTCTTTTCTCCCCTCGTTCCATTTCTTCTTGTCTATTTTTTTATTTTTTTTTAAATTAATTCTTGAGGAATTTTGTAATCATGAAACGATAGGAATGATGTCAGACAGAGATACAATAAAATATAAAAGATTATTTTGCTTCCCACACCGGGAATCGAACCCGGGCCACGGCGGTGAGAGCGCCGGATCCTAACCACTAGACCATATGGGATCACGTACATGAGTAGTTGTTCTTTTTGTTATTTTTTCTTCATGTTGTTCTTGTTCTTGGGGGGGGGGGGTAAGGATGTTCAATCTGGCTAGACCAGAAGCTATACGGTTCTTCGAGTTATTCATCAATGATAATTAGATGGCGCTGTTTCTTTTTCTTTGGCTCAAATATTGATTCAATGATATCAGTCCAGGAGGGTTTAATTCAATTTTGTTGAATCGTCTGGTTGTGATACCTATTTTATATCAATTTTAACACTTTTTTTTTCATTCAATTTCGTCCCGCAACTGCCTAATCAATCTTGCACATCTCATAATAGTCGATTTCATCTTTGATCATTCATTTTCGAACTTTGTCCAATAAATTGTTAATGATTTACATTCAATTTCGTCAAAATCAAATCGAGTTCGTCATCCTCGGCTACCAACGTACTACACTGCATGATTGAATCAATTTCGCCATTTTCCAATCGCTTTAGTCAAAAGCGTCATTCCAGTTTGTCAGTCATTGTTTGCTTAAACATCATACTTTGCGATGGGTGTCATGGTCTAAATATTAATTTGCGAGATTTTCGAGATGGCAGTGCGAAAAATTACATCTTATAAAGAGGAAAACAAAGGCTCAAATATTGATTCAGTGAGGCCCAGGAGGGTTTGATTCCATTATGTTGAATCATCTGGTTGTGATACCCATTTTATATCAATTTTAACACTTGTGTTTCCATTCGATTACGTCCCGCAACTGCCTAATCAATCTTGCACATCTCACAATAGTTGTTTTAGTCTTTGATCATTCATTTTCAAACTGTGTCCAATCAATTTCAACGACTTACATCCCATTTCGTCAAATTCAAATCAAGTTCGTCATCCTCGGCTACCAACGTACTACACTGCATGATTGAATAAATTTCGCCATTTTCCAATAAATTTTGTCAAAAGCCTCATTCCAGTTCGTCAGTCGTTGTTTGCTCAAACATCATACTTTGCAGTTGGTTGTCATGGTCTAAATATTAATTTGCGAGCGAGATTTTTGAGATGGCAGTGCGAAAAATTACATCTTATAAAGAGGAAAATCCAAATTCTGATAGGGGTATAAGCCCATTCTCATAACAGAAGACTGAAAAGACCTTTGATAATTAACATGATCACAATCATTTATAAATGCGGGCGAGCGTAGCTTTAATTAAGGCACGTTTAGTGAGGAGAGAAAGTTACATTACATTAACATATTATGAATTAGATAATAACAAATCGCACCTTTCCATTTTTACATCTCGTTATCAAATTATTACAATGCATAACAAAACATGTAGGCCTATGTGTTTAGTTACTAATTATCAGAGAAACAGAACAGAATTATATACAGTTGGAAGTTATTATAATAATATGATATGTTGTGAACTGAATGAATAATATTTGAAAAAAGAGTCTAATACACACACGCACACACACACAGGTAGACACATACACATACAATCTTACCTATCCACCCTCCCCCTTCCATACCCAAAACTCCCAAATTTCCCCTCCCTTTCCGAACACAGCCACAGCTAAACAGTAATTGGAAGTCCAGTCTCTTCTCTGTCCTACTGACCAAATTATATAAAATGTTTCAGTCTGAGATAGAAGTGTTTGCCTCGCCGTCCATAACCATGAAAGTTGTCCCATTTTCTGAAGTGAAGTGTAAAAGTGCCTCTCTTCTCCGCTAATTCCATTACTTCTAGTCTTTTTTGGGGGTTAATTCTTGAGGAATTTTGTGATCTTCATAACGATATGAATGATGTCAGACAGAGATACAATAAAATATAAAAGATTATTTTGTTTCCCACACCGGGAATCGAACCCGGGCCACGGCGGTGAGAGCGCCGGATCCTAACCACTAGACCATATGGGATCACATACATGATTAGTTGTTCTTTTTCTTCTTTTTCTTCTTGTTGTTCTTGGAGGGGGAGGGGATTCAAGGATGTCCAATCTGAAAAGATACGTCTGGCTAGACCACCTGAACTGTAAATAGTTTTGTGGGCTATACGGTTCTTCGAGTTATTTATTAATGATAATAGATGGCGCTGTTTCTTTTTCTCTGGCTCAAATATTGAATCAATGAGGTTAGTCCAGGAGGGTTTGATTAAATTTTGTTGAATCATCTGGTTGTGATACCCATTTTATATCAATTTTAACACTTTTGTTTCCATTCGATTACGTCCCGAAACTGCCTAATCAATCTTGCACATCTCATCATAGTCGATTTCATCTTTGATCATTCATTTTCGAACTTTGTCCAATAAATTTCAATGATTTACATCCAATTTCGTCAAAATCTAATCGAGTTCGTCATCCTCGGCTACCGACGTACTACACTGCATGATTGAATCAATTTCGCCATTTTCCAATCGCTTTAGTCAAAAGCGTCATTCCAGTTTGTCAGTCGTTGTTTGCTTAAACATCATACTTTGCAGTTGGGTGTCATGGTCTAAATATTATTAATTTGCGAGCGAGATTTTCGAGATGGCAGTGCGAAAAATTACATCTTATAAAGAGGAAAACCCAAATTCTGATAGGGGTATAAGCCCATTCTCATAACAGAAGACTGAAAAGACCTTTGATAATTAACATGAATCATTTATAAATGCGGGCGAGCGTAGCTTTATTTATGGCACGTTTAGTGAGGAGAGCAAGTTACATTACATTAACATATTATGAATTAGATAATAACAAATCGCACCTTTCCATTTTTACATCTCGTTATCAAATTATTACAATGCATAACAAAACATGTAGGCCTATGTGTTTAGTTACCAATTATCAGAGAAACAGAACAGAATTATATACAGTTGGAAGTTATTATAATAATATGATATGTTGTGAACTGAATGAATAATATTTGAAAAAAGAGTCTCATACACACACGCACACACACACAGGCAGACACATACACATACAATCTTACCTATCCACCCTCCCCCTTCCATATACACAAAACTCCCAAATTTCCCCTCCCTTTCCGAACACAGCCACAGCTAAACAGTCATTGGAAGTCCAGTCTCTTCCATGTCCCACTTTCTAAATTATATAAAATGTTTCAGTCTGAGATAGAAGTGTTTGCCTCGCCGTCCAGATAAAAGTTTGCCTCGTCGTCCTTAAGTATGAAAGTTGTCCCATTTTTCTGAAGTATAGTGTTAAAGTGCTTCTCTTCTCCGCTAATTCCATTTCTTGTATATTTTCTAAATTTCTTTTTGTTTTTAATTCTTGAGGAATTTTGTGATCATTATAACGATATGAATGATGTCAGACAGAGATACAATAAAACATAAAAGATTATTTTTCTTCCCACACCGGGAATCGAACCCGGGCCACGGCGGTGAGAGCGCCGGATCCTAACCACTAGACCATATGGGATCACATAGATGAATAGTTGTTCTTTTTTTTCTTTTTCTTCTTGTTGTTCTTGGGGGGGGGGGTTCAAGGATGTCCAATCTGAAAAGATACGTCTAGCTAGACCGCCTGAACTGTAAATAGTTATGTGGGCTATACGGTTCTTCAAGTTATTTATTAATGATAATTAGATGGCGCTGTTTCTTTTTTCTCTGGCTCAAATATTGATTCAGTGAGGTTAGTACAGGAGGTTTTGTTTAAATTATGTTGAATCATCTGGTTGTGATACCCACTTTATATCAATTTTAACACTTATGTTTCCATTCGATTACGTCCCGCAACTGCCTAATCAATCTTGCACATCTCATGATAGTCGTTTTCGTCTTTAATCATTCATTTTCGAACGTTGTCTACACAATTTCAATGATTTACATCCAATTTCGTCAAAATCTAATCGAGTTCGTCATCCTCGGCTACCGACGTACTACACTGCATGATTGAATCAATTTCGCCATTTTCCAATCGCTTTAGTCAAAAGCGTCATTCCAGTTTGTCAGTCGTTGTTTGCTTAAACATCATACTTTGCAGTTGGGTGTCATGGTCTAAATATTATTAATTTGCGAGCGAGATTTTCGAGATGGCAGTGCGAAAAATTACATCTTATAAAGAGGAAAACCCAAATTCTGATAGGGGTATAAGCCCATTCTCATAACAGAAGACTGAAAAGACCTTTGATAATTAACATGAATCATTTATAAATGCGGGCGAGCGTAGCTTTATTTATGGCACGTTTAGTGAGGAGAGCAAGTTACATTACATTAACATATTATGAATTAGATAATAACAAATCGCACCTTTCCATTTTTACATCTCGTTATCAAATTATTACAATGCATAACAAAACATGTAGGCCTATGTGTTTAGTTACCAATTATCAGAGAAACAGAACAGAATTATATACAGTTGGAAGTTATTATAATAATATGATATGTTGTGAACTGAATGAATAATATTTGAAAAAAGAGTCTCATACACACACGCACACACACACAGGCAGACACATACACATACAATCTTACCTATCCACCCTCCCCCTTCCATATACACAAAACTCCCAAATTTCCCCTCCCTTTCCGAACACAGCCACAGCTAAACAGTCATTGGAAGTCCAGTCTCTTCCATGTCCCACTTTCTAAATTATATAAAATGTTTCAGTCTGAGATAGAAGTGTTTGCCTCGCCGTCCAGATAAAAGTTTGCCTCGTCGTCCTTAAGTATGAAAGTTGTCCCATTTTTCTGAAGTATAGTGTTAAAGTGCTTCTCTTCTCCGCTAATTCCATTTCTTGTATATTTTCTAAATTTCTTTTTGTTTTTAATTCTTGAGGAATTTTGTGATCATTATAACGATATGAATGATGTCAGACAGAGATACAATAAAACATAAAAGATTATTTTTCTTCCCACACCGGGAATCGAACCCGGGCCACGGCGGTGAGAGCGCCGGATCCTAACCACTAGACCATATGGGATCACATACATGAATAGTTGTTCTTTTTTTAGGTGGGCTGTATCTAATACAGACCACCTTATAATTTTGTTAAAATTGCCTTTATTATTATTATTATTTATTTATTATTTATTTTTCTTATTTCGACCCACTTTTTTGTGTTCAAGATAATTTGAAAATGGTTCAATCAAATACCCTGAAATTTGACACACATATGTATAGGCATATGAAAAAAACACAGCAAACTTTTCAACCTTGACCTTGACTGATGACGTCATCTAGGCGCCATTTTGTGAAATGTTCTGAAAAATTACTCATGATCATATTTTCATAACGGTACGTCATTTCTCATTCATATTTATCATGATCAAGGTCAATATCAGTCCAGTCAATTTCAGGTCAAAAAACGCGCGCGTGCGCGTACGTCCGCGCGTCAGTGCGCGCGCAAAATTTCAAAATGCTCCAAATCGTCTCAAATTTTTTTTACATACGTTTCCGGCCATTTTAAGCATTTCATAAAAAATCGCGCACATGTGCATGCGCGCGCGTTTTCGCGCGTAACACCATTACATAACATAGAATCGCCATTTTTTTTTCTTTCATGATATTTCATATATTTGTTTGTACAATTTGATACCACGTTTATATCTTTATGACCATTAATAACAAGATGAGCGTCCATTCAAGATAAATGTCCGTGCGCGCGAGCTCTTTTAATACATAGCATATATGGGCAAAAACATGCCTATACAAAATGCATTATAGCTCTTTGGAATGCACCGGGATCCTCAATTTGTTTTCATATTTAGATAGAGTATGAGTCGAAAATATGATTCCATGTCTCATTTGGCCATTAAGTGTATCGTGACATCATCATAATGGCCTTGGAATTCAAAATACGAATTTGCATATAATGGCGTCAGCATATTTATGTAACATTGATTGTATCTCTGTAAATATTTATCGATTTTCTTCCAAATTTCGATATGATGTAGCTGAAACAATTCTCTACAAGCTCAGTTAACACCATTTTTCATTTTGATGATGTCATCAGAGTGAAAATTTCGATTAAAGGCCTCATGTCAGAAATTTCACAATTTGCGTGTTATGACTATAGAAGGTGAATTTCGTTGACGTAATGAATCTACATGATATTGTTATTAAGAATTTGTAAGCAGTATGTCGCTTATTTTTGCTCTATTTTGTCTCAAATTTTAGTTGACCAGCCCACCTATACTTGTTCCAAACAAGTATTATGTCTAGTTTCTTTTTCTTCTTGTTGTTCTTGGGGGGGGGGGGGGTTCAAGGATGTCCAATCTGAAAAGATACGTCTAGCTAGACCGCCTGAACTGTAAATAGTTATGTGGGCTATACGGTTCTTCAAGTTATTTATTAATGATAATTAGATGGCGCTGTTTCTTTTTTCTCTGGCTCAAATATTGATTCAGTGAGGTTAGTACAGGAGGTTTTGTTTAAATTATGTTGAATCATCTGGTTGTGATACCCACTTTATATCAATTTTAACACTTATGTTTCCATTCGATTACGTCCCGCAACTGCCTAATCAATCTTGCACATCTCATGATAGTCGTTTTCGTCTTTAATCATTCATTTTCGAACGTTGTCTACACAATTTCAACGATTTACATCCAATTCCGTCAAAGTCAAATCAAGTTCGTCATCCTCGGCTACCAACGTACTACTGTATACTGCATGATTGGATAAATATCGCCATTTTCCAATAGATTTCGTTAAAAGTGTCATTCCATGTCGCCAGTCGTTGTTATAAGGTTTTGCCTATGCGACGAATTGTGATGACTTACTCTTGAAATTGATTGCTCAAAGTCGATTTTGGAATAGGTTAGTACATTCTGCAGCAGACTTCCATCGTGAAACGACTCGAAAGAAACTTAACGAAAAAGAATGAACACCTACTAAAATTAACTCTGACAACGTTGCTCGATCCCGGATTCCTAGGAAGAAATGAAAGTGCCCCAAAATCCAATGCTACACATTATTATGCCAACATGGTGAAGATTATCTATCCTTCTCTCTTTATATAAACTATCTCTCTCATGCTTATCCCTTACTATCTCTGAGTCCCCCACTCTCACCACCCCTCTCTCTCTCTCTATCTCTCATTCTGCCACTCTCCCCCTCTCTCTCTCTCTCTCTCTTCTCTCTCCTTCTTCATCTCTCTCTATCTGTCCATCTGCTCTCTCTTTAGACAGACTAGATATTTAAAAATATACTAACGCATTAGTTGTGGCAGTGGAAATTACTAAATCAATAAGTTTTCTATATAGAGGGAGCAAGTAGCAACAAGTAGGACAGTGGGGCTTTAAAACACAGAATGATCATTCATGCTTATAGCAAGTGCATTTACAACGTTAACATAATTCAACTCGCACTAAAATGCCGTTTCACATGAAAAGTCGCTTGTGGACATAATAGTCTGGGAAGAAGCCAGAGCTATATTTGCTCGATAAGTAAGACAATATTTGATGAGAAGGACGCTTTGATATCAAACCTTTTAAGTCTTCAATTATCGAATTGAATACTTTAAGTGCTTTTCATTTATTGAGATGCTTAGAACACACAGTAGTATATTGACTCGATCTAGCAGGGCTCTTTTCATGTTCCTGTATTCGGTGATCGGAAAAATAAGGAAGGGGTTTACAACCAAAATTATCATAAAAAGTGGAGCATATATTCATAACAAAGACTTCTTTCCTGGCATTTTTAAAGATATCTTTTGTTGTTTTCATATCATGCATGTTGCTCTTTTGATATTTTATGTCCAGTTGTGGTTCCAAAGTAATATATATTACACTTTCATTCATTACCTACAAAAGTTATTGTGCCTCGCTTAAATTATTTAATAATCAATAATATGGGGGTTGTACAGATAATATAGGCCTAGATGGGTTTAACTGATATTGGAATAGTTATAACGAGCTAACTAAGTGATACGATTTAGAGCAACGTGATCAGGAAGCTTGGTTCGTTTTTCTTCTTAGGTCAGAATCTTGTAGATTGATCAATCACCATTTTCACCCCCTCCTTTTTATTCTCCTCCGCTATACCTTCTGATATTCTTCCTTCCCCTCCCCTGGTATTCCCTCCTCATTCTTCCTTTTCTCCTTCTCTCCCTCGCCTTTCTTCTTTTCCTTCTCCTTCTCCTTCTTCTTCCTCTTAACAGTCTGTCATGTTCACGAATGTTATGCCAAAGATTTTTTGCTACATGTTCGTGTCTCACAGGCGCGGATCCAGGATTTTTTAGGGGTGGGGGCCCAAAATGCGCTAAGTGGGGGGGGGGGGGGGGGTAGTGAACACTACTTTTTTTTTTGTTATTGCTCCGAAAAATTTAAAATCGCGCCGGCCGAAAATGCGCTCAGTGGGGGGAGAGGGGTAGTGAGCACATTTTTTGTTTGGCCCTCGAAAATTTCTCCCACCCCCTTGAGCGCCAGGGGGGGGGGGGGGGGGCATCTCCCAAAAAAGGTAAAATTAACGTGTTTTTACACGTTTTTCCGGGCCCACCGCCCCCCCCCCCTGGATCCGCCACTGGCGTCTCATACAGTAGGCCCATTTAAATAAAATGACTATATAAATTATCTTGAGCTGCTTGATAATTTAAAGGACAAGCCCACTCCAAAAATAACTTACTTTCAATGAAAGCAGAAAAATCAGACAAACCATTCAAAAAAAGTTTGAGCGAATTCGGATCACTAATAAGAAAGTTATGAATTTTTGAAAAAGTATGTAAAACTATGGAACAATGAGAATCACAGCACAATTTGCCAAGATGGTTATCAGTTTGTGACGTCATGTCCTCACTACTTATCAATCGCTTTATATAGTTTAATCCCATTAATTTCCCTTTTTATTCCCTAAAACTTGATTTCCCCATGCCTTTGCCCAGGTTATATGATTTGTATCATGTTGCGTGCATGACATTTCCCAAAATATTTTATGAATTTTGAAGAATTTATACTTTTTTCTGAATATTGTATTTCATAATTATTGATTTTTATATAAATAGTTTATCAAAATTCAATTTTTCATGATTTAACTGGACAAAAATTACTCTTTATTTGTGCATCCACACAAAAACATATTACTAACAATCTAACTTGGATGCTGGTGTGAAGAAATAAGATTCTTAGGGTGAAAATAGGAAATTTATATTATCAATATAAAGAAAATAATTAGTGGATAGTGAGGACCATACGTCACAGATTCATGAGTGAGTTGCCAATTTGTGTAGTGATTTTCAATTTATTTCATGTCATTAAAAATGTATAACTTTGTTATTAGTTATCCGATTTTGCTCAAACTTTTTTTGATTGGTTTGTCTGATTTTTCTGGTTCTATTGGAAGTAAGTTATTTTTGGAGTGGACTTGGGCTTTAAGTACCTATAAAAAGGAAGGAGTTCCTATCTTTATACTCCAGCATTCAAAACCGTTTAATTACATAATATCAATGAAAAGGAAACAAAAAACGTTTAGGAAATATGATTCACTTTAAGTGTAGTTACACTGAGATGTAGGCCTACAATAATCTATTAAACGAAACACGGATAAGGATTGCGGAATAATCAAACAAAATTAATCTTCTTCTTTTTTTTTTTTGCAATATAGAAGGCACATCATTTATTTCCTGAAGTATAACACATGCAAAACATATCAATAAAAAGCAAAAAAGTCCCTATGGAAATATGATTCACTTTAAGTACAGTTACACTGAGATGTACAACAATCTATTGAACGAAAGACGGATAAGGATTACGGAATAATCGATTTTTTTTTCTCTCTTTTATAAAAGGCACATCCATTAGTTCTTGAAGGATCACACATACAATAATAATTGTAACGATGCCATTTACACAATATATTTCTTGTATTGTTCATCGGAATATCTCGCAATATTCATATTATTGCTCGCATCAAACTCAATACAATGAAATCAAATATATATTAGACATTTTGGCGATATAGCACATTGCGCTAAAAGGAAATGATGTATTCAAAATGACAAATCAAACTACAATCCTACAAAAAAAATTGAGATAGTGAAAGCAAATTCATGTCACTCTATTTTCCTGATCATGCATAAATACTCATTCCTTCCCCCTCCCACTTAAAATAAAATCCTCACAAAATTAGTTATGAATGAACAAATTGGATATAGTAACAAAGTAATTAAAAAAGATGATGTATTTAAAATGACAAATCAAACTTCAATCCTACAAAAAAAAATTGAGATAGTTAAAGCAAATTCAAGTCACTCTATTTTCCTGATCATGCAAAATACTCATTCCTTCCCCTCCCACTTAAAAATGAAATCCTCACAAAATTAACAAGGTAACAGCAATTAAGAAAAGAAAAAATATTTGGGTGCGCTCGATATAGACCTCCCCCCCCCCCCCCCCCCCCCCCAAAAAAAAGGGGGGGGACTGGACAAATAAACAAGTCTTCTACAATGGAAACATTTCGGTGCTTTTTATTATCTACAGGCAACTAAATATTATACTACACCGACCAGACGAAAGTAAGAAAAACACACGAGGATTGTCCACTGCAGTATATTCCTATCATTATTGTTTCTATCTTTTCAAGTATAGTTAAATTTGATTTTGAAATGAAAACGTAATGACAGAAAAATCAACGATTGTAAATCACGAATCTAAGTATAAAAATATCTCACACAATGGTTGCTCACGATCACGATATTCAATGTGTTAGTCCGCTGTCCAGCCATCTCTGATAATTATTGGACCCAATGTTTACAAATCTGTTTACATTATGTTATCCCGTAGAGTTTCGAGCACAGGATGAATTTTGAAAATTTCAAAACACTTGTGAACATTTTCAAAGCGAGGTAAAGAGATCATTAAGCACGTTCTACTGTGATAGAAAGAAAAGGATTTTTAACAGAGCGATCAATAACAATTGAGGATAAGGAAGGAAAAATCGGCTAGAGTATGACTTTATCCCTTGTGCAAATACACCTGCGTAGACAGTGATAAATAAAGTTGAAGAGTCGATTCAATCACTACATGTACATACATCTTGTTTATAGTTCTGTCCCTTTTAACATAATATAACAACGTAAAAAATTTGGAGGCATAATTCGTTTCTGGAACATATTCAAACAAAATATTACGCAGGACAGAAAAGTGATTGCGGAATGTAAAGATTTTTTTCTTCCGTTAATAATTTCAATTAAATAATAGGTAAACGACTGGTCATCAATCAAACAGTTTGCTACTACATGGCCTATCTTATGAATTAAATTCTGATATCGCCTGCCTAATTTATAAAAAAATCCCGACCTGTGTGTATAAACTTTATACATCTTGAATCATCACATCATAAATGTTGTAATATTTCCCACTTTGGCGTTTAAAAAGACCATGATGCTACATAATATAAAGGACGTTTCGACACTTCCAACCTTTGTGTACTGTACAATTAGAACTGTCAGTTACATTTTTTCCAATAACGATTTACATTCAGCAAAAAAAAGGGAAAACATGTATTAATGCCAATACACGATTCCAAAATAGTGCAGACCGACCTAGTAATAGTCTTTAAATAGCGGCGGAGCCGGATTATTTTTATGGGGGATAAAGGTCCCGATTCTATCAAGCAAAGACAAAAGGGCTACTCATAATTTGTTATGATAACACAAAAAAGGGACGTTTCACGTAGTTTTTAAACTAATCGCGGGGGAGATTACCAGCCTCCTTTTGCCCGCCCCTGGTCCTACTAATCTTAAGATGATCAGAATGTGTCCCTCTTCTTTAGATTTGGGCGCCTTAAAATGACAAATACATTCCAGTTGTCACCTACCAATTTGTGGATAAAACCATTTTAATCTGACACACGAACAAATAGTGCTTTCTGATATAATAGTCAATATGACTCACAGGCCATGCACATGCCCCATCCTCTTAATCTAACTTGCACACACACAAAAATCGGAAGTGACTAGGTAAAGATAAGAGCATCAAAAGGAGGAGTGCGATCACTAGAAAATAATACTGGAATAGAAAGATGGGTATAAAATACATATATTGGCCCTGGGAGTAAAAAAAGAAGAAATAATTTGACAAACCATGCAAGTACTCTTTCCTTTTTTGCGAATCAAATTGAAATAGACTTATTTTCAATAATATTAAGTAGATGTAATTAACATTGTTCCCTAACCATTGCTAACTGACTATGGTCACATCAAGAAATACCACTACAGAATCCATTTCAGCTAAAGTAAAGAAATTAATCAAACACAGATTCCAAAGTGATAGACTCTCAATAAAACATAGTGCAAGATAGAAATGATTTGTTAACATATTGGCTATAAAAACAAAAGCAAGTTATAAGTAAAGCAATATTGTTGAAACCAATCAAGCACTGCTTTGCAGTGAATAAATTATCTTTGTAGAGAACATCACGAAACTGTGATGTTCGGCAAAGGTTCTTGCTTTTGAGATGAAGTTTGTGTGTCCTTTTTCTTCTTGTTCCGACCCCCCTCCGATTCGTCTTCTTGCATGGCAGACAACGCCTCCTTAGATTTATCATCCGTCGAAGTCTTCCGTCGCGAGACCTTCCTTCGATGCCCGCGGTCTCCGTCGCCCACGGGTTCAGAGATGCTATTCAACCTGTGTTTTCCTCGAGGATTTTTCCCTTTTCCTTTTCCTCCTCGCGTCGCTCGCATGATGAACGCAAGCGTCGACATCTTCGTACGTTGGCCAGATCCATCCACGTCAGCGTTTATATCAGGCAGGGTTGGTGCTCTGGCGGGCTGCCGAAAGTTTGCCTGATTTTGGATCGAATACGCATCCATCATGGTCGCCCATGTCCTCTGTAAATGGCGATTGCTGCTCTTGCTCTCTGCATGCCCGACAGGCTTATGTTGTCTGCTGGATACAAACGATTGCGCGTATTGCTTGTCGTCTGCAGTTTGTGATGCGAGCCCCAGGAGTGTGATGGCGGAGTCGATCGACTTCGTTCGAAGATCGACGTCGTTGCCGTTAGGGAAGGGATATTGCGAGAGGTTGTTTGATTGAGTTAAGCTTGGTAATCGCATGGGATGGCTGTCGATCGGAGGGACACTGTCAGTCGGCAAGGATGACATCGGTGACGAAACTGAAGAATTGATGCTCGAATTTTTCGTGGTAAGATTTGGCATGAACTTAGTTTTCGATTTCATCTTAGAGATTTTTTCTTTTCGCCTCGTGGCATGATCTATAGGTGGACAGATCATGTATCGTTCTCGGGACATTTTCTTGGCGTGGGCTTGCTCTTCTTGTTCTCTGCGTCTTGCAGCCTCGGCCCACCCCTCGGCGTTCATGTGCATTTCGCGGTCACATATACGCGGATTGGCTTTCCCCCTGGTGATTAGTTCGTCAGCAATGTCTGTCAACCCCAAACGCCTGGCGTACAAAAGCGGCGTCAGGCCATCATTGTCGGGCACATCAACGCTCTGCTGTCTCAAATTAATGTGATCAAGGACCTTATTCACGATCTCCGCATCCTCGCTAGCCACCGCATGATACAGAGCATTCCTGCCATGTTTGTCGCGTCCCATCATGTTCACAGCGCTCACCCCGGCCTTCTTCAAGATGATCTCCATTAGATCTAGAAAACCCAGACGACAGCAATGATGAAAAATTGTGACGTCATCATCATCCGATTCAAGCATCTCCGCACCGTGATGGACGAGGAACCTGAACATGTGCCTGCGCTTTTCATCGTCAGATATGCCCAGGGTGACCATTAGGGGGGTCCTCCCATTGTCCAGCTTGTTATTGATATTGACCCCCTGGTCAAGCAAGGCTTTTATCTGGCGGTAACGCAGACGGACAATCGCTTCGGTCAGCCTCTGGGTCATCGTCTCAAATGAAATCTCTTCCTGACCGATCACAAATCATATTTTGTTGTTCAGCAGCAATTTCGTTCTCATACTCTTCGGGCTATACAGATCAATATGATCTATATCTACAGCCCCTCGATGAAATGAAACGGCTCAAAATCAGTCTGGCAAATCTTTCATGAATACACTCACTGTGCTTAGTCATTAATTTTAATCAAAATGTAGCCAATGAACGACACGTATACGCAATAGCTCAATTAGTATTTTCACCGATGTTGATTAATTTCCATGCGATTCGACTACGAGCCTCTCATGATAACAGTGCAACCATAGAACATCAAAGGGTGGTTGATTTGTAACAAATAGAAGTAATTGATTCGCGAAATGAAATGTTTAACGATTTTGTCACTCTCCTTTCTCAGCACAAAAACAATGTCAAATCAACGTCAACATGTATTACAAACAATCCTGTATTGGTATTCCAAAGAGATTAGGACCTCACTCCGGGTCCATGACTTGTGTATGCTTGTTAAAATGTAAAAACTAGACTGACAAAACTAAATCTGTCCAGAAGATTGCATTTACACATCCACGGTCATATTATACGTCTGACGTCACATCCTCCAATGCAATCGAAATGACAAAAGAAAATTCGTCGGGAAAAAGACACTTGTTGTCTGCTCCAAGTCTTCCCATGTAGTGTACATGTATTTCCTCCTTGCTTTGAAGTACCTCTCCGTGCAATGATGGATGGTGCACTTGTCGTGTACAAGGTCAAAAGTCATTCATATCAAGTTCGTCTGTCTGTCTCTCTTTCTCTCTCCCTCTCTCTGTCTGTCTTTCTCCTTCAGCCCTCAGCTAACTGACTCCATTTTCTTCTCCTCCAGCAGCCGCGGTGTTTGTTGATCGGTTGCCATGGTGATGCCTCAAATCACTCTATTATTCAAAAGTGACGTGACAATCTAGTGCATGCACAAAAGGAAATAAAAAGAGAACACGATCAAATTATCGTGGTTGCAATGTGTGATGACAATCTGGTTGATGTATTGTTACATGGATCATTAATTTGTAGCGCATTAGTCACAAATTCAACCTCCCACTGAAAAGCATTTCTTTGATAGCAGGCCGATGAAAAGTCGTGACTGTCGTGATATACCACGAAAGAAATTTTTGAGAAACAAGAAGTGCTATGAATTTGGAATGCCCCGACATGCATGTTCCTGTGATAACTGCCTAGGATTTAATATAGGGTTAGGGTTGCAATCAGAATTTAGTTTTAGGTTTAGGGTTAGGTTTAATATGTGATCCAGGGCTTAATTTAGGAAATCGGTAAGTGCGTGATATTAGCCGAGGAGCAAATACTGTCAAATGAGTAGTATGTCGTACAATCGAGTTTTGAAGGGGAGAGCGTGAGAAACAAGTGATCTACCATGAGCCGTCCTTATTCCTATTTTGCCAAACCTATTATCAACATTTATGAACCAATATTACCATTTGTGAAGAAGAATAAAATCAACACAATAAGCAAAAATTGATTTTTAATAAATCATGATTATAGATCTCCATCATAAAATCGAAATAAGCGATCTAGGCCCCGTTGCATAAAACTTACTATTGATGGTAACTTTGCCATCAATGGCAACTACCATGGTAACAATGCTCAACAGCCAATCAAATTCAAGGTTTCCGTGGTAGTTACCATTGATGGCAAAGTTACCATCAATAGTAAGTTTTGTTCAACGGGGCCCAGATTTGAAATCAATATCTCTCGTTCAAAGAATAAACATAGATGTGAAGATTTATCTTACTATTATCAACCTTTACAAACCAATATTACCATTTGTAAAGAAGAAAATATCAACACAACAAGTGGATATTGATTTTAAATAAATCATGATTAGATCTCCATTATTAAAAAAAATCAAGGTAAGAGGCCTAATTTCAAATGAACAGCTCTCGCTCAAAGAATGAACATAGATTTTAAGCTTTATCTCATTATGTACTCAAAGGAGACTAATAGTGCGGTATGGTATGTAATCCCGTATAGGATTCTTTTGCCAAACTTGATATTTTTTTTCTTCCTGTTTTGGCTTCAAAAGGGTCCCAATTGGCCAAAAATGATGGGGTTCAAATTTTCAGACCCCTCCTTAATTTCCACGGGGGTCCATATTGGGCGCCAAAATGGCTTATATAACGCGCAAAAGGGAAATTTGGTGTCTTCGGGAAAATTTGAACCCCATCAATTTCTGATAGCTTGGACCCCAATGAATTTAAAAATGCAAAAAAAAATAATTTTGGCACAAAAATCCTATGGGAGCTGTTTCAGTGACATACGGTACCACACTATTAGGCGCGAAGAAATCTTTCAATTAAATTAGACATTCAATAATACATTTTTTCTTGCTACATAATCATACATGTAGTAATGACCTATCATAGTCCACATGCCAAGTTCTAGTGTGCATACCAATTTTTTTCAATTCAGAATAATAATATGATAAACGACTATGTTTACACTATAATCATGAATGTCATTATAATCAAGTACAACTATTATACAAAGGAGTAATAGTTTACACTGACAACTTAACCTTGAAATACTTGTCAACATATTTCGTAGTTGCATAGAATAAGACGGTCTAAGATACCAAAATATTGATCTGTTTTATTGATTATAGGTTTCACAATCGCTTGTATCAGCCATGTTCCTTTGGCCATTGACCAAACAGAACATAATTACAGCACATGGAAATAAAGGGTACAGTATTGATTTACACCCGAGTGTAAAAGTTTGATCCAATAATATTGATTAAAATCCGCCACAATAGGAGTATAAATTCCTAGAACCATACAATGTTTCATAATCGGATAATTCAGAGTTGGTACCTATTTTTACCAACCGTTAGAGGTTATAAGAACAAGATAGAAATTATTATGAATTGGTACAAATGTTAATGAAACCTATAAAAGAGAAAAGAAATCATCCTTTAAACATGATTTGGTATCCCCATAAAAATGAACATGATGATGAATCATTTTTAAAGTTAAAAGGTTATGAAAAAATGGGTGGATCCGAATTTTATGAACAGTAACTAACAACCTAAAGAAAATATTTACTTTGTGTATTTCCATTCGAATGTCCTCAACATGGTGTCCTTAAAAATGATTTTATACCCTCTCTTTAACTTGTAGGTCTATTTTAACATGTTTTACATTTTAGTAATAGTACAGTTCCATTTCCTCATCAATACATTTATGCGTGTAATGTACACTTTGCTATATGGCTACATAAAATATGTCTACGTTTGCGTTGGAAAGTTTTTGAGGTGCTAAAAAGGACATTCTACTTTTATTAATAGGAATCTCCCTGTTAATGACATTTGCTGTGGTTTCCAATTTTACCTGTTATTCAATCTTTGAATAACACTTTTCTTAATTGTAAGCGATTCAAAAATAATCTGGTAAACTAGCTATAATACCTATTACTTTCATAAAGAAGGCATTCCTTTTATACATGCAATATACTGTACTTATAAAACATACTAGCTCAAATAGTGATCTAAATTTGTTCGTGAATTCGTTTCTCTATACTCAAAAGAGTTCAACTATATACCTTTAGAATAATAAATCTATGTTTAGACTATAATATTTAGGTTATATTCCCTTTCTCCCTGAACATCTTATCTATAGTGTGGCAGTAGCCTAGAACTTTAAAGTTGTATAAACATCCGTGGATTTGAAAGATACCTTTAAACACATTATACTTTGGAGTTTATACCCTTTATGTGCGTTATAGTTGGGTGTTTACGACAACTTTTATGGATTCTAGCCATTATTCCAACACGATCGACACGTATATCAGGTTTACACTGCGACAAGCAAACAAATTCTTAAAATCTTACCTTGCCAACTGCTACTGCAAGATTGTTTCCATGTAGTACCAGAATTGATGTGAGCAATTTCGTGTAATTTATAGCACATGTGTACTCAACAGAATGTAGCCGATAAGATATATACATATATATATATTTATACATTAAGGTTTCTCAATGGGTATTGATCGTGTCGAGCGGTTGCTAAGTGTCTGTGCCTGCGGGCCAGGCGGGAATGGTAGCAAACTCGAGCACCTTAATTGTTCCACAGATGGTTGCACGAAGTGAATACCAGATTAAACTCAACAAAGCGTCGCCGGATCCCCTATAAGAAAGGTTATTTGAGGGACTGAAGCACCGATGAAATACATAAGTACGCACTCAAGTATCTTTCTTCAAAAATTAACTGGGCAGCCGATGGGCGCTCTCAGCGTCGATAGCAACTGTGTGTGTGTAATCGTAAGGTATAACTTTTGCTCCAATTTGATAGAATCTTCCTTTGTTCTTTGAGTTTTATAAAAGTTTTCGTGGTAGTATATACATCCAGATTTGCCAGCTGTATATTGTAGTTACGCTTATTTGCTTCTAAACATTTCGGTAGACGTGTAGATCAGAAAAGAGGGGCTGGGTCGCATGTTGACATAATAGGTTAATCTCTTTGAGTTGTGAATCACACGACGTTTCATTACTTTTACAAATAGGTATTGACTGAATTGATCAGCGTGTATACAATGAAATGTCTAGAACTGTTTGTCTTGTGACATCATTCATTGAAAATTCCGCTCCTCCTTTTCATCTGAATATCCCCTCCTACCTCTCTGCTTTTATAGTCACAGCTCTTCATTATGTTGTGATTCACTTAATTCGCTCAATTCGAAATCCAATTTCGAATTCATTTATTTATTTATCAATGATATCAACTTGGATTTTAAAAAACCTGTGTTAATTCTAAATTATGAACTCGACTGAATTGATAGATAAATGAATTTCCCATTCTAATAGAAATGCTGTTAAACACTTTGTCGAAAATCAATCTCAAGAGATTTGAAAGATATATAAACGAAATGGGAATCATAAACGATAAAAAAATGTGAAAAGGGGGGAAACGGGTGACAGAAGGTACAAATCACACAGGCCTTCACTTATTTTTATTTTATGTAGTGGGGTGATGTAATGCGGGTAAGCTTGACTTCACAGAAGCAGAGATACAGGGAAGTTGATTTGTTTCGTTTTTCATGACTGTTTGTTTCGTTTCGCTTTGTTTGTTTGTTTTGTTTGTTTTGTTGTTGTTGTTGATTTTGGTTGTTGTTGTTGTTGTTGTTTTTTGGGGTTTTTTTTTTTTGGGGGGGGGGTGGTTTGGTTTTTATTTTCAGATTTGTCTGCGTGCCCAGATATGTATGCACGTATCAATATGAACATTTTTGTATTTGCTTTTTTGTAATGAAAGATACAGCAGATTCTCCACCGTTAAGTTATATCAAATAATTAAACAGATATTTAAACTATGGTAAAACACGCAAACTGAAACAAAAGGTTCGTCAAATGTTTCAAAATAGATACATCCAAATGCAACTATTTTCAAAAACCGATGCCTCATCCATTTATCTACACCCTGACCGATGGAAGCATAATGATAGCGGATTGAAAGAAATATAATCCACTTCGCTGTAGCCGCATTTAGCATACGTAGAGAGGGAGGGGATTATAATTATAATAATAATGTTTTATTTACCCAGGGTAGCCACTTCAGTTATGAAACTGCTCTTCCAGCGGGCCCTGCATAACATAATATGTTATTACTACCCTTCTCAAATCTAATATGCTGAGCGCCTAGCTAGAAGGCAGAAAGTCCCATTTTTATAAGTCTTTGGTATGACTCGGCCGGGGTTCGAACCCACGACCTCCCGTTCATGAGGCGGGCGCTCTAACCACTGAGCCACCATGCCCGGTCAAAACAATTATGTTAGGTGTATAGAGCACAGACGCCTAAAATCGCAATTACAAATTTCATTACAATTTAATTTTACATTAAATTTTCAGAGCAGGCCACAACTGAAATAATATCTACATTTTTTTACTTGACTAGAGTATTTTGTTAATGTTAAAAAAGAAATTCAAGAAAATGAAACGAAAATGATTTAATAAAAAGTATAACCTCAAGATATAATCATGATAATGAAAAAAAAATCTTCAAAGCGAATAACAGCAAGGATATAATCATCATTAAGTATTTGTATTGACAGTAAATTAGTTCAGTGTATTAATTGCGCAATTATAAATGCTGGTATTGGTGTATTCATACATTGATAGTGGAAAGGGGTGAAGCCCCTCTGGTAGGGATCTATAGAAGTCATGTACAAATCCTGTATTAGATTTTACTTAACCGAGATACCAAAAGACTGGTAAGTTCTTGGATCTACTGCGATTTTTTGTAGTGGTTTTTTATTGTTTTGCTTTGTTTCTCACGGGCCTGGCAATACTTTTAACATAGCATATTAAGTACAGCTCTGTCATTTCATCTCCTTTCTTTTATAATTGTATTCTTTATCTATATTGTTATTTCCATCTTTAGTGTCGTTATCATCGGAATAATTTAATAATCAATAATTTACTAATTCAATTTTTGTCACATGCCAATATAATTTTACAGGACTTTGTTTAAAAAGCATCAGTGGTAACTAAATACAAGTCAACATTAGAATGGCATTGGGTATTGTTTAATAATTTCGAGGTTAATATGGAACACTTAATTTAGACGGTAATTTTACTTTTTAATTCAATTAATTTCACCCTACACCGCGTAGGGTAGAGTTCATTGGTCAACATAGACTAAAACAGTACAATTATTCACAACATAAAGTTATCCAAGGGTTCTACGTCGAAGAGGGCGCAATTCAAAATACACAAACAAGATCCATTGAGGATGAGCATGGATTTTGGTTCATAATGTCTCGATACGGCATGTAATCAGGGATAACATTATGGAAAGTAAAAAAGATTCTCAACATGAAGGGGAAGTGATGGAAACAGATGTGTAAAATGTAAATAAGTGTATCGAGCACAAAAAACCGAATGAATGATTTGACTATTATTCCTTATCTTTTTATGATCGAGTGATTGTCCGATAACCCAATCTAAGAATTGATCAATCCAAATGTTTTCCTTACAGCAACTTTATACTGAATGAAAAGTTGAAATGTGATTAATCATCACCATCATTCAAAATCAACTATCAGCATCATAGTCCTCTCCTCATCATCATCATCGCACCCGATCATCATCATCTTCATCATCACCATCATCGTCATCATCATCGCCATCGTCAACTTCACCATCATCATCTTCATCATGATCACCACCACCATCATCATCATCATCATCATCATCATCTTCACCATCATCATCATCGCACCACAACCACCACCATCATCATCATCATCATCATTATCATCATCATCATCATCATCATCATCATCATCATCATCATCATCATCGCACCACCACCACCATCATCATCATCATCATCATCATCATCACCATCTTCATACCATCATCATTATCATTACCGTCATCATCACACCATCATCTTCCTTACACCATCATCATCATC